>CM053273.1:40658749-41167660 GCA_028583415.1 Protea cynaroides
AATTAGCAAAGAGAACTGGGATCCTCTAAAGGTTGTGGAAGACCGTGGTCGAGGGATTATGATCAAAGCTTCAAAACTTAGAGGGAGATCAAACTACATAACGGTGATTAATCTTAGTTTTCTTTTACCATTGTGTTTAATGAGATCTGTAAGCTATTAAAACTAACAGTTATTGTTTATAAGAATGTCAATGAAGTTCCCTATTCCAAGGAATTGATGATTCAGATTGACCAAAAAAATGAGGCAATTCTCCTAATAGTTTATGGAAGCACGATTCCTATTCATGTTGCCAGCATCAAAACTGTGAACAACCAATAGGACAGTAATAGGTCTTGGTATGTCCATGTAATTTCAACGTACCAGGGACGTCATTCAAATGCCATGATGCGAACTCTCTAAAGCTCCTCGAGAGTAAGAAAGAAGAAATGGCTAAAACCTACTGCCACCAAGAAAGTCACAATGGAGATAAACGACTCTTTCTGGTATAAGGGAGTAAGAAAGAGGAAATGGGTATCACAAATCAAGTTACCAAACAGCAGGAGAGGATTAACTCAAAGATCCAGTTTGCAGGAACAGTAGGTGAGGGTTTTCAGAAACCATGAATCTCAACTCTGAGAATTAACTCAAAGATCTAGTTCGCAAAATCAAATGTTCCCCTTCTTTCCATTAACATTAAAGCAATCGCAGGAGCGACCATCGCCTTCCTTCTTGCTTCATATCTTTTTTCTTCTTATTTCCCTATGCCTTATTCTTCCTCATTCGAAACCCTAGGTCTCGGGTTAGGACTAATCGTTGATTTGTTTCTTAACACATCAGTTTTTAGGTAATATTAAATCGAATTGATCCAAAAATCAAAATGAATTGATATACAGAAGGAGATGAACAATAAGAAAGCCATGAATTTTGAGCTTTCAGGCGCTAAAAAGCGATGGGGTAGAAGGGGTGATGATCGATGTGTAGTAGGGATTGGTGGAGAGAGATTCACTTGGCTCCTACCATTGGGGGTGGATACTCGAGCTCTTCGAGATGGCCAAAATCTCTGTGAAGGCCACAGGTATCCATTGGTAGTGTTTCAAGAATGGCGGAAACATGAAGATAGTGTTTTAATAGAATTTAGATAATATTTAGGGGTGGGGTAAAATAGTCCTTTAACTATGCAGGAGGGTATTTTAGGTATTAAAATTGAAACTTATAGCTTTTGACGTTAGTTAACGGAGATTTCCTAATGGAGTGGGTGTTTTTGAAATTTCATTTCATTTGAGAGGGTGTCTTTGAAATTGTTTAAAAGGTTGGGGGTGCACCTGATTTAAAGGCATACTACAGGGGAGGTAACTATAATTTACTCTTTTATTTTTTTTTTCCAAATACTTGAAATCCCATTACTGAATAAAGCCTTCTTGCTTTGATATGTGATTTATGTTAATGAGATGATGTTTTTATGTGGAATTTCATGGATTGCAAGTTTTGTTTGTATATAAGTTTGTATTTATATGTTATTTTTCTATTTATTGAATGATGTAGATGTCTATTGCATAGTGAATATATATTTGTATTTTCAATAAGATGGTTTTCATATTAAATACATACGGTATATATTTTTTCAATCAAATTTTAATTTCCGTATTAAAATCTAATTATGTATAATACACGTGCCTATCTATACCAAATTGTTTACAATCAACGAAACTCCAAGCGACAAAACTCTATCATCTCCTCTCTCTCTTCAGGGGATCCGCATCCTTTCCTCCCAGTGGTTCTAAGAGGACAGCGGTAACCCAGTCTGGATGGCCGACACATGGCTCTCGGTGAATCCGAGACTCACGTTTAAACCGACACCCAGGTGACAAGACAAGCCGACAGGGAATGTTGGCTTGAACGTGGGTCTCGGATTCACTCAAAAGCCACGTGTCGATCATCCATACTAGGTTACTGCGTCCTCCCAGTGGTTCTGGGAGGAGACGATGTAAATCCCTTTTTATTTTTATTTTTTATTTTTAATTTTTATTAATACATGTCTGAGATATATTCGTATATTTTTAAAAAATATTAAGGTCATTTTTATCGTAACATCAAGAAACTCCTGACAAACTCTAACTGCTCGTTATGCCGACGTGGCAACGAGTTCGCTCACAGTGCTGGGGTTTATATAAACCTCTCCCGACCGACTCCGGAAGTCTCTCATTTCTTTTCCTCACTCAAGTTTCACTCGTTCTTCTTCTCCCAGATCAAACCCTAATTGTCGAAGCTTTCATCCATGGCAACTAGTATGCAATTGAAATTTCTTACTAACTTGTTCCTCGTCTCGTTCTGTCTCTCGTTAACGAACGCGGCTGTAATGAGTGGAGCCTCTGTATCGGCATATTCCACTCCAGTTGGATCGCCGCTGCCTTCCCAAGATGTCCAAGATTTGATGTCTCCGACGGCCCTGTTTAAGCCGATCTTGACGAATCTTGGTTTCCATCAGCTCGCCATGGCGATTCCATCTCTTGCTGACTCCGCATTTTCGACCTGGAATGGTCCTTCAACTCTGTTCGCACCGACCGATTCTTCTATCCAGAGCTGCAGTTCTTGCTATCCAGCAAAGCTTCTCCGCGAACATCTGGTTCCAGGAATCTTTTCTCTCGATTATCTCCGCAAACTCGCCTTCGGAACGAAACTGGAGACCATGAACCCTGGACGTTGCATTACAGTCACCTCAGCAGACAACCACACCAAGATCTTCGTCGGCGGTGCCGAGATTACACATCCAGATCTCTACAACAACGGCATTATTGTAGTTCACGGCCTCCAAGGCTTTGTCGCTCCTCTCTCACCGTTATCTTGCAACGTCGATAGGATGACTTCTCTGTCCTTTCCTCCTCAGACATCCATCCCCGATCGCTCGCATTCTCTCTCGCAATTTCCTCTGATGCGATTGATGCTAAGAGACGCCATTCTTCGACTCCGCAACAGTGGATTCAGTGTCCTCTCTCTTGCTCTTTGGATAAAGTATCCAGAGCTAGTCTACCTCAAGAACATGACCGTGTTCGCTCTCGATGACGAATCGATCTTCTCTGGAGGACACGCGTACGTTAGCAGCGTGAGGTTTCACATCCTTCCGGATCGAATGTTAATGGATGCCGATCTGGCGAAGCTGCGGGTTGGGACGGTTTTGCGAACTTTGGAAAGTGGTCAGTCGCTGGTGGTAACAACCTCAGGTACGGAAGGAGCATCGTCGTTGAGGATCAACTACGTGCGTGTAAGGAATCCTGATGTGATGCACAATTTCAAGATTGTGGTCCATAGCGTGGTCTGGCCGTTCCCTCACATTCATCCATCGGCGTTCGCTGGTATCGGTGGAGACTCGGTGTTGGACATGAGCAACGATGCAGGAGCCTTGCCAACGGACGATGGCGGGAATGTTGGTGGGGGGACTTGTGCGGCTACGGAGGAAGGAGGTTGTGCATCAGGCCCCGCGTCGGAAGTCCAGGCTACGCTGGTGAGTGAAGCTCGCCATGGCCTGTGAAGTGACTAATAGATCTTTGTTCTTCACTCATGTATGCTGTCTGAGTCTTCGAAGTTCAAAGGCTCTGTCGTCTTCACTGCTCTCCATGGTTTACAAATGCTTGCAAATATAGCTTTCCCTTTGCCTTTTGTTTTGTTTGGAAACATTGATGTAGGAAAGAATCGAATTCCGAAATACTGCTGCTTTACTCTACATTTTATACAGTCTGTTCACCATTAATGATAGATAAGAATCCTCTACGGATTCCATTTTCAATTCAAGGGATTGTCCTCCTTTTTTAGTTGAGAACCAGTGAGTTCCAGATATGTAGAGCGTAAAGCCGCCGAGTATGTTTTTCTTTCTTTTTGCGAATAATCTAGGAACACACAGTCAAAAACGATAATGACTTGAATTTTCTCTTTTCGATGCTTCAAAATTTCAAACTGTTCAATAGCCATCCATGTAAGAGGAGACTAATTAATGTAGGATTTTGTTCATTACAAAAAAAATAAAAAAAAGAAAAAAAGAAAAAAAACCTTGAGGAACTGCCCTTATTAGGTATGGGAAAGAAATCCTATCCCGCGGCAAGAGGTTCCTGCCGTTGATCTAAGGGCTGGGGATCAGTCGGCCCGTCTACCAATACATAGGGAGGTGGGCCGACTAAAATCCTGCCCTTGACAGACGACAAGTGAGCGGGAGATGATTTTTTTGCTTAGGTATGACGCTTAAGAACCATGTTTTTTTTTTTTTGGTAAAAAGAACCATGTTAATTAAGAGGTTCTTTAATATTGGGAAATTTTAACTATTTGAATACTTTATTGGTTTGTTCATTAATCTACAAAAATCTTTTCATGTGGGAAAAAAAAAATGATCTGTTGTATTAAAGAAAACAATACATTGCCTTATTGCTCAATAAAAATAAAAAATAAAAAAAGGCTCAATTGATCAAATAAAAAGGAAAATGATAGGAGTATAAGTCAACTCCAACACTAGAATGAGGTTTGTATTTGAGTCACAAATGTGAAATGGGATGCGTACCAAACGTATTTGGACCATCCAATTCCAAGTGTCCTTTCACTTAGGCCGATCATTTTGGGATACATCATTTTGAATCATTTTGGCTGGATTACCAGTATATTCAACGGAAGAGCAGAGGATGAGAGATGAAGGAATTATGATTGAAAAAACTGCGGGGAGAAATGATGAAAAAAAAGAAGATAGCTGGAGCTAAGAAAGGGACTCAAATCCCCTCATGTCCTCAAAGGGTGTTCAGTTGTGATTCAATGGTTGGAGTTCACCTTGGTGCACATATCAATAGTTAGATTTATGTGCATCTGAAAACTCCAGCTGTTGGATCATGAACGAACTGGACAACATGAAACGATTTTTTTTTTCCAAGAAAAAAGGTGAAATGGACATCGTTGCTACCACAACCATCGCCCGAGTCATGCATAATCATTTTTGTTGTTGCTGCGTCGCCACAGCGATGCATGATATAATTTAGAGAAAGAGAGGACGTCGTGTCTTAGACTCTCTTTGGTTTGCATTATATAATGTATTATGAGCTATTTGTGACAAATCAATTATGATAATAGATTTTGAGTAATAAATAATGACCGTTTGGTACCACTAAACATAATATATTATATAATGAGAAATAAGTTATAATGATAAACAACTAATAACCTATTTGTAGATTATGCATTATATCTATTTATTTTAATTATAAATAGACATTATAAATCATGTCAAATAATCATAAATTTCATTATGTACTACATAATACATTATATAATGCAAACCAAAGAGAGCCTTAGTAATATTTTTCTTATGTGATGGGCTAGCACAGTCATTGTAGACCGATTATAGAAGAATGTTGACTGTGAAATGAATGTTACCCTGTTATAAGATGGGGATCGATTCCCTACCCTTTTTGCTTCCCTGGTGGTCCTTCTCAGCCAATAAGTTGATGGAAATACTCATCAATTGTCTTCTACAAACGTCATGGCCATCAATGAGATGGTCATAGGTATGAACACTTTTATTTATGAAGCTATGTTCTTTGATTCATATCTCCGCCCTTAGCGTGTTTGTCCTTCCTCCACCTTATGCGTGTTGTTGCTTTGTGCTGATCATCCTGCTTTCCTTTCTTCCTCCTTGCTCTTCATGTACTCTCCTCCTCCTAGGTATGGAACCTGATATGGTGGTTAAAGCCATCCAATTAAAAGTTTCCATGTGGCTCCTCAAAAGGTCGAGGCATGAGATGTTCTCACCAAGCCTCAACCCAATCTCGATGAAAGCCCCATCTCAATAGGTCAAGCCCTCGGAAGGCACGAAGCTAATTACTGTGGTCTGACCCTCGAGGTGATCATGGAGCCTCGATATCATTGAAGCTCTGCTCTACAACGAAGTGACTCGGATAGGTCGCAGCCTCGCAGCATCACCAGCATTAATTAGTATTCCAGCCTGCATGGTTGAGAACCCTATTCTGAGGTTCGTTCTAGATAAGGAAAGTCTTTTTTGGTATAAAGCCTGGGCACAATTTTTGGAATCCGAGAACAGAGTCAAGATTCGAATGTACAAACAAGGAAAGATTATTTCGATCTCCACGATAGAGAGCGTGATCCATGCTCGCTGTGATGATATCTTACCTTATCAGGCGAGACACCAGACTTTCCTATTTGGATCACCCTCAGCCTATATGTTTGGGAGAAAAAGCAACTAAACGCAGACTGAATCCTTTATTCTGAACTTAGACGGAGAAAGCTATTAGAATCCTTCTTTGACAAAAGGGATAACTGAATCTATCCCATACCATTTGTTCACCGGACTTACTCAGGCATCGGAGTGGTCGCAGGGTTTCACAACTCAATCATCACATGGTGTGTTTTCTTTTTGTGCAGAGAATTTCGGTGAGCTAAAGGACCATCCAGTTCGGTGTGACAACAAAACCTAATAGACAATCCATCAATCCCACCACCTCCAGAGCTTCATACTCATGGATCACAAACAATAACTCCTCCATCTGTCCATAATGATCTTCCACAATGTTTGGGACCTTCGACTGTTGAGGATGATACTCTGGTATTAAATGACGAGACTGAAGATCAAATCTCAGATTTTATGGTCTCCTTATCCTCACTGGTAAAATTTTGGCTGGAAAGCCTTATAGGAAGCAAGCCATTAACAAAGCGTTGCTGTCAACATGGAAGACGAGATACGGAGTGGGCATTGCTCTCTTTGCTATGGAAACATACACTTTTAAATTCCATTACCCTCTTGATCTTAAAAATGTACCCAACGAATCCCCTTGGATACTATCAGGCAACCTCATTATTTAGTAAAAATGGAACAATCTTCAAGAGTGGTTTTCGATAGATTTGAGGTATGGATTTAACTTCACAACATCCCTTCGGAGTTGTTTACAGATAATATTGCCCCAAAAATTGTAGGTAAACTTGGTACTTTTTCTCAACTGATGATTATTAATGGTTTCATTATGGGTCTGAAGACTCAATTCCTTAGAGCAAGAATCTTTGTAGAAGTTGCAAGGCCTCTTCGTATATCTTTTACTACTTGGTGTCCATCGGTTGTATTTGCTATGGTTATTAAGCTTAGAAAGGCCCACACTCAATTTTGTTTTGTAAAAGACTAGTAGAATGTGGAAATAAGGGGACATGGCTAATCATTCCATCGCAAAAATAGTTCGAGAGTAGCATTCCTGTAAAATCATTATCGCCATGGGGGAGGAGGCAAAATCTAGTGTCTACATTGGAGGCCAACGAAAAATGGTAGAAAATGCTGAAGGATACTACAGAAGTGATGGCTCATGTCAAGGCTACCATCATCAAGGAATTTAAGAAGTCTATAGATTTTAAGAGGATCATCGCTGAGGAAGGTGCGGATGCTTTTCAGGAAGGTGCACATGTTGTCCAGGATTGGGTCCTTGCATCCATATTTTTTACTTCACTAGTTGTGATGTCACAACCCATTTCTGGATATGGGCGTGAGTTGTGATACCCGGGTCTCCCCAAATGGTCGCTCGATCCACCTAGGATCCACAAATCTGTTGTGATTCACTAACCATACTAAGCAGTCTACATATACAATATCCATCAAAATCAAGTAAACAATCAGAATAATAATAGCGAAAACAAATATCATAAGTAACAAAATGCCAACTAAATGATATAATAACATAAGTTAAAAGTTGTTATGCTTTACATCATTGTTCCACCAAAATATCATATTGTATCCAGTAGACACATATATACCAAAGTGAATAAATCTGTATAAAAAAGTTATCATAGATAGATTATACAACATTCATATACAGATCTACAGGTAAGAGAGAAAAGGTGCCGCGTCAGTTGTAGACACAGTCATTGGAAATGCAGCCCTCACCATGATCCTCCATAGGGTCCTCGCCTGTAGAGGCATCACCCATTAAAGGGGACTCCATGAAATCCACCACAGAGAATGAACATGCATCATAATCTGAAAAGAGTAATGATACGAGGGGTAAGCTCCCATTCCAGCTTAGTGAGGAAATCAGGTATCAATATGCCCATGCAAATGAATGATATTGCAATACATTATTTAAGTCATTGGTATAATGGATCTGAAGGTGCCATATTGAGATTCAACCACAACTTTTGGCCCTACCTGCGGTCAATGACATCCAACTCTCATGCACGGGACAAGGGTAGAGGCAAGGTACATGGTCCCAGAATGCTAGATTACCTCTACAAGTGGACCCCCTCGACCCTCGCCCAAGGCTCTCTCTACCTCCCAGAATAGACTCTGATCTGGCATTTGAGACCCCAGGCCTATCGAATTCCCCCATTGCACACTAACTTTAGCATCTCTAGGGATATGAGTCTATGCCAATACATAACCCCCTATTGGCAATGATTTAGGACCATGGGTAATGCAAACCACCTATGTCTAGAATGTACATATAATGTAAAGGGGGGTACACCCCAGAGATTTTGAACCTAGTCCTGTCGGGCCATCTTGTCAATTCTAGGATGTTAGCTATGCAAAAGTATCCATATGGCCATGTGCTACCAATCCCATCAGTGCTTGTACACCACACAGACTAAACAACCACTGCACACCATACAGACTAAACAACCACATTCTTCCATACAACATACATAGTTATTGTTTGTATCCAAATGCATGAACAAATATCATATTTAAGCATGACATGTTATATTTACAATCATAAATATACATATACATATGTTCTAGTTACTACGAACCCAACCCATTACTTGTAAGCATAGTAATGTTGCTGAATGGAAAACCGACAAAAGCCTTCACCTCGAGATCCCACGTCAATTTAACTAAACATGCGCATAAATTTCATTATGTTTGTTAGATAGCTTTTAAACCAGCATGGGTGTGTTCATAACATCACAATGTGAGTCCCAAGGCAAGCCAGGAACCCACTATTTATCCCTAAAGGATTTGAACTCTAAGTTGGATAACAGTAGTCAAGACGGTGAAAGAAAGCCCTTGGCGGTAAGTGTTGTTGGCTAACATCCTCTGGCTTGGCCATAACTCATAAAAGTCTTTTGTGGGGGAGCCGATTGATCAAGTTGGCGGACTAGTCCTCTGGCTCTGGTAAGCCTCCAACTTATTAGTTGAAGGCATAAGTTGGCCCCATATACAAGCTGGGACCATAACATAACCAGTAGCATGAGCTAGCCGATGGATAGTGTCTGAGGACATGGTGTCACTAGCTTGTCTGCCAACTGAGTTCATGCCTAGAAAATATCTAAGTGTTGGTATGGCGGTGGATGACAACCCGGTGGACCATCCGTCGACCAGACCCCTAGGTCAAAACCGAAGTTGGGGGCAAGGGCCTTGCCCCATCCGCCAGCTTAGGTCCGTCAATTGAGTTCGAGAACCAAACTTAACCGAGGAAGATGAAGTGAAGGTTGGGGATTTTCCCTAACTCACTTATTTCCATGAATAAATGGTGGTAAACTTATTTCCCACCCTTTTTGGTGATTTTAAAACAAACAACACCTCTATTGGAGGTGTGAGGGTTCCTAACCTATTTTTTAGGGTTTAAAGTAGCCATTAAAGGTGGCCAACCACCACCATTAATGGTGTTCATCAATACACGTAAGTGGGGGGAGAAGAATGAACTAACCCTTAGGAAATGAAGGAAGTCCAAGTAAAAATTTAAGCTTGAGCTTCTAAGCTTCCCTCAAGCTCACAAGCTTATCCCCAAAGCTTCAGCAGCAACTCTCCTAAAAATAGCCAAAGTCATAAATGAGACCTTGGGTTTCTATTTATAATAACTGAGGAGAGAGAGAGTGACATCTACAGATAAGCCAATGGCAGGTAGCCGGTAGGCTCATCCACCGGAATTATGCCTCCAGTAGGGCTAAAGCATATCCTGGGCTTTAATTTCTCATGCCCCACCTATCGGTAGGCATACTGGGCCCACCCAAGGTGTCACACCCCAATTCTAGACTAATCAGAATGGTGTGATGAATCATCAATAAACCAATGGTTGAACCAGGATCTCATATAGACTATGCCAATCATGTTAAATCAAAACACATTCCACATTAATCAGAGATAATAAAGTAAATAGCGGAAGTCTTATTAATAATGAACTGAGGTCTAACCATGATAAATAATTAATATTCCAATTATCTCCAAGTACCCAACACATAATTTAATACATATTAAAAATATCTAAATACGAAAGTTAAACACTAAGCGTATCTATAGTTGAAACGCTCGCTTAACGAATCATAATAGTCCTCCATAGCTTGTTCATCCATAGCCGCCACCTGTTCATATGTTGGCGTGTCGACATAATCTTCTACCGTAATACCTGCAACATCAGAAACTAAAAAGAATTACGCGCGCGAGGTCATCTCTCTAACTTGAGCTCACTGAGAAAACAAAACAATGCAACAAACATATGCATGCATTCAATTCATATCTTTGGTCCGGTTTTTAAGTTTGCAATGTGCTATAGAAAAGATTAGAGGCCCCTGCACCTCTATACACGAGTGTGTGAATCCGCCCAATGGAACAAACACCATTGCCATCCCACATGCACCCACCATGGAATAGAGATAGAGCTAAAGTGTCCAGATCAAACACTGCATAATACTTCCCCTGATGCCCTACCCATACCAACAGGTAAGCCCCTATTGGTGAGGGCTTGCAAACTGGGCTTACAACTAACCAATTCTAATGCCAAATAATGTATCCAAGGCCTCACCCCAGCATCCCTCAATATGTCCATAAAGATAGAGCTAAGACCCCCGACAGAGTCAGAGACTACATGGTCTGAGACCACCTCCCCTGATGCCGTACGACGTAATAGTTCTGCTAAGGTAATGGCGATACGACGATGTTAGTCGGTAAAAATTGAGTAGAGATAGAGCTAGAGTCTGGTGACCAGGATGAACCACAATGTCACGTCCTCCCCCTAATGCTCCACTCGCATCAAGTACACTAACCACACACATATAATCACATGTCTATCCCTAGCATCATCATCATCATATTGTAAATAGATAAAAATAAATATGCATGAGTAAAATATAATAATAATATTGGATGGCATGTGAGATGCACATTACAAGCAAGCAATCATAGAGTCATTCATGGTATTGGATACAATGAAATAAAACAGCTTGTTAATATCCAATTAGTTTAGGTCTTGTTCCCTCACCTTTGGTTGATATTTGTTCCTCTTCCAAGCTTTGGAAGTCATTTTGGATCTATTGGAAACCTAAACAATTAATATATTTAAGTTAGAGTTCAAGTTTATCAAATTACAGTAGTCAAAAACCTTGTTTAGTCTCAAAATATGCTTGCTATCATCGTGTGGTCGGATGTGTGGTTGAATCTGTGGTCGCAATATATGAGACCACACACTGTGTGGTCGGACCCTATGGTCGCATTTTGTGCGACCACACCATGCGACCACACCTTTTTTGGGAACTTCTCGAATAGCTGTGGTCGACCCTCTGGTCACCCTGTGGTCAACCACAGGCTGCGACCACATGATGTTTGATCAATTTTCATCTTTAATCTGAATTCTTCTTGAGTCGATTCCTTGGCTCATCACTTGGGATTATCCTATGGTTATCATATGACCATTATTTACAGTTTTTCATTAACCATTATCCCTAATCCATCCCTCATGGTTATCTTTGAGATTTACTCAGAGGATCATATTGATCATATTGGTTTGACATCCCCAATCCACAATAGAAATCTTATTAAATAGAATCTACATCTACGGAGATAAGTTTTATACCTCACTTGTTGCAGGGAGCTAGAACCTTCCCTTGTAAAACCTTTCTCTCAGCCTTTTTCTCCAAATCTCCTTCTTTTCCTTCTCTTCCTCTCTCTCTTTTGCTCTTAGGTTTAGAGTTTCAATTTGGATTCTAAAAGAGTAAGAGAGACTAAGGAACGTCTTATATAGAGGGAAACCTCCATATAGAGTCCCACTTCAATTAAAAAAGAGTCCCCCCCTCAAATTAGGAAAGTTTCCTAAACACAGAGTCAGTTCAACATCATGTGGTCGCACGTGGGGTCACAGAATCCATCAACCACACGTCCAAAATATGCCACAATACGTCATGTGGTCTCATGTGTGGTCGACCACACCCCTCAAAACTGCTACCAGACAACCAAAATTTTTGATTTTTAGTTTTTGACTGGTTGTTTCCAGACGATCTTAAATAGTCAATCACACCAACTAAATTTGACTTGTTGTTTACCTTATCTTGTGATTTCTTCATACAATTGGTTCACTTGAGCCGATTATGATGGGAAGATAGGTCATGACACGAGAATGTAAGGTTAGACCGGGTTCGTGGCGTGTGGGTCTTACACAAGGTATGCTAAGATAATTAAAGGTCTGAATATAATCCCTTACCTAGGATGTAAGACCCGCACTCTACTAACATGGTCTAACCATGTCGTGCCAGATCTTTCCATCATTTCTGGACCAAGTAAACCAAGCGTGTGAAGATAGATCTCAAACTAGGTATGAGAATCGAGTTAAAAACGCTAAAAACATACCTAAGGTTGCATGCCTGGATAGGTATGGTCGACCATAAGGAAGGGAACCAAAAATCTCAAATCCAGAACCCCACGATCAATGATTTAGACCCTACGGTCGACGGTTTATGCGACCGTATGATCGAACGTGAGAACCCAAATTAGACTCCGAGTTTTGGAAACTTTCCTAAACTAAGGGATTGCTTTCCTAATTGAAAGATGACTCTATATGGAGAGTTTTTCTCTATATAAAGGACATCCCTCAGCCCTTTTTCACTCTTTTAGAACATTAGTAAACCCTAGAGAAAGAGAAGGAAGAGAAGGAAGAGAAGGAGAAGAAGGAAAAACTAAGGAGAAGAATTTACTGAGAAGAGATTGGCTCTCTATCACAGACAAAGGTATGAAACGAATCTCTGGAGATGTAAACTCTAAGGAATAAGACTTCTATGAAAGATAGACAATATCCACCTATTATGATCTATGTGATTTCCTTGAGAAAATCCCAAGTAGAACCATGAGGAGTGAACTTGATGATTATGGTTGATAAGAAATTACTAATGATGGCCATATGATGACCTTAGAATAAAACCCATTGAAGAACAGAAGAATTGACCAAGGAAGAACTCGAATTTTATGTAGACTGTGACTAGAAATCTCAAAGTCGCAACTACGATCGACCATAGCATGACCAGTATGACTAGAAGATTGACCATAGGCATTCGGAAAGATTTCAGAAATCATATGGTCGCAGCTACGGTCGCACCATATGCGACCGTAGGGTGTCGACAGTAGACAGTAAGGTCGATACAGCATGAGACCATAGGACTAATCAGACATCTATCAGTGCTCTGTTTTGATTTTTGACTACTGTAACATGTCATATATGAATCCTAACTTAAATTCATATACCTTTTAGGTTGTTAAATCAATTCAAAGAGAATTTCAAGGCTTGGAAGGACATTGAGAATTACTAACAGGTGAGGAAATAAGACCTAAACTAATTGGATAATAACAAACTGCTTATTTTTATTGAGTCCAATGTCATGATTAATTCTATGCTTGTATGCCTGTAATGTGCATCTCACATGTCATCCAATATTCCTATTATTACTATTCATACATATTTAATTCTGTTTATTTATAACATGATGATGATGATGATGATGATGCTAGGAATAGGCATGTGAATGTATGTGTGTGGTTGGTGTGTTGGATGTGAGTGGAGCATCAGGGGGAGGATGTGGCATGGTGGTCTTTGACTTCATCAACAGACTCTAGCTCTATCTCTACTCAAGTTTTGCCCACTAACATTGTTGTATCGTCATTATCTTAGCAAAACTATTATGTAATAGGGCATCAGGGGAGGTGGTCTCAGACCATGTGGTCTCTGACTCTGTCGGGGGGCCTTAGCTCTATCTCTATGGACATATTGAAGGATGTTGGGGTGAGGCCTTAGATACACTATTTGGCACTAGGGTTGGTTAGTTGCAAGTCCAGTTTGCAAGCCCTCGCTAATAGGGGCTTACGTATTGGTATGGGTAGGACATCAGGGGAAGTGTTGGCGGTGTTTAATCCGGACACTTTAGCTCTATCTCTATTCCATGGTGGGTGCATGTGGGACGACAATGGTGTTTGATCCATTGGGTGGATTCACACACTCGTGTATAGAGGTGTGGTAGCCACCAAACCTTTCTATAGAACATTGCAAACTTATAAACCAGACCAAAGATATGAATTGAATGCATGCATATGTTTGTTGCATTGTTTTGTTTGCTCACTGAGCCGTGATGTGTGCTCACTCTTTCGACGTCAAATATTTTTAATTGATGATGCAGGTCCTACCATTGAAGAATATATGAATGCACTGAGGTATGGACACGTTGCTGCGATGTATGTAGGCACTGAAGAAGATGCACATGATTTGTCATGCGAGTGCAACCAATGTGTTTTTGCTTAAGTTTAGTTATAGTTTGAACATTGGATATGTAATTGATTATTTAATTTTATGTCTTGTGGTTTGGAGATAATTGAATTAAATACTTATTTATCACTGTTAGACTCTCAGTTCATTATCTGTAAGACTTTCACTTATTTGTTTATTACCTCTAATTATTAATGTAGAATGTGTGTGTGGATTGATATGATGGGTATGTCCTATGCGAGATCCTGGGTGAACCGTTGGTTTATTGGCAGTTCATCACACCATTCTAGTTAGACCAGAATTGGGGTGTGACAACTTAGTACAGAGCATCTAAGGTTCTACCCATTGACCTAACAATTTTCACATGAGTCATGACCTGAGTTAGGATAAAATTTAACAGTTGTAATAAGAACACACTATAAGCACCTGTGTTGTATGAGACATAAACTAAGAAAAAATAATACACATATGTAAAGGGAAAACCAATTATATATATATATATATATATATATATATATACATTGACTCAGGATCTAAACACAAGACCAGAGTAATAAATTTTATGTGAAAATTGAATTTGAAATAAAACCGACCATTAAGGCGGTATATGCAAGATGCAAATATAATTTATATAACATAAACTGAAAGTAAAATGAAATACAAGTTACAATCAGAAATAAATATAAAATGTAAGTTGAAATATGAAAACAGAGTACTGAAAGAACTTAAAAAGAACTTACAGGACACTGCTACAATTTGATAGCAAGTAGGTTACAAGCTTCGAAGAAGGATGAAACTAAAGCTATGGAGGTTTAAGTACAGAAGGGATGCTAAGAAACTAAAGGAACACTCGTTGGTGAAGTCTCCCGCCTTCGAAGGTGAATGCTCTCTCTAACTTCTATCTTCTGACTCTAGTTTGCCTCCCCGAATGAAGAGGAGTTCTTCTCCATTTATAGAAGAAGTCTTGATGTGCTTTGGATGCCTTGGGGCATTGGATTCCACTTTGATGCAGGTGCGGGGCCATGCTTTTGGTAAAGGAAAGTTGATTGGAATTTGTCTCTCCTTTCTTTTTGATTTTGAATTTCTTTTGAAAAGAAATGATTTACTTTTGAAAAGCAAAGGAGTAATAATTCTTCTTTTGACTTTCTTTAAGAATTATTCTCAATCACTTTACTTTTGCTTTTGTTGTTGTCGACCGTGAATCACGGGAGTTGATCACGGGATTTGAGTCTTCTAGATCCACACCAAGGCATTCCACATGTCCGAAGACACTGTTTTCCCTTTTGGTTTGGATCAGAGTTTGTATCGTATTGGTGTGGGCCCGGTAGTGGCTTGACTATCTAGACTGAGATAGTTACAGAATACGTTTGGATACGGTTACGTATTACACCCGACTATCTATACTGAGATAGTAACAGAATACGAATGGATACGGTTTCGTATTATACCAAATGCATTTTGATACGGACTGCATTAGACCTGAATACGTTTTGATACAGGTGGTATTATACCTGAATACAATTGGATACAGGCTGTATTAGACTTGAGCCATTCTTTTGTTGACGTCATGGCTGACGTGATGTAGTCTTTTTGGCAAAGACTCATCCTTTGAAGGATTTGATATGCCTTTACCACGAGCCGTTTGCTGTGGGCTAGCCAAGACTTTAACCGGGTCTTGGTCCGTTGTGCCCGAAGTGGAACTTATTTGCGAGATCCTGTTTGGGATCCTTTTTTGGTGCGATTGGACCGCCGTCTTTGTGTAAGAAATTGTTGGGCCAGTTCTTCAAGGCCGGCATATGCATCAGGGTCTGAGTCTGGAGCATAAGGATCTTGAGCGAACTGTTCGTGAGACAGGTGAACGGATCCATGGGCTGAACCGGTGGATTCTTCATCGGTAATTTGAGGTTCATTTTGTAAGAGTGCCAATTGAGCTTCAATCTCTGCTTGTTTGGCCTTCAAGATTTGATATGGTGTTGATGGAACTTGCTGTTCTTTGAGGATAGCATTTGCTGCTTCAATGCCTGTTACGGCTTTGATGATATATTCTTTTGTACAAAATTTTGTGTCACAATTTGCCCACCATTTGACATGGAAGGTTCTGATGAGGAAAGGTATTTGAAAATCCTCAAAATGTTTGATGATTTGATCATAACTCCAATACATAATCCATGCCAGATGGCAAGTGATAAAAAACCGGAGTAATGGTGGTTGAGATGTAATTGGAGTGGCTTTGGCACAAAAATATTGATAAAGATTTTGAATTTGTTCAAGCAAGATTTCAATGATGGGACTGAAAATGTTCCACCATAAGGAAAACCATGCTGGTAATTTGCTATGGAATTGGTGGTCAAAAGAGAAGAACCACGAATGTTGATATGTAGAATTTTGAAATAAAAATGCTCTATGCCAAGCATCAATATAATCAAAATAATGATAATTTGGGGGTTGATAACTTTGAGAGAAAGATTTGGGAGTCAATGGATTTTGGGACCATTCTTCAATGGTGATGATTTTGCGGATAATAACAGTTGAATGTGTTACTAATCCGGGTTTGATTTTGTCAAAATGTTGTTTGATGGTGATTGAATCAGTGTCTATAAGTATAAACTCATAAAACTCTTGAGTTTTGAAAGGAGATTGGTTATAGAAGTGCCAATCTTTCCAGAAATGTCTTTGAGCTATTTAGAGAGGATTATCAAATGGAGTTGCTTAAACACATGGATAAAGCTACCCTCCTCCAACAAATTGACAAAAAATTACAAAGTCTGGTTGTGCCCGACACACCCCAAAAACAAATTCACATCCCAGATGAGGAAAGTCATAATTTAAATATTATTGATACCGAATCTTTATCAAATTTCTCACAAAACTCTGAAGAGTCAGAGAAACCAAATGAACCAAAAGTAGTTTCTCAACTACAGACAAATTTTCAAAATATCCAAAATTACTATCCTCGTTCGATATTTTTGGATCTTCAAATTGAAGAAAGTGGTCGTAATTCTCAAGTGACATATACCAGTGGTACCATTTACGAATGAAACATTGATGGAATGTTCGATTACAACTTAACCAACAAACTCCAAGAGATGACTATGGTCAGCAATGACTATCGTCTCAAGGAATACACGGATCGAGCCATTGCTGAGATCATTGTCTCAGGGTTCTCCGGCCAACTCAAAGGATGGTGGGACTATACTCTCACATCCGATCAAAAGGTTGAAATCCTTTCAGCTGTCCGTCTTGACCAAAATGGTGAACCCATTCTCGATGAAATTGGAGAACCAGTCAGCGACGCTGTCAACACATTGATTTTCAACATAACCAAATTCTTTTTAGGAGATCTAACAAGGTTAAAAGACCGATCTTCTGAACAATTATCAAATCTCAAATGCAAAAAAATACACGACTTCAAATGGTATAAAGATACCTTTATGACAAAAGTCCTGACAAGGGAAGATGCCAATCTCCACTGTTGGAAAGAAAATTTTTTCACTGGATTACCAACATTATTCTCTGAGAAAATCAAAACCAAATTAAGAGATGAACATAACAGGAATATTCCCTATGAGATTCTCACTTATGAAGACCTAATCAACATCATCCATAAAGAGGGCTTAGCCCTTTGCATGGACATTAGGCTTCGTAAGCAAATTAGACACGAAAACAAATCCTACAAAAAGGAACTCGGTGGTTTCTGTTCCCAATTTGGGTTCGAACCTCTCCGATCCCCAAAAATCTACAAATCCCATAAAAACATGGGAAACACAACTCCAAACATCCATAAAAGGATAAGTCTGATGAAACCACCAAGACTACCCACTCAAAATACAAAAATTACAAATGTTTTCATTGTGGAGAAAAAGGCCACACAACCAAATATTGAAAAGCACACAAAAGGGTTAATTCTTTAATTATGCCCGATGATACCAAAACCCAACTTCTAGCAATATTAGCTGAAACTGAGTCGGATAACTTTGATTCAGAAACAAGACCCAAAATCAATTCCTGCACTTGTGCAGAAGGATTATTTTGTCATGACTGCCAAGAGACTGATTCTGAAGATTCCCCTTCAGAAGCCACTATTGGTATGATCCGACAAAATTCTTGCCTCTCTGAAATTTTAAATCAGCTAGGCTCAAATGAAGAAAGACAACAATATTTAGAGTCAATTAAAAATACTCTAAATCAAAATCCAAATTACCAAAGGAAATTTGTTCCAACCCCAACTTATGATTTGAGTCAAATATATCAAAGATTTTCAAAGCAAAATCAGTTACCAAATTCTCAAATCCAACATCTTGAATTAAAAATTCAAAACCTTCAAAAGGATGTTCAAACTCTCTCTCACGAGATAGTCAACATCAAAACTCAACTTCAAAATCAAAATCAAATTGGTACCTCCAATATTTTGGATCAAAACCTTAATCAATATGTGGATACCATTAAAAATATTCCATGGTATATCCATACAAATTTGATTATTTCAAATGCATTTAGTTTACAATCAATTGCACTTGTTGATACTGGTGCTCAATCAAATTGCATTCAAGAACTTCTGGTTCCAAACCAGTATTTCGAACCAACTTCCCATAGACTCTCCGGAGCCAATGGATCAAGTTTGCATGTGCATTCAAAATTAACCAATGTCAAAATTTGCATCAACGATATTCAAATTACCTAGACTTTCTTTCTGGTTCAAAATCTCAACACCGAGATAATCCTCAGCCAACCATTTTTAAATACAATCAAATCATTTTTTGTTAATGATTCTGGAATTACAACTAACATCTGTGGACAGAGAGTTGTTTTCCTTTTTCTTGCAGGAATGAACAAATCAACAAACCACCAAATTTTACCAATCAAAGATGGTGATCAAACGGACCAAAACCCGGTTAATGTTTTGGCTAGCCCACAACAAACGGCTCGTGGTAAAGGCATAATAAATCCATTATGACTGGAGTCTTTGCTAAAAAGACCACAACCCAAAACCAAACTCCCAATTTTTCAGACCAACCATCAACTAGACCCAAACCAACAACAAATGTTGAACCAAATGCTACATCATTTCCAAAATACCAACAAAGCCGGTTTTATAGCCGTCATGCATCAAATAACCCAAAATATGGCTAAACCAAAACCACATTTTGATTATGAATCCAGCCATCTTCCCCATCATACCTTGACTGAGGAATCCTAGTTGGCTTTCCGCCAAAAACTTGCAAACCCAAATGTCCGTTGGACCTCAACTATTACCCCTGCACCCTCCAGTGTACCAGGGTTCTACCAGTGCAACATCCAAGCAAATCATCCCCAACATTTCAAATTATGGTTGTATGAAATGGGTTTCATCAAAAATTTATGGACACATGGTCCCCAATACTTATGTGGTCTACCCGAAATCCTGATCAACGCCATCAAAGGGTTCGATTTTCTTGATCAGCCAGTACGTCTCAAATTCATCACCATTCCTCCATAATGGATCAAAGACGGACAGTATCAAGAATTCATCCCAATTACAAATTTCATCCGCATCATCCCACGGTCAGATGAAGTATGGCCTGCCATCACATCTCCCGAAGCCAAAATGGATCTTAAGCAGATTCGCACAATAAGCATCTACAACTTCCAAAAGAAGTTATCTTGTTGCTCTTGTCGCAACACACAAATCCTTGCTGAAGGACAAAGGATGATCATCACAGGTCCATCCAAGATGCCAAAAGAATCTCAACTGGCTTCTGCCATCTCCAGTAATCAAATCAATTCCAGTCTGGCTGTCACCAAATTGCAAGAACAAAACAAAGAAGATTTCAAATGGAATTATTGGGACAGTGACAATGAGCTCGACTCCTAAAATTCTCCAAACTATGGGTCCCCAGTGGGATCATCCTATTCATTCGACACTATTGGCGATGCTAACATCGACAATATGATGGAAGGATAGACGGTCAGATTCCAGATCGTTGATGTTGAATCACGTCAGCCATGACGTCAACAAAAGAAGGGCTCAGGTGTAATACAGCCTGTATCAAATTGTATTCAGGTTTAATACCACCTGTATCAAAACGTATTCAGGTCTAATGCAGCCCGTATCAAACTGCATTTGGTATAATAAGAAACCGTATCCATTCGTACTCTGCTACTATCTTAGTATAGATAGTCAGTGTAATACGTAACCATATCCAAACATATTCTGTAACTATCTCAGTCTAGATAGTCAAGCCACTACTGGGCCCACACTAATACAGTACAAACTCTGATCCAAACCAAAGGGGAAAACAGTGTCTTCGAACATATGGAATGCCTCGGTGTGGATCTAGAAGACTCAAATCCCGTGATCAGCTCCCGTGATTCACGACCAACAACAACAAAAGCAAAAGTAAAGTGATTGAGAATAATTCTTAAAGAAAGTCAAAAGAAGAATTATTACTCCTTTGCTTTTCAAAAGCAAATCATTTCTTTTTAAAAGAAATTCAAAATAAAAAAGAAAGGAGAGACAAATTCCAATCAACTTTCCTTTACCAAAAGCATGGCCCCGCACCTGCATCAAAGTGGAATCCAATGCCCCAAGGCATCCAAAGCACCTCAAGACTTCTTCTATAAATGGAGAAGAACTCTTCATTCGGGGAGGCAAACTAGAGTTAGAAGATAGAAGTTAGAGAGAGCATTCACCTTCGAAGGTGGGAGACTTCACCAACGAGTGTTCCTTTAGTTTCTTAGCATCCCTTCTGTACTTAAACCTCCATAGCTTTAGGTTCATCCTTCTTCAAAGCTTGTTCTTTAAGAATTATTCTCAATCACTTTACTTTCAGTACTCTGTTTTTATTTTTCAACTTGTATTTTATATTTCATTTCTGATTGTAACTTGTATTTTATTTTACTTTCAGTTTATGTTATATAAATTATATTTGCATCTTGCATATATTAGACCTGAATACGTTTTGATACAGGTGGTATTATACCTGAATACAATTTGATACAGGCTGTATTAGACCTGAGCCCTTCTTTTGTTGACGTCATGGCTGACGTGATTCCAACATCACGATCTGGAATTTGACCGTCAATCCTTCCATCATATTGTCGATGTTAGCATCGCCAATAGTGTCGAATGAATAGGATGATCCCACTGGGGACCCATAGTTTAGAGAATTTTGGGAGTCGATCTCATTGTCACTGTCTCAATAATTCCATTTGAAATCTTCTTTGTTTTGTTCTAGCAATTTGGTGACAGCCAGACTGGAATTGATTTGATTACTGGAGATGGCAGAAGCCAGTTGAGATTCTTTTGGCATCTTGGATGGACCTGTGATGATCGTCCTTTGTCCTTCAGCAAGGATTTGTGCGTTGCGACAAGAGCAACAAGATAATTTATTTTGGAAGTTGTAGATGCTTATTGTGCGAATCTGCTTAAGATCCATTTTGGCTTCGGGAGATGTGATGGCAGGCCATACTCCATCTGACCGTGGGATGATGCGGATGAAATTTGTAGTTGGGATGAATTCTTGATACTGCCCGTCTTTGATCCATTCTGGAGGAATGGTGATGAATTTGAGACGTACTGGTTGATCAAGAAAATCGAACCCTTTGATGGTGTTGATCAGGATTTCGGGTAGACCACATAAGTATTGGGGACCATGTGTCCATAAATTTTTGATGAAACCCATTTCGTACAACCATAATTTAAAATGTTGGGGATGATTTGCTTGGATTGCATTGGTAGAACCCTGGTACACTAGAAGGTGCAGGGGTAATAGTTGAGGTCCAACGGACATTTGGGTTTGTAAGGTTTGATGGAAAGCTAACCAGGATTCCTCAGTCAGGGTATGATGGGAAAGATGGCCAGATTCATACTCAAAGTTTGCTTTTGGTTGGGGCATATTTTGAGTCAATTGATGCATGGTGGCTATGAAACCAACTTTGTTGGAAATTTGAAAATGATGTAACATTTGGTTCAACATTTGGTGTTGGTTTGGGTCCAGTTGATGGTTGGTCCAAAAAACTGGAAGTTTAGTTTTGGGTTGTGGTCTTTTTGGCAAAGACTCCAGCCATAACGGATTTGATATGCCTTTACCACGAGCCATTTGCTGTGGGCTAGCCAAAACATTAACCGGGTTTTGGTCCGTTTGATCACCATCAGTGATTGGTGAAATTTGGTGGTCTGTTGATTTATCCATTCCTGCAATAAAAAGGAAAACAACTCTCTATCCACAGATGTTAGTTGAAATTCCAGAATCATCAACAGAAAATGGTTTGATTGAATTTAAAAATGGTTGACCGAGGATGATCTCGGTGTTGAGATTTTGGACCAGAAAGAAAGTCTGGGTAATTTGAAAATTGTTGATGCAAATTTTGACATTTGTTAATTTTGAATGCAAGCGTGATCCATTGGCTCCGTAGAGTCTATGGGAAGTTGGTTCAAAATATTGATTTGGAACAAGATGTTCTTGGATGCAATTGGATTGAGCACCAGTATCAACGAGTGCAGTTGATTGTAAACTAAATGCATTTGAAATAATCAACTTTGTATGAATATACCATGGAATATTCCTGATGGTATCCACAAAATGATTAAGATTTTGATTTACAATTTTTGGGGTATCATTTTGATTATGATCTAGAGTCTCCCTAGATAACTCTGAATCCATATGATCAAGGAGATCAGAGAGATAATTTGGGGTTGCTTGTTGAAACATGTTGACAGTAGATTCTTCAGAAATGGATTCTTTAGAATCATTGTTTTGACAAAACAATCTATTGCCATTTTGATGGCTTGATGTGATCATATCAATTTGAGAAAAATTTTGGATTAATTTTTCTTTGTAGCATTTTCTGCACCACCGTTTGAAAGTGTTATATTGAATCAATTTGTGGGAGTTGCAAAATCGTTTTAAGAGATTGCGTTTGAAACCAGAGTTTGGCCATTCGTGAGGAATCATTTGTTCTGGCTTATCCCTAAAGGATTTGAAGTTGATTTTAAAATTTTTATGGGTTTGATTAATTGGAAGAATTTTAGAATCTATTATCTGATTCGTAAAATCTTTGAGATGAATTTTGATAAAATATTCTAGATTTCTTTTAGGAATTTGAGATATTTCTAGAATATCAATTTTTTATTTTTTAAATTTTTGAATTGAGTCAGACTCAAAATTTGTGATTGGATTAGAACATTTGTCATGGGGAGATGCAGATATCATAATCTTTTTTGGACTGCCAGATTTATTATGGAAAATCGGATCCTTTTGTTTGAAGGTAGGTTTTGATTTGGATCTAATGTCTATCAATTTTGTAAACTCAAAGTTTACAGAATTTTGATGATAAGTTGTTGGGATGGAAAATCCTTTCACTGGAAGAGTGGGATCTGGATAATCAATTTTGAATTTTGAATGGTCATTCTGTTTCTCTAATATAGACAAAACAGGGACTTTGTGGGAGACTTTAGAAGTAGATACTTGGTGTGTGGCCAGATCTACAGCTTTTGGGTTTTGATTTGGAATAGAAGAATTTTCTTCAACTATTCGAGCTTTGGTTGGAATTTGGGATTCGAAAAACCCTTGCTCATAGGGTAATCGAACAATGTGTCTTTGAAGTGACCAGAATGCGTCTGGAAATTCAGAACATAATTCATGTTCGAATTGTTGGCGTAAAATTTTGATTTGATTTGGGACTGAGGTTTGTTTGAGACGCTCCTCAATACGTTGGTTTGAGGTTTCTTCTTTGAGAAACTCAAGATGTGTTTCTTTGTTTTTGATAGAACGATTTGAGTGATTTAAGGGTCTTGATGTTTAGCTTATCGACCTAATTTGTTTATCTGGTTGAATAAACTTGAACATAATTTGTTGGCCAGAAGCTTTTGTTTTGATTCCTTGATCCGTAACAGAAAAAGGTTTGATTTGATCTAGGAAAGGTTGACCTAGAATTATATTTGTGTTTAAGTCTTTAACTAGACAAAATTGCTGTTGAAGACAAAAATCTTTGTTGCAAAGATGGACATTTGATAGTTTGTAATCAACCTGGAGGAATGTACCTTTTGCTCCAGTGAGTTTTTGAAATGTTGTTTCAAAGAATTGGGTAAGAACCAATCCTTCTTTGAGACAGTTTAATTAGGCACCTGAATCAATCAAGGCATAAGTTTTGATTTTGAAAACACCAGAGATGACTAACCGAATGGTGGTGTACCATGGTTGCCAAATGGGTTTATAAATAGTTTGAACTTATAAGGTGTCCTTTTGATCAGATCCAGATGTTGAATCTTTTAATTTGGAAATCTCACTTTTGATTTGTTTAATTTCTTTTTGGAGATTTTGCATAGTGACTTCAGAAGATAAAATCTGAGATTTGAATGGTTGGCCTATTGGGTTACTATTTGATTGGCTCGATGTAATCATGCCAATGTTTTGATGCAAATCTAGGCTATCATCATTTTGTAGTTCCCAATTTTGATTGATCCGCTGAACGGGATTCAATATTGAATCTTGTTTTTGGATCCTTGCTTTGTGTAAAACAGTCCTATATCTTTGATATTTCCACTGTTTATCAATTTTGGGATTTGTTTTCAATTTTGAAGAAATTTTGTTTTGACCAAGTCGTTTGACTTGTTGGTTTTGAGGATGGTCTGGTGGTGACCTTTGATGGAGCATAAATCGGGCCATAGGACCTTGTTTCCTAGGGTCTGTTTGGTGATTTTGTTCCATAGTTTGATTAACATTTTTTAGTTCCTTAATTTCTAAGGATTTTATAGAAATGTTAATTTGTTTGGGAAACTTTCCCTTTTGATTTTTGGAAATTGAAATTGTCTTAGATTCTAACAAGTTATTGTTAGGATCCTTAACATTGATTTTGAGAAGATAATCCTTTAAATTATCTTTTTGGTTTTGACATTCTTGAGAAGAAGTGTTTAATTTCTTATCAGGAATTTGTTTTGAATTTTGGGAAGAGTTAGGCTGTGTGCCGGACTCATTTGGTTTTGACTTGTTAGTTCCTTCTGCAGGAATCATGACCTGGTTTGTAGTAGATGGAAGGTTGGACTTACATTCTACTCTGGTATCAGAGCCATTTTCCTAAAAAAATAGGCGGGTATTGGGTGTATGTTTATATTTTGTTTGTTGTTTACTTAATCCCTGTCGAGTGGACGCATGTTTTATATTTTGTCTTTGTTAAGCTTAGATCTAGCATCAATATTAGGTTTATGTTAGTATTTTTCCGGTTGTTTGCTTAAATCCGACCTCGGAGAGAGGGACTAGACGGAGGTATATGGCAATAGGACGAGATCGTGAAGGGCATATGAGACTGTAAGTCCCGACGAACACGACAGAGTCTGAGCCTGAACAAGGTCTAACCAATCCCTTGCCGTTGTCCGGTATGGAGGGTAAGAGCATAACTCTTTCAAAATACTATACACTATTCCTTGTATATTGCAGACAGTAGCTTAATCATTTCAAAATATTTTACACTATTTCCATTTAGTAGGTAAGAGTATAACTCAACCAAACTATCTTACACTATCCCCAATTTCTGTTTGTTATTTAGAAAAATGTTTTCTAATATCATTCATGAGGAAGGACCTAGTACGTCAAACAGAGAATGCGGTTTTGATTGGGGTGTTCCAAATATTTTTCAAAACTGCTATTTACCTTTTGTACCAAAACCAAAACCAAGTTTATCGAAATTCCAAATTGACAAACCAACACTTAAGATAGATTTCGCTCATCCTAGACATAGACTCAAAAGATAATGGTTCTTTAACTATTTCTCCCACGAAGAACAAAAAAATATGAAACAAAATTGGTATGAACATATGGAAAC
Organism: Protea cynaroides; assembly: GCA_028583415.1. Taxonomy (NCBI): domain Eukaryota; kingdom Viridiplantae; phylum Streptophyta; class Magnoliopsida; order Proteales; family Proteaceae; genus Protea; species Protea cynaroides. Next base: position 40,685,008 of record CM053273.1, read on the forward strand.
CATAGAATGGACCATGTCATTTTATGTTTATCTAGATGTTTTTACACAAATCCATAACATCAAATATCCTTTTCCTCATACTCGTATCCATCCAAAATTCATCTTATTTGTTAATGGATTAGATGATGCTTTGGAACGAAAGAAGAGGAAACTCCAAGCCCTAAAACAAAAGGTTTCAAAACTAAACCAAATCCCACAAGATAAACAAAAGTCCATTCTTATAAATCAAGATCGATCCCCACAACCGGGAGATCCTCCAGATAATGAGCGTACATCTTCTGATTTATACCTGATTTATTGATGTACCAAAACTTTCTCCAGATTTATTCTTATAGTGCCTTGACCAATGGCATTATATACTCAATAGAACCTATAACCATGAGGTTAAGAATTGTAAAACCTCTATTTCCATGAATTTGGACCACCGTGCAACTTAACGGCCTTTTAATGCCGGTTGGATTACCATAGATTTACTCCTGAACCTTTAAACTTAAGTTCATTAGATAAAGAAAGTGTTTGTCGTCATACTAAATTGAAAGAAGGAAATGAATTGTTTGGATAAACATTCTGATTCTTATATTTCTCGACATCCATTGATAAGATGTTTAGTGATAATAGAATTATTGGAAGAAAGATGATTGGATTCAGATTAAATGCTGTGGCCAATGAACCTCAGATGAAGTAATGGAGAATCTATTTTGAGATTACTGATTTGATGTATATGAGCCATGTCTATAAAAGAGTGCATGAGCAAAAAGTGAAAACTATCAAGAGTAACTAGGAAAGAGTAGATAGCACTCAAGTAAAGTTAAAGATGGCTATATCGGTATGAATTTTGACAAGACAGAAGATTCCTAAAGGCAAATCTAAGAGTGGATACAAGGATAAAGTCAAAAAATTCATGGCATTGATAGTATTCAGATTAGTACAAGTAATACTGAGTTACGCCCAATGTTAAAGGAAATGATTAAGCAAAGACCAAGACAGTTTGGCAGAATTAATGAAATTTGAGCATATACTCTAATGCTTAGACTTAGGATATGTAATGAGTAAATAGTCAGAAGATGCTTTTCGAGATATATGATAGAATGATAAAAGAAGGTGTAAGCTAATGAGTTTTTTGGATATATGAGATTTCAAGCAATAGTGTTTGAAAAACTAAGAGATGAAGGAACTACACGAGCTCTTAAGACCTTATACCAGATTTTGCTAGTTCAAGCCCTTTTGGACTAGATGTTGTATTGGATGAGTGTTATGAACAATGTTCGAATCATATGAATGGACAGAATTTGGATGCAACATAAATCGACTTGAGATGGCAGACTTTGACGTCATCTTGGGAATAGACTGATTGTCTCAACACTCCACAAAGTTGTTATGTGCATAGAAGAGGTTATCATTCAAGAATAAAGATGAAATATAATTGAGTTTTATTGGAGGCATGTTGCCTAAGAAGTGAAAGCTGATCATCTCTATGCTAAAGGCGAAGATATGCTTTAAAGAGAAAGAAGTTGGATATATGGTATCTGTGGTATACGTTACCAAAGAACCATCACAGATGGAAGATATTGATGTGATGTATAAATTTCCAATGTGTTTCCAGGAGACTTATTTGGGTTACCATCTGATCATGTGACCGAGTTCGTCATCGACTTGTTACCCAAGGACGATACTTGTGTCAAAGGCACCTATGAATAGCTTTTTTAGAATTGAAGGAACTGAGACTCAACTACAAGAGTTATTAGACTAAGGTCCTAATAGGCTAAGTATTGCATCACGGGGAGTGCCAATGCAATTCGTGAAGAAGAAGGATGATAGTGTTGTCTGCGTATAGACTATCGAGAATCGAACAAGCTCACAATCAAGAATCGATATCTATCACCTCAGATCGATGACTTGTTTAAATAGTTGCAAAGAGCAAAGGTATTTTCAAAGATTAATCTTCGGTTAAGATATCATCAACGGAAGAATTCAGACAGTGATATTCTAAAAATAGCTTTTAGAATTGGGATTGGGAAATTTTGAGTTCTCGATTATGACGTTGGGACTAACCAATGCCCCTGCATCGTTTATGGAGCGGATGAACTGGGTGTTTCATGACATGTTGGACACGTCGGTCATAGTTTTATAGATGATAGTTTGGTTTATTCCAAGAATGAAGCAACTTATACAATAAATTTTAGAACAGCTTCACAACAGCTGAAAAGGGAAAAGCTTTATGCCAAGTCCAAGAAATATGAGACCCGATTAAACAAAGTGATCTGCTTAGATCACATAGCATCGTAAAAAGGGATTAAAGTGGACTCTATTAAGAAAAAGTAATCATATGGTGAGAAACACCTAAAGAATATTGCGAAAATCAGAAGTTTCTTGGGTTTAGCTGGTTATTACAGACGATTCATGGAGGACCACTCTAGGGTCGCAATACCTCCTACCAAGCTAATCAAGAAGGGAGAGAAGTTTAATTGGATTGACAAGTGTGAAGAATGTTTCCAAACTTCAAAAACAAGGTTGATATCAGCTTCCATCATGATCGTTCCGGTACTAGGGAAACCTTTGACCCTATACATTGAAACTTTCGGGTTGGATCCAGGATGCTGGTTGATGTAAGGTAAATAAGTGGTTGCATATGCTTCAAGAAAACTGAAGGAGCATTAAAAGAATTACCCTACTCATGACTTCGAATTACCGGTGATGAGTTATGCAATCAAGACTTGAAGACATTACCTATATAGAGAAGAATTTCAAATTTAATCGGATTACAAGAATTTTATTCATCTCTTCATTAGAAAGAGTTGAACGTAAAGATAAGAAAATGGTTGGAATTGCTCAAGGATTAAGCCTGTGATATACAGTGTCATCCGAGCAAGGCTAAGGTAGTAGCTAAGGCCTTAAGCAAAAAGGAAATTATGAAGTCCGAGGAAGGAACCAGTATAGATGCTGTCTTATGTTTCACAACAATAAATTCAGATTGAAAGGAGAGTAACATATAATAGAAGCTCGTGAAGATCCAATTGAGCGAGAATTTGTGGATGAACTTATGGAGCAATAGTTTGTCGACTGCGGTTGTGGCATTAAAGATTATCTCTGAATTGATGGATGAAGTAAAAGTAGCAATTTTGTTAGATCAATATATAAGAACGGTGTAAGCAGATTTAGAGAAAGGAAAACCAATCCCTAACTTACTCCGGATGCGAAAAAGATCCTATGATACAGAGGATGATTATGTATACCTGAAGTGAAAAATGCTGATCATAAGATATAAGATAAGGTTAAAAGCCCATTCTATTCTGTATTGGATACATTCTAGAAGTATAATATATACCAAAACATGAAGAGATTATTTTGGTAGAAGGGAATGGAAGTAGTTATGCTAGATGCATGTTTTAGTGTCTGAATTATCAACAAATAAAGGCTGAAAGACAAAGACCAACTTGGCTTACCATAACCACTATCGAAGCCAATCTAGAAGTGGAATTGTAGTACAATGAACTATGTCAATGATTTGCCACTGACTCCTAGATCGGTTGACATGGTTTGGGTAATTGTTGATCGCCTTATGAAGATAGCTCATTCCATTGCTATACGACCTCGGTATGATTTGGAGCGGATAACTAAGCTATATGTGGATTGAATTGTTACCAAGCTATTATGTAGATGTCACCTATAAAGCATGGTACGGTAGAAATGTTAAATTCTTTTGTTTTGGAATGAAGTTGATGAATGAAGAGTTTTAAGATCGGAGCCTATTGAAGAAACTTATCGAGTGGCAGACAAGATCAAAGAAAAGGTCCAGGATAGCTTAAGTTGTCAGAAGAGACACCAAGACCTCGAGTTCGCCATAAGTGACAAAGTGTTCTTGAGGATATCACTTATGTATGCTTTGAAGCAGTTCAGAAAGAAGGAAAAGTGGGATCCTATATATGTGTTGGACCTTGTAAAGTTGTGCAGAGACATAGAAAAGTTGCATATCAACTAGCGTTACCGCTGTCCACATCTGGTGTGCATGACGTATTTTGCGTGTCTCTATTGAAGAAGTAGATTGGAGATCCATATCAAAGGTATTGACCACTGATCCACTGGATTAGATAGAAGATTTAACTATTGAAGTGGTACCAGCCTAGTTCACTAGTTGGAAGGTACAAACATCTCAAAAACTGGGATAATTATTATATAAAGATAATCTGGCGAAGACAAGACGTGGAGAAGATTACATGGGAGGAAGAAGATGTAATGCGAAAACAGAATTCCCACCTATTGACTCCGAAGTAAATTCAAATTTTGAGGACAAAATTTATTTTAAGGAGGGGGAGTTGTAAGATCCGTACGTTCAAATTTCGAGGACGAAATTTCTTTTAAGGGTGGTGGAGTTCTAAGACCCGCACGCAATGAACCCGGTCTAACCTTACATTTTGTGTCATGACCAGTCTACATATCATGGTCGAGCCAAGTGGACCAAGTGTGTGAAGAAACCCAAGACCCAATAAGAAATTTTACTCAAAAACAGTCAAAATGAGGGTAGGGTCGCATGCCTAAACAGGCAGGGTCGACCCCCACCTCAAAAGAAGTCCAACCCATGACTTTTGGTCGTGGGGTCGGAGGGGTCTCGGATTGTCCAACCCCCTCATCGACCCCCTAGCATCGACCCTTGGAAAACAGTAAAAAATAGCACGAACCGAAAATTAGGAAACTTTCCTAATTTCAATTGGGACCTTTCCTAAACTCAATGAGACTTATTTTGGGAGGTTTTCCTCTATAAATAGGACATCCCTAAGCCTCTTTCACTCCTTTTGAAACCCTAATTGAAAGTGAGAGAAAGAGAAGATAAGGAAAAGAGAAAGAAAGTTGGAGAAGAAGACTAAAGAGAAGAATTCAGAGAAACCTCTGAATCTCAGCAAACCTAAGGTATAGGTATGTTTCCATTAATGATTTAAGACCTTAGAATAGTTCATGAAGAGGGTATGACTTAGGAGAAACCCAAATCATCCATCCATAGGAGGATTTCAATGAAATCCATGGAGGAAATCATGGTAGGCAAAGTAAGGAAGAAACCTAGAGTTTTAAGCCATAGAACAAGCATAGAATGGATTGTGGAAGTAAGCCATAGGACCCAAACATGAAAGAATGGACTGTAAGATGAAATTCTTGACTCAAACCACGGGGGCTTGCATGTGGGGTCGATTGGGAATCAACTTTACCAGACCACAGGATCGACCCCTAGCATTCGGGAAGTCCAGGGATGCGGTGGTCGCACCCAGGGTCGATGGAACATCCGACCCTGGCATCGACCCTACCCTGGGGTCGCAGAAAACTGCTACCCTACCTGAGATCCGTCCTGCGACCCTCGCTTAACAGCAAGCCTAAAATTGTCGGAATAACTTCTAACTAAAATCTATCGACTTGTTAGGTTCTCCTGATATAAAAGTGATTCTTAAAGCTTGAAAGAGGATCTACACTCAAGCAAAGGTGAGGGAACAAGACCTAAACTAATCGGCTAATAATAAATGGTTTTTATTTCTTGAGTCCAATGCCATGACTGATTCTATGCGTGTATGCTTGTAATGTGCATTCAACATGTCACCCAATATTCCTGCTATTAATGTTCATGCATATTTAATTCGATTTATTTATAACATGATGATGATGATGATGCTAGGAATAGACATGTGAATGTTTGTGTGTGATTAGTGTACTTGATGCGAGTGGGGCATCAGGGGAGGTGTTATGCGGTGTTTGATCCGGGCACTTTAGCTCTATCTCTACTCAAGTCTTGTCCACTGACATCGTCGTATCACCATTACCTTAGCAGAACTATTACGTCGTAGGGCATCAGGGGAGGTGGTCTCGGACCGTGTAGTCTTTGACTCTGTCGGGGTGCCTTAGCTCTATCTCTATGGATGTATTGATGGATGCTGGGGTGAGGCCTTGGATACACTGTTTGACATTAAGATTGATTAGTTGCGAGCCCAGTTTGCAAGCGCTCACCAACAGGGGCTTACGTATTGGTATTGGTAAGGCATCAGGGGAAGTGTTATGCGGTGTTTGATCTGGACACTTTAGCTCTATCCCTATTCCATGATGGGGTGGATGTGGACGACAATGGTGTTTGATCCGTTGGGTGGGCTTACACACCCTGTGTATAGAGGTGCGGTGGCCACCTATCCTTTCTATTGCACATTGCAAACTTATGAACCAGACTAAAGATATGAATTGAATGCATGCATATGTTTGTTGCATTGTTTTGTTTTCTCATTGAGCTCAATTTGGAGAGCTAACCCTCGTGCACAAAATTCTTTTTAGTTTCTGATGTTGCAGGTATTACGATTGAAGATTATGTCAACACGCCAACATATGAACATGTGGCGGCTATGATGAGCAAGCTGTAGAGGACGAACATGGTTCATTAAGCGAGCGTTTCAACTGGATTCGCTTAGTGTTAAATTTTTATATTTGAATATTTGTAATATGTATTAAATTATGTTTTGGTTACTTGGAGATAAATGGAGTATCAGTTATTCATCATGACTAGACCTCAGTTCATTATCTAGTAAGCCTTCCGCTATTTACTTTATTACCTCTGATTAATGTGGAATGTGTTTTAGTTTAACAACGTGGGATAGCCTATACGAGATCCTGGTTGAACCGTTGGTTTATTGACGGTTCATCACACCATTCTGAATAGTGTAGAATTGGGGTGTGACAATATCAGTGGTCGACCTCACCAAGGAAGCACCACAAATGGAGAATATTGATGTTGTGCGTAACTTTCTAGATGTATTTTCTAAAGAACTACTAGGACTACTACCCGATTGAGCGACAGCGTTTGTTATAGATCTAATACCCGCAGCCGCACCAGTATCTAAAGCACTCTATAGAATGGCTCCTACTGAATTGAAGGAATTAAAAGTACAATTACAGGAATTACTGGACAAGGGTTACATTAAACCTAGCATATCACCATGGGCAGCGCCAGTATTGTTTGAAAAGAAGAAAGACGGTAGTGTTCGACTGTGTATAGACTACTGGGAATTGAATAAGCTGACAATCAAGAATCGATACCCATTGCCTTGGATCAATGACTTGTTCGATCAGTTGCAAGGTTCCAAAGTGTTCTCCAAGATCTTTCTTCGGTCAGGATACCATCAGTTGAAGATTAAGGATGGTAATATTCCTAAGACAGCATTCAGAACAAGATACGGACATTATGAATTTTTAGTCATGCCTTTTCGATTGACTAACGCATCCTCAATTTTTATGGAACTCATGAATTAGGTATTCCACGATATGTTGGATACGTCGATCATTGTATTTATGGATGATATATTGGTCTACTCCAAGGATAAGAAAACTCATGTCATGAATCTAAGAGCCGCTCTGCAGCGACTAAGGAAAGAGAAGCCTTACGCCAAGTTTACAAATGTGAATTTTGGCTAAATGAGGTCGTTTTCTTAGGCCATGTTGTATTCGCTGAAGGAATTAAAGTGGATCCCAGCAAGATTGAAACCATTGTGAAGTGGGAAGCACCAAAGAGCGTTGCAGAAATTAGAAGTTTCCTAGGTCTAGCTGGGTATTATCGACGATTCGTGGAAGACTACTCCAGAATTGCCGTACCTCTCACCAGTTTGACTAAGAAAGGAGAAAAGTTGGTTTGGACTGATAAATGTGAGAAAAGTTTCCAAACATTGAAGGCTAAATTGATATCTGCTCCGATCTTGATTATTCTTATTCCAGGACACCATTTATCTTGTACACTGATGCGTCTAAGTTGGGTTTAGGATGTGTACTTATGCAAGGAGAACAAGTAATTGTGTATGCCTCAAGACAACTGAAGACACATGAGAAGAACTATCCCACTCATGACTTGGAATTAGCAGCAGTAGTACATGCTGTCAAGATATGGAGACATTATTTGTATGGAGAGAAATTTCAGATTAAATCAGATCATAAGAGTCTCACTTATCTTTTTAATCAGAAGGAGTTGAACATGAGACAAAGAAGATGGTTGGAATTATTGAAGGACTATGATTGCGATATCCAGTATCATCCAGGAAAGGCTAATGTAGTTGCTGATGTGCTAAGCAGAAAAGCAATGATAAAATCTCAAGGAGAGGTTAACACGACTGCAGCAATGTGTACTACAGGAAAAGTGTTCAATTACGGTAATGAGCAGTTCGTGATAGATGCACCGGGTGAATCAACCAACCAAGGATTTATTCATCGATTTTTAAATATGTTCACAACGTTGAAGATTGTACCTGATATAATTGATGAAGTGAAAGCAGCTATTAAATCAGACCCTTATCTGAGAACAATACAAGAAGACATCGAAAAAGGTAGGACGACTCTTGAGTTTACCTTGGACGATGAAAAGGTACTGAAGTACAAAGGAAGAGTATGTGTTCCTGAAATAAAAAAGTTGGACATTAGACAACGACTAATAAAGGAAGCTCACACCACTGCCTATTCAGTACATCCTGGATGTACAAAGATGTATCATGATTTGAAGAAATTATATTAGTGGACAGGAATGAAAGAAGATGTAGCTAAATTCGTGTCTCAATGCCTAAATTGTCAGAGGGTGAAGGTTGAACGGTAAAGACCTGCAGGATTGTTGCAGCCATTGCCAGAACTAGCATAGAAATGCGACTGAATCACTATGGACTTCGTCACCGGATTACCATTGACTCCTCGAGTAGTTGACGCGGTCTGGGAGATTGTGGATCGTCTGACTAAGACAGCTCGCTTTATAGATATATGACTACAGTATACCATGGAGAGGTTAGCCAAGCTATATGTGGATAACATTTTAGATTACATGGTGTACCTGAAAGCATTGTGTTTGATAGAGACCCACGCTTTACTTCAAAGTTTTGGGACGGATTGCAAAAGGCTATGGGTACAACGTTGAAGTTCAGTACTGCATTCCATCCTCAGACAGACGGATAGTCGGAGCATACCATTCAGATTTTAGAAGACATGCTTCGAGCCTGTGTAATTGATTTTAAAGGATCATGGGATGAGAAACTACCATTGATTGAGTTTTCCTATGACAACAGCTATCAGGCTACTATACAGATGACACCTTATGAAGCACTGTATGGTAGAAAGTGTCGAACTCCTTTGTTTTGGAATGAAGTTGGAGAACGTAGCATCGTTGGACCAGAATTTATTGAAGATACTTGTCGAGTAGTCAACATTATCAAAGAAAGAGTTAGAACGGCTCTGAATCGTCAGAAATAGTATGCATATACTCGACGCAGATACCTTGAATTTGTCATAGGTGATAAGGTATTCTTGAAAGTATCACCTATGCGAGGTTTAAAACGATTCGGACAGAAAGGGAAGCTAAGTCCGAGATATATCGGGCCATATGAGATTTTAGCCAAACATGGAAAAGTGGCTTATTAGTTAGTACTACCACCATCTATGTCAAGTGTGCATGACGTATTTTATATCTCATTATTAAATAAGTACGTCAGAGATCCAACACACGTTTTGACAGCGGATCCACCAGATCTAATTGATGATTTGACATTTAAAGTAGCACCAACTGAAATCACTAGTCGAAAGGTTCAACGACTATGCAACCGTGACATCTACTATGTTAAGGTTACCTGGAGAAGCCGAGATATAGAAGAGATCACATGGGAAGAAGAGAATGCTATGTGGAAGCAATATCCTCACCTTTTCGACTCGAAATGTATGTACAAATTTCGAGGACAAAATTTTAATAAGAGGGGGGGAGTTGTAAGACCCATATCAAACTAACTGGTCTTACCACCTTCTACCAGGTCTACCTATCATGGTTGAGCCAAGTGGACCAAGTGCGTGAAGAAATCACAAGACCAGGTATGAGTCTAACCCAAAAACAGTAAATGTGAGGGTAGGGTCGCATGCCTAAATAGGTAGGGTCGACCCCACCTCAACCGAAGTCCAACCCATGACTTTCTAGTCGTAGGGTCGCATGACTAGAAAAACGTAGGGTCGATGGATTCTGCGACCCTACGTCCGACCCTACGATGACAGATAGAAACTAAAAATTAGGAAACTTTCCTAATTCAAAGGGGATCTTTCCTAAACTCGTTGGGACTTATTATTATGGAGGATTTTTCTCTATAAATAGGACGTCCCTTAGCCTCTTTCACTCCTTTAGAACCTTAATTGAGAGTGAGAGAAAGAGAAAGAGAAGGAAGAGAAGAAGAGAATGAACTTGAAGAAAAGACTAATGAAGAGGAGGAAGTTCAGAGAAACCTCTGAATAAAGGTATGAACCTAATTCCTTACCTGAATAAGAGATCCTAGAATAGTTATGAAGAACATAGGATTAGGAGAAACCCAAATCATCCATCCATGGACAAGTTTCAAGAGATTCCATGGAGGAAATCATTATGGACTATGAATAGTGTATAACTTGTAGTTTGAGCCATAGAACAATCATAGAATGGACCATGAATGTAAGCCAAAGGATCCAAATGTGAAGGATTGGACTTTAGAATGAAAGGTCGACTCAGAATATGTGTGGTTACACGTAGGGTCGAATAATATCCGACCCTACAAGACCACAGGATTAACCACATGCCCTCAGAAAGTCCCAAGGAGGGTGTAGTCGCACGTAGGGTCAAATGGTATCCGACCCCACGTCCAACCCTACACCTTAGGGTCGCAGAAACTGCTACCCTATGTGCTACCCTACCTGCGACCCTACTATTTCAGTTAGTTTAAAATATATTGGAATTAATTCTAATTAAAATCTATCGACTTGTTAGGTATTTCTAGTGATTTAAAAGTGATTCATAAAGCTTGAGCGAGGATTTACGCTCAATCAAAGGTGAGGGAACAAGACCTAAATTAATTGACTAATAATAAACTTTTTTTATTTATTGAGTCCAAATACCATGAATGATTCTATGCTTGTATGATTGTAATGTGCATTTAACATGTCATCTAATATTCCTGCTATTAATGTATACTTAATTCCGTTTATTTATAACATGATGATGATGATGATGCTAGGAATAGGCATGTGAATGTATGTGTGTGGTTAGTGTATTTGATGCGACTGGAGCATCAGGGGGAGGATGTGACACTGTGGTTCATCCTGGTCACCAGAATCTAGCTTTATCTTTACTCAAGTCTTGTCCACTAACATCGTCGTATCGCCATTACCTTAGCAGAACTATTACATCGTAGGGCATCAGGGGAGGTGGTCTCAGACCATGTAGTCTCTGACTCTGCCGGGGGGCCTTAGCTCTATCTCTATGGACGTATTGAGGGATGCTGGGGTGAGGCCTTGGATACACTGTTGACATTAGGATTGGTTAGTTGCGACCCCAATTTGCAAGCCCTCGCCAATAGGGGCTTACGTGTTGGTATGGGTAGAGCAACAGGGGAAGTGTGATGCGGTGCGATCCTATGCACTTTAGCTTTATCTCTATTCCATGGTGGGTGCATGTGGGGGCGGCAATGGTGTTTGATCCATTGGGTGGTTTCACACATTCGTGTATAGAGGTGCAGCGGCCACCTATCCTTTCTATAGCACATTGCAAACTTGTGAACCAGACCAAAGATATGAATTGGATGCATGCATATGTTTGTTGCATTGTTTTGTTTGCTCACTGAGCCGTGATGTGTGCTCACCCTTTCGACGTCGAATATTTTTAGTTGATGATGTAGGTACCACCGTAGAAGATTATATAGATGCTCCGATGTATGGACATGCGGCGGCGATGGACGCTGAAGTTATGATGGAGTAGCATGATTCGTCAGGCGAATGCAACTCATGCGTTTTCGATTAGATTTTTATTTGGATTATTAAGGAAATGTAATTGATTATTTTATTTACTTATGTCTTAGTCAATGAAAGATAATTGGATATTTTATTTATGTTATCATTCTTAGATTCTCAGTTCATTTATTATATAAGACTTCCGTTATTGTTTATTTACTCTGATTATGGTTGTAGATGTGTACGGTTTAAGCAAACAGACACAGCCTATTCGAGATCCTGGTTGAACCGTTGGTTTATTAGCAGTTCATCACACCATTCTGAATAGTACGGAATTGAGGTGTGATAACGTGTCCCACTAAAGTATAGCATGCCCACATGGCACATGTATTGTGCTCCCACACGTCACACGCCCATCATACAGGGTTTCAAACAAGACTTCACCCCAATAGAGATCTTTGACTCCCTACTCCCATGGTTTGTCGTGTCTCCATTAAGGTTCAGCCAATCCCAACGTGAATTCATGAAGTCGTCCGTTACATGAACCACCATACATGGGATGTACCCCAACAGAGAACCCTAGATCCCCACTCCTATGGATCACAGTGTCTCTACTAAGGTACTAGCCAATAACCAACCACAAGGCTAGTGTATTGTGCTCCCACACTGTAAGACCCATATCGAACTAACTGGTCTTACCACCTTGTATCAGGTCTTCCTATCATGGTCGAGCCAAGTGGACCAAGTGCGTGAAGAAACCACAAGACCATGTATGAAATCAACCCAAAAACAATCAATTATTAGTGTATGGTCACATACCTAAACAGGTGTGACCGACCACACCTCAAAATAGTCCAACCACATGAATTTTGGTCGTGTGGTCGGACATTTCAAAAGGTGTGGTTGAAAGATTCTGCGGCCCCACCTCCGACCATACGGAACCCAGTCAAAACCGAAAATTAGGAAACCTTCCTAATCCGAAAGGGGTCTTTCCTAAACTCATTAGGGCATATTATGGAGGGTTTTCCTCTATAAATAGGACGTCCCTTAGCCTCTTTCACCCTTTTAGAACTCTAATTGAAAGTGAGAGAAAGAGAAGAGAATGAAGAAAAGAAAAATTGAAGAGGAAGACTAAGGAGGAAGAAAATTCAGAGAAAACTCTGAATCTTCAGTAAGCTTAAGGTATAAACATATTCCCCATGTTAAATTGAGAGCCTAGAATAGTTCATGAAGAAGATAGGATTTAGGAGAAACCCAAACCATCCATCCATTGATAAATTCCAAGAGAATCCATGGGGAAAATTATGTGGACAATGGATGGTGTATAAAATAATAGTTTTGAGCCATAGAACAATCATAGGAAGGACCATGACGATAAGCCAAAGGATTCAAACATAAAGGAATGGAGTTGAGAGTGAAAGGTCGACCATCACACGTGTGGTCGCACATCACACGAGACACACATGTCCGACCACATGCCCTTGGGAAGTTTCCAGGGAGGGTGTGGTCACACGTGTGATCGGAGTATGTCCGACCACACCCTACGACCCCATGCCCTGTGGTCGTAGAAACTGAGACCACAGGTGCTGCCACACCTGTGACCCCTCAGTTTCTGTTCGTCTAAATACAAGGGAATTGATTCTAATTAAAAATCTATAAACTTGTTAGGTTTTCAAGTGACCTAAGAGTGAACTACAAAACCTAAATGAGGATCTACTATTAATCAAAGGTGAGTGAACAAGACCTAAGTTAATTGGCTAATAATAAATTATTTTCATTTATTAAGTCCAATGCCATGAATGATTCTATGCTTGTATGCTTGTAATGTGAATTTCATATGTCATCCAATATTTCTGTTATTACTACTCATGCATATTTAATTCTGTTTATTTATAACATGATGTTGATGATGATGCTAGGAATAGGCATGTGAATGTATGTATGTGGTTAGTGTACTTGATGCGAGTGGGGTATCAGGTGGAGGACGTGACACTGTGGTTCATCCTGGTCACCAGACTCTAGCTCTATCTCTACTCAAGTCTTTTCCACTGACATCATCGTATCGCCATTACCTTAGCAGAACTATTACGTCGTAGGGCATCAGGGGAGGTGGTCTCGGACCATGTAGTCTCTGACTCTTCCAGGGGGGCCTTAGCTCTATCTCTATGGACGTATTGAGGGATGCTAGGGTGAGGCCTTGGATACACTGTTTGACATTAGGATTGGTTAGTTGCGAGCCCAATTTGCAAGCCCTCGCCGATAGGGGCTTACGTGTTGGTATGGTTAGGGCATCAGGGGGAGTGTTATGCAATGTTTGATCCGGGCACTTTAGCTCTATCTCTATTCCATGATGGGTGCAAGTGGGACGACAATGGTGTTTGATCCATTGGGTGGCTTTACACACTTGTGTATAGAGGTGCGACGGCCACCTATCCTTTCTATTACACATTGCCAACTTATGAACCAGACCTAAGATATGAATTGAATGCATGTATATGTTTGTTGCATTGTTTTGTTTGCTCACTGAGCCATGATGTGTGCTCACCCTTTCGACGTTGAATATTTTTAGTTGATGATGCAGGTCCTACAGTAGAAGATTATATGAATGCTCCAATGTACGGGTATGTTACGGCGATGGATACTGAAGCTATGATGGAGTCGCATGATTCGTCGTGCGAGTGCAACTCATGCATCTTTGATTAGATTATTTATTCGATTATTTAGAAGATGTAATTGATTAATTTATTTTATTTTATGTCATAGTCTTTTGAAAATAATTGGATACTTTATTTATGTTATCACTGTTAGATACTTAGTTCATTAATATTAAAGACTTCTATTATTGTTTATTTACTCTAATTATGGTTGTGGATGTATATGTGAGGAGAAAGATGGATTTCTTGGAAGTCGCCACCTAGATTAAGGTCTAGGACCTTAAAAATGTGAAATCTCACCCCAAGGTAAGACTTTGATTGACTCATGACCCTTAGATTGGATTTCTGGTCCATCAGAGATTGGGTAAGCGTCAGGTTACGATGATGGGAAGGGGTTAGGCACCCAAACCGCCCGATGGAAATCGGTCTCCTATACCTTTCCTATGCTAGACTCTATCTGTTAAACCGAACCAAACCAAGTGGTTTGATATCATTGAACCAAATCTGTACCCATCAGATTACCTACGTATTACGGAATTATTCCGAAAATCAGGTTCACCATCGTAGTTCAGGTGTGATTAAAGTTTATGATTGTGATTTATGCTTGTGCATGATTAAGTTCTTTGTTCAAGTTAAAGTTTATGCTTGAAAGGCTGAGAAACCCTATGGGTTAGGATTTGGATAGTCCATATGGACTGATAGATAGTCCTAGTGGATCTAAGAATGGATAACCCGTTCGGGGTCAAAGTATGGATAACCCTATTTGGGTTGAAATATGGATAACCCTATTTGGGTCAAAATGTGGTTAACTCTTTCTAAGTTGGAATGTGGATAACCTTATTTGGCTCAAAATGTGGATAACCCTTTATGGGTCAAAATATGGATAGATATCCTAGTGGATCTATGGAAAGTTCGAGTGGACTAAGGTGTGGATCCGAATTTGGGATTCTCCGAAATAGCCTACGTATCCTAGGGTTTGCCCTAGGAATCAGAATCCACATAGTTTGGGCTCTGGGTTGAATGGGAATGGATATCCTAGTGGATCTATGGATAGTCCGAGTAGACTGAGGTATGGATCCAAATTTGAGTTTCTCCTAAATAGCCTACGTATCCTAGGGTTTGACCTAGGAATCAGAATCCACGTAGTTCGGGACTGATAACCTGTTCTAGGTTAGATGTGAGAACCTGTTCTAGGTTTAGGGTTTATAACCTATTCTAGGTTTAGGGTTTACTGAGGGGCAAAATCGTCCTGAATTATCCTTTTCAACCTAAGCTCTAATTTTAAAAAGTTTGGTAAAGCATTTTCTTTCCTTATTAAGGTTTTTATTATTCCCATTATACCCTTCCCAAGAATGTGGGTGCCTAAATGCACGTCCACACACCTAATATGTTTGCTAGGTGTACAAATATGGCAGTTCAACTAGGGTGTAGCATAAATTAAATTATTACCAAAAAAAAAATATTCTAAGCATGGCATGTATGATATTTATGGTAACTATCACAACATATAGTAAGATTATGAAAATCTACCTAATATGGCATGTATTGCAAATAAGACAAGAACCTAATATGGCAAGATCTAATATGGCAAGATCTAAGCATGGCAAGATCTAATATGGCAAGATCTAAGTATGACAAGATCTAATATGCATCTATATATCAATATGGTAAGTACCAATCATAAAATGCATATATGACATGAATTTTTCAAAAAAGGAAAGATCTTATATGCTATTTTCTAAGCATAGTAAGACTTAAAAATTGTAATTATTAAGATTTTGCTTAACTATGATAAAAAATTTATCTATTTTATCAAAAATAGCAACACATGGAATGTGGCAAACATGGTATGCACAATCCAAACAAAGCATATGAATGCTCCAAATATAGCCATTTATCCAAATATGGTAGAATTCACTTAAACAATCATTGATGTTATAATGAATGAGACATCAATGAAACCCTTTTTGAAAAGTATAAAATTATAAAAAAAAAAAAAAACATATGTTCAATGTTCTTTGAAATTTTTTTAATTTTATGAAGAAATTTGGGAAGATTAACAACTCAAAACAGTTAAAATTGTGACACAAGGTTTCAAATAATGGACAAAACTATGAACTGTATTCAGATTTGTCACATTATACAAGAATGACCATAAGTAGGTCTTTCGAAACTCAAATCAAGCTCAACTTTTTTTCATAGAAAGATGACTTAATATATTATATTTAATATAGAGGAGTTGAATCCCAACATAAAGCAAAAATAGGTCAAAGATATGCCCTAAGATCAAACATGTGCACTGTTCAAATCTGCTCCAGATTTTTGATCAATTGCACCATTAATTCCAAATAAAATTCTATTCTTAATGAAAATTAAATACAGACATATGTCTATGTAGATAACTGTCTGATCTAAAATTTCATCAAGAAAAACAAGTTAAAATAGTATATTTTCTTTGTGAAAAATGATTCTTTTCAATCATGCAAATCAGTATATCATGACAGATTTAAAATAAGATCACTATGCACTTAAAAAAATTTTCGGCTTCAAAATTTTAGAAAAAATACATATGATGTACGTCCTAAGTTTGAACCCTAAATCGGGAAATTTTAGATTAGAAAACCACTTTATGAAATTTACAAAAAATATCAAACATCATTGTATATTATTCAAAAATTCATCATTGAATAGCTTAGACAAATTATCATTCATGAAAAATATTAGACATAGGCATCCCAACATTAACAAGCATGTAATAGAACATTCATGATTGAGATTTCATGAAAATTAATCTTTTTCAGGCAAAATTGGCATTCGAGCATTCTAACGACCTCTAAATTTGTTTAGAGTACTAACCTTGTACTCAAATCGAGCGAAACCATCGATGAAGGGTGATTGGAGGTTGTATCAACCCCCTTTGAATGTGAATCCTCCTTCTCCTCTCTTTTGCTTCTCTCTCTCTCTTCTCTTTCTCTCTTTTCTTCTTCTCTTTTCTTTCTTTTCTCTTTTCTTCTCTCTTTCTTTCTCCCTCTCTCACGTTTTCTCTCTCTCACTCACGTTCTCCTCTCCCTCACTCACGTTCTCCTCTCTCTATGGTCTAGAAAAAGAGCTCCTCCTTTCTCTTCTCTTGCCTATTTATACTTTTTCTCTCATCTTCTAGAAGATCCTTCTTTCCTTTCTTCTTTTTCTAGAAAATCTTTTTTTCTTCCTTTTTTTCTTCTTTCTTTTCTTCTCTTCTCTTCCTTTCCTTTTCTCTTATCCCTCTCTATTCCACACGTTTTCTATCTCACCCTCTTCTAGAAAATCCTCTCCTCCTCTTTCCTTCTTCTTTCTTCCTTCCTTTTCTTCTTTTTTTCTTCTAGAAAATCCTTTCTTTCCATTTTTTTTCTTCTTTCCTTTCTTTTCTTCCTTCCCTCATTTTTTCTTCTTCCTTTCTTTCCTCTTTCTCCTTCTTATTCTAGAAAATCCCTTTTCTCTTTTCTTTCTCCCTTTCCTTCTTCTAGAAAATTCCTTATCTCTTTTCTTTCTTTCTTCTTTCCTTTTCTTCTTCCTTCTTTTCCTTCCTTTTTTTCTTTTCTCCCTCTCTTTCCACATTTTCTTTCATAGAAAATATTTCCTTTTTTTTTCTTTTTATCTTTTTCTTCTTTTTCTTTCCATCCTCTTTCCTTCCTTTTCTTTTTTTTTCTTTCTCCCTCTCTCTTTCACGTTTTCTAGAAAGAAAACGTGAAGGGGGATCTTTTCTTTTTTTCTTTTTTTCTTTTTTTTTTTTTTTTTATTTTATTTCTCTCTCTTTCCTTTTTTTTCTTTCTCTCATTCTCTTTCCTATGGCCTCTCTTTCCTCTCTCTTTCCATGGCCTCACTTTCCTCTCTCTTTCCTATAATATATATGTATACATATTATATAATATATTAATACATATAATATACCCATAAGATATATATATATATATATATATATATTATATACAAAAATATATTATACATTATACACATATAAAAGAAATGCATGCATACGGACTGACATAACTTGGTCTGGATTGGTCTGGGCTAGGCCGGGCTAAGTTAGAATAAATTGGATTAAGCTGGTTTGGACTAAGATTGATATTTCATAGTCCATTTCTGTCACCCTTCCATATAAAATTTTTTTATAGCATCTATTCTAAATTTTTTACGTTCACTTTGTAGAACATTAAAAATGAGGAATATTGAGACTTGAATCATCTCATTTGGAAATGAAATGGCCAATTTATGAATTTTTGAAGTTTAAGCAGGCTAATTATTGATAATTTGGCTGACCATTCTACATGGGATCCTTCAGGGACTTCTACCCGAGATTTTTTTTCATCCACTTTGTAGAATATTAAAAATGGAACATAATGAAGATGAAATTACTTGATTTGGATATGGGGTGACCAAAATATGAATTTCTGAAGATTAAATGACCATTTCCATGTGTAATCTTACATGGGACCCACTGGTGACTTCTACCTGGGATTTTTTATGTCCACTTTGTGGAACATTACAAATGAAAAATAATGGCTTTGGAATCATCTGAATCCGACGTAGAACGACAAAGATATGAAGCTTTGAAGTTCTAATAATAATTTTACATAAAAGCTTGCATGGGGCCCACTGGTGACTTCTACCCGAGATTTTTCACGTTCACTTTAAAGAGGACTGAAAATAAGCAATATTGGCCTTTGAATCATCTGATTCCGATATCAGATGACCAAGATATGATGTCTTGAAGTTTGAATGATAATGCATGCATCATACGATAATTATGTAAATGCCCTTGCACTTTCAAACTGCGATATCTTCCTTGTTTGAAGTCAGAATTTGATGATTCCAGTCTCATTTCGAAGATAATTTCACAACCTATTTATCCAAGTAGATAATAGTCCATGACCCTGCTGTGGGGTTCAGTAGAGAATCACAAATCTTTGGATTAAAGGTCGAAAACCTACCATATTGGTTCACTTATGCAGAGGGTGGCAAAAATGGGGTGCTTACAGATGCCCCTCTTTAGCCGAGATTGTTACCAATTGAAGGCTGAAGATAAAAGAACCACATTTTTGGGATATGAGTGAGATTGCTTATTGGGCTACACTTAGGGTAATTTGTCCTAAACTACCTACATATTCTAAGGGTGTCCTAGAAATCAAGCTCAGAACGTAGTTCGACTGGCAAGAAGGTTTGCTCTTCTTGGAAAATTGATGATTGTTCTTCTTATATGAAGCTAGGCTGTGAATACAAGGCTCATTTGTAGGCAGATAACCTCTTCTTGTTGAGGTGGAACTCATGATGCAAGGTACATGCGAGCCTGAACCTGGCTTGATCCATTTATAGGCTGATAAACCTCTTCTTGTATGGAGCTAGGCTTGAATACAAGGCTCATTTGTAGGCTGGGAACCTCCTCTTGTTGAGATGGAACTCATGATGCAAGGTATGTGCGGGCTTGAACCCGGCTTGATCCATTTGTAAACTGATAAACCTCTTCTTGTACGGAGCTAGGCTGTATACAAGGCTCATTTGTAGGTTGGGAACCTCTTCTTGCTGAGGTGGAACTCATGATGCAAGGTATTCGCAGGCTTGAACCCGGCTTGATCCACTTGTAGGCTGATGAACCTCTTCTTGTATGGAGCTAGGCTGTGAATACAAGGCTGATTTGTAGGCTTGGAACCTCTTCTTGTATGAAGCTACGCTGTGAATACAAGGCTGATTTGTTGGCTTAGAACCTCTTCTTGTATGAAGCTAAGCTATGAATACAAGGCTGATTGCATGAGCTTGAGCTCGGCTTTGATTTTTCTGGATGGAAGACTTGATGTCTTTTCTTTGATTGAACTGAGGCTCTTTTGATTGAGATTCTGAGTTTGAATTTCTGAATAAGCTAGGGCTCTGCATTTGATTCACTTATAAGCTGAGATTGACTTGATCTTTGAATGAGCTAGGGCTCTACATTTGATTCACTAATAATCTGAGATTGATTTGATCTTTGGATGAGCTAGGGCTTTGCATTCACTTGTAGGCTGAGATTGACTTGATCTTTGGATGAGCTAGTGCTCCACATTTGATTCTGAAATGAGCAAGAACTCAGAAGGTCACTTTTAGGGTGAGAAATTTGTTATTGATTCTAAAATGAGTAAGGACTCAGAAGGTCACTTATAGGATGATACTGAATGTCTCATCTTTGAAGTTCCTACCATCTTTGGACCTTCGAGATTAAAAATTGGAATATCCTTCTTGGAAGCTCTATGGCTATGAACCTTCGGGAATGGAAACTAAAATATCCTCTTAAGTAGCTTTGTTGCTATGAACCTTTAGGATGCTCGAAAGTGACCCACACAGGAAGTCTTTGTTGACTTTGAACCTTTAGGGTTGAAATCTGACCCATCTTGGAAGTTTCTTGACTTTGAACCTATAGAGTGTTCGACATGTTTGAAATGATGGTGAATTCCTTGGCAGTTTTCCAAGGTTTTTGCCCCTACTTTGTTGGTGAAGGCATAAAACTTGGTGAAGGCATAAAACAGGGCATCAATGGAAATGGTATCATGGACTTTGCTGGCATGATATCTAAATTTGAAATTTGCCATTTATGACCTGGTACTGCAAGTTTGACTTAATTTCAGCACGGTAATGATGACTTATTGCTCCCTTGGAAGGGTTACATGTAATTTGAAAGTGATGATTTTCTTCTGCCAACATTGGTGTTGTTGGATTTTGGATTGAAAGAGACTCTAGCGAGGATTTTGGACAAGAATGAGGGGAGCTTGACAGTCTCTAACCAAAGTGATTTTATTGATTGACCTTGGTGTTAAACTGTCGAGGGGCATTTGGTCAACTAAGTTCTTTGACTGTGGACTATGTTAGACCAAATTGGTAGAACAGCCAAGCGGCAATGAAATGTGACATGGGTTTGGCCCTTGATATAGGCTCATGAAAATCTCAGGGCTTCGCATGATTTTTGTACCAATTTTGAAAGATGAATGAACCATGGCCCCAAAGCAGGCGTGAGGAGCAAAGGATTTGAAGTGTTCCTTCAGAGAATTTGGTGATCAACTCCTAACAGGTGAGCGACCACGTTGGATTTTCTTCATCAACAGGATTGGGAGAACTGAGAAATTGGTAAAAACCAACTTGGACGGACCTACTTCTATTGACTAGGAAAGTCAGTGACTTCAGACTAGACAATGGATCCTAGATGTAATGCTCATGATCAAGTTTAATTCCTCTACATAGGGTATATCTATGCCCCAATGTCTGCATGTTGTGACAGACCGCTACTATTGAAGGAAACGAGCAACCTAACAAAGTTGGAACTAGGTTGAATTTGGATTGCATCAAGAATTTGACCATGCTTCCAAGGTCAAGGGAAGATTGACAGATTGATTGCAGAAAGTAACTTCTTAGATAAGTCCTTCTTGAATCTTGTAAAATGAGGGAACTGATGATTTGATGAATTTGGTTACATCCGAAACCAGGCCATGAGAATTTGCTCTCTTTCTAACGTAATAATAGGATTTGAATATAGAATTCTGTTGAAAGGCAATGCTATGGAGCCCAACAGATGATGGTTTGTTTAATTCCTCCGAGTATGATTCACTGGAGAGCAAGAGGGGTTCCTTTCCTTATGGAGGATAGACTGGGTATGACACTTGTCTACATGGACCACTAGATTTTTCTATGAAGGGCCAATGAGGGCAATGCTTTAGGGTTGCATCAGGTCGCCTATCCCCACTGAGGTATTATGTGTTGCCCGTTGAGGTTTCTTGGGTTGCCTTTCCTTATTGAGGTTTTTTTTATTCCCTTCATTTTTTTTTTTTTGAATTTTCTTTTTTCTTTATTTTTTTATTTATTTATTTATTTATTTATTTTTTTTTTTTTTTGCAAACCCCATCTTGGGTTGAATAAGGAGTCCTAAAATGGTGAGGATATTGCCAAAATTATGGTCCTATCCAATGGTCTGAAACCCTTAGGGGAAGTCTGAACAGCAAGACTTTCATGACAAATGGGTAGCCTTGCCCCACTGTTTAAGTTGACACCTACACGCATTGATAGGTGGGCAGCTATTTGAATCATCACTAAAAGCGACCTTAGGGAAATGCAGTCCCACACCAAAATTAAAAATGATGCCGAATTATGTTTTCCTTTCTTGGAGATATTCAAATGGAACACTTGTCTCAACAAGCTACATCGAGATGCCGAATCAGTCGCGATCATATCTGGGCCTGAAATCTTTAAGTTTGTTCACAAGTATTGATGTTGAAGGTCCGGGAGGACTGATGTGAAACTGTCCACATGGGTCTACCATTGGGAGAGTGTTTGGTTGTTTATGTAGAATGGGTTTATCTTACCGAGAAGATTCCATTTCATTGGCTTGAGAAATGAAGGACTTATAGGAACCTTGGGAAGCCGTCGGATGTAATGAACGGCAGATGAGAGTTCTAGCCACATTCATGAATTTGTATATAAAATGATGACATGATCACGAGATACAATGCCATGAAAACTGATAATCAAAAGAAGGGTTTGTGATAGAGACTCCTTGGAAGGCCGTCAGATTGATAGACGTGAGAGAGAGTCTAATGCCGATGAGAAATCTTTCTCTGATGATGAAGTGATGAGATCGTTTCCTGTAAAGGCGGGATGTAATTGGCCAAAATCAAAAGTCTGGTCCAACATGCTGTGAATCTCGAAGAAAGATCGCACTTGCTATCAGACTTTAATTGGAACTACCATCTTCTTGAAGTGAGAAGAACAATTAGCTAACTGTCAAGCTCAAATGCCATTCAACATCTTACTATTTTTTTTTTGGATGTGGAGGCCACATAATGCAGTGCTTCGCTTCATTGCAAAGTTGAATCATAACTTTCAATATTGGATTGGAATCTTCTTCTTCCAAACATTTCCAATCAGATAGAACATCTTTGCCCCAGTTAATAATCTGATCTTTTGTAAACTTTTTGAACATTTGTGACTGCTCATCTAGTATCTGATTTTATCTAAATGGTGAATCCATATGCTGTCCTCTGGAAGTTAATCATCACCTTCTGTCTGATGTGACTGTCTCCCATTATTGATGTAGATAAAACATAGGCTTAAATTTTTTTTTTGGGTATTCCAATGACCTCATTCTTTGATTTTGGGATTGATCATTCATCATGTATCTCTTGCTTACAGATGATGTACTTTGTAAGAACTTTGAAATTTCTATCATTTTAGTGGCACATCTGTCCTCCACTCATTTGTACTGACTGGCTGACTTGCTGATATGATTTGTTACTATCTAATGCTTTCCTTGGAATCTTTTCATAGGTAGAACAAATGGCAGCTTCTCCAATACATGTTTCTTGAGAGTACTCTTGTATCTCCCGATTGATCATTTAAAGCTTTCCTAGACGGGTTGGACCTTTCTTTCTTAAGAGGCCAGGTGGCGTAGAAGTTCAAGAGATGGCTCATCATTTCAATCATCTTCAGAGTCAGAATTGATTACGCACGTAGAATAGGAGGATGTATGAAACTGGGAGGAAATGTATGGAAGAGACAAAGCACAGAGTTTAAAATCCCAAACGGGGTGATTTTCTTTTACTTACAGGATAGATTGGACTGGACTTGTCAACAAGCATATCAATCTTGGACCCAGACATGGATGACCTATCTAATATCGATAATAGAAAGTTGAAACAACTAGTTCGTCCAAGTGGCTCCAGTTGGGCATAACGCCTTCGACGACCACCTTCAGTCATTGTGGGAATAAATCTTCCTTCAGACCTCTAATAGCAGGACTCATCATGCCCCTCTAACAATAGGTGCAAGATGTCTACCTTTCAGGGTTCCATATAATTCTTACCCTCTTTTTTCTTTTTCTTCTTTTTTTTTCAGTTTGGGATTCATTCATAACCGGACTATTGCTTTTTAAGCTCAAGGTTACTCTGGTTCATGCCCCAATTTGGGGTTCAGTGGATTCATCAATGGACCTCTTCTAGTTAAGTTCACAATCATTCTAGCTTGTGCCCTAACTTGGGGATCAAGGGGTATCGACATTGCACTACACCATTTTGAGTCCAAGATTAGACTAGTTTATGTCTCGGCTTAGGGGGTTCAATGGATTTTTTCATTACCACTCTCAGTTTGGGTCCAAGGTCAATTTGATTCATGCCCCAGTTTAGGCATAATGGCTTTCCTCATTGACTATACTCAATTTGGGTCCAAGGTCAATCCGGTTCATGACCAGCTTAGGGCTTAAAGGCTTTCCTCATTGAACCTTACTCAATTTGGGTCCAAGGTCAATTTGGCTCATGCCCCAGTTCAGGGGTCATTGGCTTTCCTCATTAAATCGCACTCAATTTGGGTCCAAGGTCAGTCTGATTCATGACCAGCTTAGGGCTCAAAGGCTTTCCTCATTGAACCATACCCAATTCAGGCCTAAGGTCAATCTGATTCATGACCAGCTTAGGACTCAAAGGCTTTCCTCATTGAACCATACCCAATTCAGGCCTAAGGTCAATCTGATTCATGACCAGCTTAGGGCTCGATGGCTTTTCTCATTGGACCGCACTAAATTTGGGTCCAAGGTCAATCCGGTCCATGCCCCAGTTTATGGGGTTATTGGGTTTCCTCATTGGACCGCACTCAATTTGGATCCAAGTTCAATCTAGTTCATGCCCTAGCTCAGGGGTTAAGGGTTTCATCATTGGACCATTCCCTAGCCGTGATTCTGGTTTCTATCCTAGCCTAGGGTACGTTCGATTTCTTCTTTGGTTTAACTTACTACTCAAAAAAAATTCAATTCCTTCTCTTTGAGAAATATGAGGGCAACTCTTTGGATTCTGGCATTTCCTTGGCCAATGGGGTAGAAATGCCCATGATGGGATAGCACTATTATAGCTGAAGTTTCATGGTCTCTGAAGACTCCAGGATCTGGAACTGATCTTTATTGACAGGCAATGAGGAATGCTTCTCATTTGCCATTCCTGACGAGTGATCCTAACTTGTAGCACTGGGCTATGATGGACCTGGATCGGGCTCTAATTAATAGAGCCAGAGGTGGATTTTGAATTGATCTCCAATTAATAGAGACAAGGTTAACTTTGAATTGGTCTCTAATTGATAGAGATCAAGATTTTTGAATTGGTCCCTAATTGATAGAGATCAAGATTGACTTTGAATTGGTCTCTGATTGATAGAGATCAATATTGACTTTGAATTGGCCTCTGATTGATAGAGATCAAGATGAACAGTCATGGACTGGGCTTTAATTGCTAGAGGCAAGGATTGCTTGAGTTGGGCTCCGATTGATAGAGGCCAAGGATGACAATCATGGATTGGACTCTAATTGCTAGAGATGATGGATTGATTGAGTTAAAATGACTAAAATTCTCTTTGATTCTTTCATGAAATGGAACATGGACCAGAGGTAATGGTTGGACAGGCCTAGAGGCTAACTCATGCTCACATTGAGTTCATATGAATGGAACCTTTCTTAGTTCCAACATGAATTGGAACCTGAACTGGAGTTGACGGTTGGACAAGCCTAGGGGCTAATTAAATTCAAATGAATGGAACTCTTTTTAGTTCCAACATGAACCAGAACCCTAACCAAAGTTGATGGTTGGATAAGCCTAGTGGCTAATGAATTCAGATGAATGGAACTCTTCTTAGTTCCAACATGAATCAGAACCCTAACCAAAGTTGATGGTTGGCCAATGGAACTCTTCTTAGTTCCAACATGAATCAGAACCCTAACCAAAGTTGATGGTCGGTATAATGGAACTCTTCTTAGTTCCAACATGAATCAGAACCCTAACCAAAGTTGATGGTCAGATAATGGAACTCTTCTTAGTTCCAACATGAATCAGAACCCTAAACTAGAGTTGGCGACTGGACAAGCCTAGGGGCTAAATGAATTCAGATGAATGAAACTCTTCTTAGTTCCAACATGAATCAGAACCCTAACCAAAGTTGATGGTTGGCCAATGGAACTCTTCTTAGTTCCAACATGAATCAGAACCCTAACCAAAGTTGATTGTTAGATAAGCCTAGTGGCTAATTCAATTTAGATGAATGGAACTCTTCTTAGTTCCAAGATGAACCGAAACCTAAACAGGAGGTGAAGGGTGAAAAAGCCTAAGGGCCGAATGCTTCCTCCACTCTAACATGATCTGGGAGGTGATGATTAAACCTGCCTAGGGGTTAAACCTTTCTTCAGTTATGAGATGAACCAGAAATGGTGGTTGAATCTGGGACTGAATATTTCTTTGATTCTGAGATGAACTGGATGTGATTGAATCTAGGGGCTGAATCTTTTCTTAATTCTGGACGAACCGAAATGATGATTGGACTTGCCTAGGGGCTGAACCTTTCTTCAGTTCTGAGATGAACCAGAAATGGTGGTTGAATCTGGGACTGAATATTTCTTTGATTCTGAGATGAACTGGATGTGATTGAATCTGCCTAGGGGCTGAATCTTTTCTTAATTTTGGATGAACCGAAATGATGATTGGACCTGCCTAGGGGCTGAATCTTTCCTTAATTCAGAGATGAATCGGGAACTATGATTGGATTTGCCTAGGGATAGAATCTTTCCTTAATTCAGAGATGAATTGAGAACTATGATTGGATTTGCCTAGGGACATAATCTTTCCTTAATTCTGAGGTACATTGAGAACAGTGATTGAATTTTCCTAGGGGCTGAATCTTTCCTTAACTCTGAGGTAAATCGAGAACGGTTATTGGATTTACCTAGGGGCTTAATCTTTCCTTAATTCTGAGGTGAATCGAGAACTATGATTGGATTTGCTTAGGGGCTGAATCTTTTCTTAATTTTGAGATACATTGAGAATGGTGATTGGATTTTTCTAGGGGCTGAATCTTTCCTTAATTCTGAGGTACATTGAGAACTATGATTGGATTTTCCTAGGGGCTTAATCTTTCCCTAATTCAGAGATGAATCGAGAACTATGATTGGATTTGCCTAGGGGCTAAATCTCTCCTTAATTCAGGGGTGAATCGAGAACTATGATTGGATTTTCCTAGGGGCTGAATCTTTCTTTAATTTTGAGGTACATTGAGAACTATGATTGGATTTGCCTAGGGGCTGAATCTTTTCTTAATTCTGAGGTACATTGAAAACAGTGATTGGATTTGCCTAGGGGTTGAATCTTTCCTTAATTCTAAGGTACATTGAGAATAGTGATTGGATTTTCCTAGAGGCTGAATCTTTCCTTAATTCTAAGGTACATTGAGAACTATGATTGGATTTGCCTAGGGGCTGAATCTTTCCTTAATTCAGAGATGGATCGAGAACTATGATTGGATTTGCCTAGGGGCTAAATCTTTCCTTAATTTTGAGGTATATTGAGAATTATGATTGGATTTGCCTAGGGGCTAAAACTCTCCTTGAATATGAGATGAACTGAATATGATATTTGAGTAGGCCCAGGGACTAACTGTACAGGAATATTGTAAACTTTTCAAGTATAGGTGCTTGTCGCTGCCTAAACTGAATGCTCTATTGCACCAAATTGACTGAGTTACTAATTGTGATCCCAAATCGGGTTGCCTCATCTCTTACAAAATTTGGTGTTCAATCAAGATCTAGATTCATGGTTTCTATTGATTCATTTAGAAAGATAACATGGATAGATTTCAAGGTGGGAGATCAAGACAATTCCCTAGTCGTAGGGGCCTCTCACCCTAAAAGGGTGGATATGGTTGCAGATTGATTCTCTTTTCCAAAGGCATTGAAGTCCAACAGAGAAATATCAAGATTCTAGACATCTAGAGGAATGGAAGAAGTCACATGCATAATCAAAGATGACTTAATCAAACAAAGTTAGCTCCCTCATAAGGGCAATTGGGTAAACATTATTCGAGTCAATTTAGTTAAATTTGGTTAAGCCATGTGTTTAGTCTTGGGACCTCATGATTCCAAAATGGATAATCAGGGGTACCAAGGTCTGGCCAAATGGATTATCGAATTCGATGAAATTGAAATGGATATATTAATCCGTCGTCCTTATTAGGGATGGTTAGCAAAAGTGGTTCATGGATGAACAAACTAGTAAATTTCTTCTTGACCATGGTATCTATGTCTTGACAGGGATTTTCTACTCATTTTTTGAAATTGACGTGTTAACAATGAGAGGTTCGACACATCGAGCTTACTTAATAGAGGGTGTATAGTGACCGTCTACTATGATGTTGAACAGGTGTATACATACCTCATACTCCCAATGGGTGAGAGTTCAAGATGCTCATCGTGTAGATTCTAACATGTTGACCAATTGAGGACAAAAATGGACAGAACTTTAACGTCTCAAGCATGGATGTCATGGTTAAGCAGATTTTACTGGGTCGGTTCAGGGATGAACCAAAAAATAACAAACATTGGGCTACAATCTGGGTTAGGACAGAAAAGGTCACCTTGACAAGGACGGGGTAACCTATCACCGAATGCACGATGAATAATGGGCCCCCAATCCCTTAATATACTATGTTGTAAGGATCCAAGCGACGTGGAGTAGCATAACGCATTCTCAAGCGGACCCAAGAAACGCTCGTTAGAGGCTGCTCGCCGGTTGTGGTCTTACAAAGTACAGGCCAAGGTTGTGTGTTTCGCCTAGCGGGCTACCCCATATGCATGGGACCCGGTTCGGCTACTCGCACGAATGTGTGACTGAATCCATTTCCCCCAAAGCAATATTATACAAGCATAAATATAGTATTCTAAAAGCTAGCATCCAATTCACACAAGAAAAGTTTTCATTTAGGAGTTTGACGTTTATATCCCTAGTGGAGTCGCCACTGTGAGGACAAAGATGGAAATCTTGTAAGTCGCCACCTAGACTAAGGTCTAGGACCTTAAAAATGTGAAATCTCACCCTAAGGTAAAACTTCGATTGACTCATGACCCTTAGATTGGATTTCTGGTCCATCAGAGATTGGGTAAGCGTTAGGTTATGGTTATAGGAAGGGGTTAGTCACCCAAACCACCCGATCGAAATCGATCTCCTATACCTTTCCTATGCTAGACTCTATCTGTTAAACCGAACCAAACCAAGTGGTTTGATATCATTGAACCGAATTTGTATCCATCAGATTGGCTATGTATAATGGAATTATTCCGAAAATCAGGTTCACCATCATAGTTCAGGTGTGATTAAAGTTTATGATTGTGATTTATGCTTATGCATGATTAAGTTCTTTGTTCAAGTTGAAGTTTATGCTTGAAAGGCTGAGAAACCCTATGGGTTAGGATCTGGATAGTCCATATGGACTGATAGATAGTCCTAGTGGATCTAAGAATGGATAACCCTATTTGGGTTGAAATATGGATAACCCTATTTGGGTTGAAATATGGATAACCCTATTGGGGTCAAAATGTAGATAACTCTTTCTGAGTTGGAATGTGGATAACTCTATTTGGGTCAAAATATGGATAACCCTTTATGGGTCAAAATATGGATAGATATCCTAGTGGATCTATGGATAGTTCGAGTGGACTAAGGTGTGGATCCGAATTTGGGATTATCCGAAATAGCCTACGTATCCTAGAGTTTGCCCTAGGAATCAGAATCCACGTAGTTCGGGCTCTGGGTTAAATGGGAATGGATATCCTAGTGGATCTATGGATAGTCCGAGTGGACTAAGGTGTGGATCCAAATTTGGGTTTCTCCTAAATAGCCTACGTATCTTAGGGTTTGACCTAGGAATCAAAATCCGCTTAGTTCAGGACTGATAACCTGTTCTAGTTTAGATGTGATAACCTGTTCTAGGTTTAGAATTTAGAACCTATTCTAGGTTTAGGGTTTACTGAGGGAAAAAATCATCATGAATTACCCTTTTCAACCTAAACTCTAATTTTGAAAAGTTTGGAAAAACATTTTCTTTCCTTATTAAGGTTTTTATTATTCCCATTATGCCCTTCCCAAGAATATGGGTGCCTAAATGCACGTCCCCACACCTAATATCTTTGCTAGGTGTACAAATATGACAGTTCAACTAGGGTGCAGCATAAATTAAATTATTACCAAAAAAAAAATATTCTAAGCATGGCATGTATGATATTTATGGTAACTATCACAATATATAGTAAGATTATGAAAATCTCCCTAATATGACATGTATTGCAAATAAGACAAGAACCTAATATGGTAAGATCTAACATGGCAAGATCTAAGCATGGCAAGATCTATGGTAAGATCTAAGTATGACAAGATCTAATATGCATCTATATATCAATACGGTAAGTACCAATCATAGAATTTTTCAAAAAAAAAGAAAGATCTTATATGCTATTTTCTAAGCATAGTAAGACTTAAAAAATATAATTATTAAGATTTTTTTTAAATATGATAAAAAATTTATCTATTTGATCAAAAATAGCAATACATGGAATGTGGCAAACATGGTATGCACAATCCAAACAAAGCATATGAATGCTCCAAATATAGTCATTTATCCAAATATGGCAGAATTCACTTAAACAATCATTGATGTTATAATGAATGAGACATCAATGAAACCCTTTTTGAAAAGTGCAAAATTATCAAAAAAAAATGTTCAATGTTCTTTGAAATTTTTTTAATTTTTATGAAGAAATTTGGGAAGATTAACGACTCAAAACTGTTAAAATTGTGACACAAGGTTTCAGATAATGGACAAAACTATGAACTGTATTTAGATTTGTCACATTATACAAGAATGATCATAAGTAGGTCTTTTGAAACTCAAATCAAGCTCAATTTTTTTCATAGAAAGATGACTTAATATATTATATTTAATATGAAGGAGTTGAATCCCAACAGAAAGCAAAAATAGGTCAAAGATATGCCCTAAGATCAAACATGTGCACTGGTCAAATCTGTTCCAGATTTTTGACCAGATGCACCATTAATTCCAAATAAAATTCTATTCTTAATGAAAATTAAATACAGACATATGTCTATATAGATAACTGTCTGATCTAAAATTTCATCAAGAAAAACAAGTTAAAACAGTATATTTTCTTTGTGAAAAATGATTCTTTTCAATCATGCAAATCAGTATATCATGACAGATTCAAAATCAGATCACTATGCACTTAAAAATTGAAATCAATTCAAAAAAATTGAAAAAATATGAAACCAGTGCCAATTTTTAGAATACTTTCATGTCTAAAAAGTTTATATTAAGTAGATTTTCTGATATGGCCATAAGACCTTTGTCTAGAGACTTTCTGATGGAGGATTGCATTATATCCGAGAAAAACAACAATGTCAAAGATAAATTTTTTGATATATTTTTTCAATTCCAAATGGAATGAAATTTTTAAGGTAGTCTTCTAACATATCAGAGAGACTACTATAAAATTTTGGGTTTCAAAATCGTAGGAAAATACATATGATGTACGTCTTAATTTTGAACCCTAAATCAAGAAATTTCATATTAGAAAACCACTTTATGAAATTTACAAAAAACATCAAACATCATTGTATATCATTCAAAAATTCATCATTGAATAGCTTAGACAAATTATCATTCATGAAAAATATTAGACATAGGCATCCTAACATTAACAAGCATGTAATAGAGCATTCATGATTGAGATTTTATGAAAATTAGCCTTTTTCAAGCAAAATTGGCATTCGAGCATTCTAATGACCTCTAAATTTGTTTAGAGTACTAACCATGTGCTCAAATCAAGCAAAACTGTCGATGAAGGGTGATTGGAGGTTGTATCAACCCCCTTTGAATGTGAATCCTCCTTCTCCTCTCTTCTGCTTCTCTCTCTCTCTCTTCTCTTTCTCTCTTTTCTTTTTCTCTTTTCTTTCTTTTCTCTTTTCTTCTCTCTTTCTTTCTCCCTCTCTCACGTTTTCTTTCTCTCAGTCACGTTCTCCTCTCCCTCACTCACGTTCTCCTCTCTCTATGGTCTGGAAAAAGAACTCCTCCTCTCTCTTCTCTTGCCTATTTATACTTTTTCTCTCCTCTTCTAGAAGATCCTTCTTTCCTTTCTTCTTTTTCTAGAAAATCTTTTTTTCTTCCTTTTTTCTTCTTTCTTTTCTTCTCTTCCTTCCCTTTTCTCTTCTCCCTCTCTATTCCACACGTTTTCTATCTCTCCCTCTTCTAGAAAATTCTCTCCTCCTCTTTCCTTCTTCTTTCTTCCTTCCTTTTCTTCTTTTTTCTTCTAGAATATCCTTTCTTTCCATTTTTTTCTTCTTTCCTTTCTTTTCTTCCTTCCCAAGTTTTTTCTTCTTCCTTTCTTTCTTTTTTCTCCTTCTTCTTCTAGAAAATCCCTTCTCTCTTTCCTTTTTCTCTTTCCTTCTTCTAGAAAATTCTTTTTCTCTTTCCTTTCTTTCTTCTTTCCTTTTCTTCTTCCTTCTTTTCCTTCCTTTTTTTCTTTTCTCCCTCTCTTTCCACGTTTTCTTTCTTAGAAAACATTTCTTTTTTTCTTTTTTTCTTTTTCTTCTTTTTCTTTCCTTCCTCTTTCCTTCCTTTTCTTTTTTTCTTTCTCCCTCTCTCTTTCACGTTTTCTAGAAAGAAAACGTGAAGGGGGATCTTTTTTTTTTCTTTTTTTCTTTTTTCTTTTTTTTTTTATTTCTCTCTCTTTCCTTTTTTCTTTCTCCCATTCTCTTTCCTATGGCCTCTTTTTCCTCTCTCTATCCACGGCCTCACTTTCCTCTCTCTTTCCTATAATATATATGTATACATATTATATAAACATATTAATACATATAATATATCCATACGATATATATATATATATATATATATATATATATATATATATATATATATTATATACAAAAATATATTATACATTATACACATATAAAAGAAATGCATGCATATGGACTGACATAACTTGGTCTGGATTGGTCTAGGCTGGGCTGGGCTAAGTTAGACTAAGCTGGATTAAGCTGGTTTGGACTAAGGTTGATATTTCATAGTCTATTTCCATCACCCTTCCATATAAAATTTTTTGATAGCATTTATTCCAAATTTTTTGCGTTCACTTTGTAGAACATTAAAAATGAGGAATATTGGGACTTGAATCATCTCATTTGGAAATAAAATGGCCAACTTATGAATTTCTAAAGTTTAAGCAGGTCAATTATTGATAATTTGGCTGACCATTTTACATGGGATCCTTCGGGGACTTCTACCCGAGATTTTTTTTCGTTCACTTTGTAGAATACTAAAAATGGAACATAATGAAGCTGAAATTACCAGATTTGGATATGGGGTGACCAAAATATAAATTTCTAAAGATTAAATGACCATTTTCATGTGTAATCTTGCATGAGACCCACTAGTGACTTCTACCTAAGATTTTTTACGTCCACTTTGTGGAACATTACAAATGAAAAATAATGGCCTTGGAATCATCTGAATCCAACGTAGAACGACAAGATATGAAGCTTTGAAGTTTTAACGATAATTTTACATGAAAGCTTGTATGGGACCCACTGGTAACTTCTACTCGGGATTTTTCACGTCCACTTTGAAGAGGACTGAAAATAAGCAATATTGGTCTTTGAATCATCTGATTCCGATATCAGATGACCAAGATATGATGTCTTGAAGTTTGAATGATAATGCATGCATCATACGATAATTACATAAATGCCCTTGCACTTTCAAACTGCGATATCTTCCTTGTTTGAAGTCAGTCTCATTTTGAAGATAATTTCACAACCTATTCATCCAAGTAGATAATAGTCCATGACTTTGCTGTAGGGTTGAGTAGAGAATCACAAATCTTTGGGTTAAAGGTCGAAAACCTGCCATATTGGTTCACTTATGCAGAGGGTGGCAAAAATGGGGTGCTTACAGATGCCCCTCTTTAACCGAGATTGTTACCAATTGAAGGCTGAAGATAAAAGAACCACATTTTTGGGATATGAGTGAGATTGCTTATTGGGCTGCACTTAGGGTAATTTGTCCTAAACTGCCTATGTATTCTAAGGGTGTCCTAAAAATCAAGCCCAGAACGTAGTTTGACTGGCAAGAAGGTTTGCTCTTCTTGGAAAATTGATGATTGTTCTTCTTGTATGAAGCTAGGCTGTGAAGACAAGGCTCATTTGTAGGCTGGGAACCTCTTCCTGTTAAGGTGGAACTCATGGTTTAAGGTACATGCGGGCCTGAACCTGGCTTGATCCATTTATAGACTGATAAACCTCTTCTTGTATGGAGCTAGGCTATGAATACAAGGCTCATTTGTAGGCTGGGAACCTCCTCTTGTTGAGATGGAACTCATGATGCAAGGTATGTGCGGGCTTGAACCCAGCTTGATCTATTTGTAGGCTGATAAACCTCTTCTTGTACGGAGCTAGGCTGTGAATACAAGGCTCATTTGTAGGCTGGGAACCTCTTCTTGCTGAGGTGGAACTCATGATGCAAGGTATTCGTGAGCTTGAACCCGGCTTGATCCACTTGTAGGCTGATGAACCTCTTCTTGTACGGAGCTTGGCTGTGAATACAAGGCTGATTTGTAGGCTTGGAACCTCTTCTTGTATGAAGCTAGGCTGTGAATACAAGGCTGATTTGTAGGCTTGGAACCTCTTCTTGTATGAAGCTAGGCTGTGAATACAAGGCTGATTACATGAGCTTGAGCTCGGCTTTGATTTTTCTGGATAGAAGACTTGATGTCTTTTCTTTGATTGAACTGAGGCTCTTTTGATTGAGATTCTGAGATTGAATTTTTGAATAAGCTAGGGCTCTGCATTTGATTCACTTATAAGCTGAGATTGACTTGATCTTTGAATGAGCTAGGGCTCTACATTTGATTCACTAATAATCTGATATTGATTTGATCCTTGGATGGGCTAGGGCTCTGCATTCACTTATAGGCTGAGATTGACTTGATCTTTGAATGAGCTAGGGCTCTACATTTGATTCACTAATAATCTGAGAT
This sequence comes from Protea cynaroides, assembly GCA_028583415.1. Lineage (NCBI taxonomy): Eukaryota > Viridiplantae > Streptophyta > Magnoliopsida > Proteales > Proteaceae > Protea > Protea cynaroides. The sequence continues at coordinate 40,720,282 of CM053273.1, forward strand.
TGATTTGATCTTTGGATGAGCTAGGGCTCTGCATTCTCTTATAGGCTAAGATTGACTTGATCTTTGAATGAGCTAGGGCTCTACATTTGATTCACTAATAATCTGAGATTGATTTGATCTTTGGATGAGCTAGGGCTCTGCATTCACTTGTAGGCTGAGATTGACTTGATCTTTAGATGAGCTAGTGCTCCGCATTTGATTCTGAAATGAGCAAGAACTCAGAAGATCACTTTTAGGGTGAGGAATTTGCTATTGATTCTGAAATGAGCAAGGACTCAGAAGGTTACTTATAGGATGATATTGAATGACTCATCTTTGAAGTTCCTACCAGCTTTGGACCTTTAGGATTAAAAATTAGAATATCCTTCTTGGAAGCTCTATGGCTATGAACCTTCGGGAATGGAAACTAAAATATCCTCTTAAGTAGCTTTGTTGCTATGAACCTTTAGGATGCTCGAAAGTGACCCACACAAGAAGTTTTTGTTGACTTTGAACCTTTAGGGTTGAAATCTGACCCTTCTTGGAAGTTTCTTGACTTTGAACCTATAGAGTGCTCAACATGTTCGAAATGATGGTGAATTCTTTGGCATTTTTCCAAAGTTTTTGCCCCTACTTTGTTGGTGAAGGCACAAAACAGAGCATCAATGGAAATGGTATCATGGACTTTGTTGGCATGATATCTAAATTTGAAATTTACCATTTATGACCTGGTACTGCAAGTTTAACTTAATTTCAGCACCGTAATGATGACTTGATTGCTCCCTTGGAAGGGTTCCATGTAATTTGAAAGTGATGATTTTCTTCAGCCAACATTGGTGTTGTTGGATTTTGGATTGAAAGAGACTCTAGCAAGGATTTTGGACAAGAATGAGGGGAGCTTGACAGTCTCTAACCAAAGTGATTTTATTGATTGACCTTGGTGTTAAACTATCGAGGGGCATCTGGTCAACTAAGTTCTTTGACTGTGCACTATGGTAGACCAAATTGGTAGAACAGCCAAGCGGCAATGAAATGTGACATGGGTTTGGCCCTTGATCTAGGCTCATGAAAAGCTCAGGGCTTCGCAACATTGTTGTGCCAATTTTGAATTGTGCCAATTTTGAAAGATGAATGAACCATGGCCCCAAAGTAGGCATGAGGAGCCAAGGATTTAAAGTGTTCCTTAGGGAATTTGGTGACCTAATCCTAACAGGTGAGTGACCACGTTGGATTTTCTTCATCAATAGGATTGGGAGAACTGAGAAATTGGTAAAAACCAACTTGGACGGACCTACTTCTATTGACTAGGAAAGTCAGTGACTTCAGACTAGACAATGGATCCTAGATGTAATGCTCATGATCAAGTTCAATTCCTCTACATTGGGTATATCTGTAAGACCCGTATCAAACTAACCCGGTCTTACCACCTTGAACCAGGTTTACCCATCATGGTTGAGCAAAATGGACCAAGGGCGTGAAGGAGATCGTGATCCCAGGTATTAAATCGACACAAAAACACTTAAATTAAGGGGAGGGTCGCATACCCAGCAAGAGAGGGTCGGACCCCCCAAGACAGAAAGTCAAACCCCCTGTTTTACAGAGGGGGTCATTCACTTTAGGAGTTAGGGGTCGACGGGATCATCGACCCCCTCATCGACCCCCAGTTGCCGCTAGAAACAGAAATTAGGAATTTTTCCTAATTTCGGTTGGACTCTTTCCTAAACTCAATGGGACTTATTTTGGGAGGTTTTACTCTATAAATAGGACGTCCCTAAGCCCCTTTTACTCCTTTTACAACCCTAATTGGATTGAGAGAAAGAGAAGAGAAGGAAGAGAAGAAGAAGAGAAACAAGGAAGAGAAGAAAGCAAAAAGGAGAAGAGTTGCAGAGAAGGAGTATTCTTCTCAGGTATGGATACTAATTCCACGAGTCTCTACAGACCTTAGGATAGGTAATGAAGAAAGTATGATCTCGGAGAGTCCCAAACCATCAACCCATGGTTAGGTTTTCATGGAAAACCATGGGGAAGTCATGAAAGCCATATAGGCGAATGAATCATGGTTCTAGACCGTAGAACATGTGTAATATGGACTGTAGTAGCAAGACATAGGACCCCAAACATGAAGAATGGACTGAAAGCAGAAAAATCAACAAAACCCATAGGGGGTCGCACAGGGGGTCGATGGCCAATCGACCCTAACAGACCCTACCTCTGACCCCCAGTTAAAAACATGGTTTGTAAATTCAAAAATTAATTCTAATTAAATTCTATCGACTTGCTAGGTCTTCTAGCAATATAATAACATTATCAAGGTGATTCTAAAGCTTGGAAGAGGATCTATCAACAAGCTAAGGTGAGGGAACAAGACCTAAACTAACTGGTTAATAATAAGTTGTTTTATTTCTTGAGTCCAATGCCATATTGATACTATGCGTGTATGCTTATATGTGCATTCAACATGTCATCCAATATTTCTATTATTTGTTCATGCATATTTACTTTACTATTATAACATGATGATGATGATGATGATAGGAATAGGCATGTGAATGTTTGTGTTTGGCCAGTGTATATGGTGCGGGTAGGGATGGTATCAACCGGTACAGCCATGACCGTTCTTCATGGGGTGTATATTGTGCCATGGTCTACTCAAGTCATGTTCACGGATGTCGTCGTATCGCCATTACCTTAGCAGAACTATTATGTCGTAGAGTATCAGGGGAGGTGGTCTCGGTCCTTATAATCTCTGACTCTACCGGCGGGCCTTAGCTCTATCTCTTTGGATGTTATGAGGGATGCTGGGGTGAGGCCTTGGATACACTGTTTGGCATTAGGATTGGTTAGTTGCGAGCCCAGTTTGCAACCCTAGCCAGCAGGGGTTTATTTGTTGGTATAGTATCAACCGGTACAACCATGACCATTTTTCATGGGATGTATATTGTACCATTTTGGGTGCTTGTGGGGCTACGGTGCCGTTTTCATTGGGCGTTTCCACACATTCGTGCATAGAGGTGCGGCGGCCACCTATCCTTTCTATAGCACAGTGTAAACTTTAAATCGTACCAAAGATATGATTTGACTGCATGCATATGTATTGTTGCATTGTTTTGTTTGCTCACTGAGCCGTGATGTGTGCTCACCCTTTTCGACGTCGAATATTTTTAGTTGATGATGCAGGTACGACTGTTGAAGATTATGTAAGTGCTCCAATGTACGGAAACGTGGCGGCGATGGAAGTGGATGAGGAAGTGGATACACATAACTCCTCTTGCGAGTGCAACACATGTGTATTCGATCAGTTATTTTTCTAGTTTTCTTTATTTGGATTTATTAAGGACATGTATTTGATATTTATTTATGTCTCAGTTGATACAGAATAATTTACTATTTAAATATTAATATTACAGTAGATTCTGAGTTCATTTTATTATAAGACTTTCGCTATTGTGTATTTACTCTGATTGTGAATATGGATGTATGGGGTTCAGATAAAACGGATATAGCCTACTCGAGATCCTGGTTGAACCGTTGGTTTGTTAGCGGTTCATCACACCATTCTGAATAGTGTGGAATTGGGGTGTGACAACTTGGTATCTGAGCATCTCAGGCCTTGTCCGCTGAACTAGCACACATTCATGACAAATTGTGAAAGGATAAAAGTAAAAAAAAAAAAAACAGTAATACTAACACATTATAAGCACACGTGATGTTTGAGACCAAATTTAAAAAGAGAATAATGCATCTATTAAAGGAAGAATAAATTTAAATACAATGTGAAAGAAACAAACGTACATACATAGTTAAAACAGAGTATAGTCCACAACCCGGACAGTTACTCTGTAGTACAAAGAAAGAGAAAAGATATAATCATGAAGCTGGAGGCGAAAGAGGAGGCGGTGCCTCACGATCTCTGTCATAGTCCTCAGCGTAGACTCTAGTCAACCAGGCTATCTGAGTCTGGGTCGTCTGCAGACTAGTTGTAAGATCGGCTACCCGTTGATCAGTCCGGTGCTGAGCCTCCATGAGCTCTCCCATCCTCATGGCTGATGTCCGTTGGGAGTCTAGTAGCTCATCCACTCTCACCCGCTGAGCGTCTAGTAACTCTCCCATCCTCATGTCTGATGTACGCTGGGCGTCTATGAGCTCATCCACTTTCACACGTTGAGCATCTAGTAACTCCTCCATCCTCAGATTAGATCTGTGCTGAGCCTCTCTGATCTCATGCAACATCTCCATCATATCAGAGGGGGGTGTGAAGGACCAGTCGCATGAGAAGGACCAGCCTCATGAGACGGACCAGCCACATATAAAGTACCAGCTCCAGCCGCATGCGTAGGTGAAGGCGGTGGTATCGAGTCTACATCCATGTACATACGGTCATCATCATCAGCAGGCTCCGCATGAACTCCAGCAGCAGCGGCAGCTGCCTCAGCGTCAGCTATCTTTACGCGAGTGCGAGGGCACACCTTCGCGTTCCTCTCCTCATCACTGACCTGAGCATCCTACATGCCCATCTTGCAAATAGCCTCCCAATCTAGAGGCGATGAGAAGGACTTCTCCTGAATCTTCTCATCTAATAAATCAACCCCCAGGCGGGTAAGCAGAACAGTTATCATACGTCCGTACGGAAGGTTGCCAGTGTGATTAGGCAACGTAGCAGTGATCATAGTATGCATAATGATGTACGGAAGGCAGACGGACTGTCTAGTGCAAATGCAGTACAGCAGATACTGGGTCAGCTAGGAAACCCTCTCGCAATGGCCACTCTGCGGGATCAGGTTATGCTGAATGATCTTGCAGTATACCCGTGGAGCTGGACGCATATAGCATGCCCTCATCTGCCAACGGTCAGGTCGTAGAAGCTGACTATCAATCTCAGCCCTCATCGCGGTGGAGGAGAACTGGTGCTCATCAGGAGCACAGTAAACCATGGGGCCATCATAGGAAATGCCCAGTAGGTCGGCCAGCTGTCGAAAATCGAATGAAATGTTCACCCCTTTGACATAGCTGGTGATGCGCAGCTCATGACCCCTCTCGACATCATTGTAATCCCCCACCACCTGGAGGTTACAATAGAACTGGCGTACCAAATCCGGACAGGTGCAAGCGTCGTAAGTGATGACAGGGAGCCATCCTATATCACCAAACGCCCTCTCTACATTGAACAGGGCTAACTCAGCCAAGTTCACCTTACGACCACCCTCTACTTTCTTGCGAGCGTAGTGGGCATACTGTGCCTCAGCTTCGTTGGAACGGAAATGAAGAGGATCACGAACTCTGGGTACTTTGGTACGAGCCATGATATCTGCAAATAAGAAAGAAAAACAGATAGTACAATAATAGAGTAGAAAAGCTGAAATTTGGACATTATAACGACGTAAGTTGACCAAAAGCCTCACTTGTCACCCATACACGTGGGCAAGAGGACTTACGTAGGTTCTAACATATCCTACAACACTCACACAGTAGGAAATCCTAACTATTGGGATCCAATTTGAAGAAATTGTGAGAAATCAAAAATTTCAACAAATTAAGGCAAAAAGAGCAAAAATTCAAGTTTCTCGATAACCAACCGATGAAACTCAAAAAATTTTGAGGGCTTTCGTTCCTCGAGACACCAATAACAAAAGCCCCCAATAAAAATCAAATTTTTACGGTTGGAAAAAGTTTAATTCAAAAAATACAAGTTAAATGGGCAAAAATCTAGAAATGGAAACCTAAAAACAAGTAAAAATGAGAAAACATACATGTAGGAGTGATGTAGACGTCGAAACACGGAACCAAAATGATCAATACAGCGGAGTGGCACTGTAGCAACTCAGAGGTGAGAGACGAGTCAAAACGGGGAAGAAATGAGGGGAAATGAACCCAGAATCGGATCTTAAAAGTCTGATTTTTGGTCTAGGGGTCGGACAATTCGACCAGGATCATCGACCCCCATACCGACCCCCATATCGACCCCCAGCTCTCGGGAATCTGACAGAAAACTAGGGGTCGGACCAGGGGGTCGGACACCCATCGACCCCCATATCGACCCCCAGCTCTCGAGAATCTGACAGAAAACTAGGGGGTCGGACCGGGGTCGGACACCCATCGACCCCCAGCTCTCGGGAAGAACAGGTTGTTCCCAGGGTCAAATACTGAGGGTCGGACATATCATCGACCCCCACCATCGATCCTATATAGAAAAGACAGTATTTTTCATAGAATGAGCTGAAAATTTTAAAATTTTATATCGGTTAGCGTGCCTATATGAAGTATAAATGATTGCCTCACGTATTTGATGATTTTCAAGCACCCCATTCTCAGGAGAAAATATGTCTGGGCGAAGAGTAACCAGGCAGAGCCGAAATGCAGTTCCACCACCACCTGTGGAGGAAACTAGTCAAGAAAATATATATGCACAGGAAAATCCGCAGGGTGCACCACCAGAAAATCCGGTTCAGACGAATCCTACAAACTTGCCACCCCCACCACCGGAGTTAGCAACCGTGGTGATGAACTTAGCACAACAGCTGCAACAAATGCAACACGCACAGGCTCAAATGCAAGTGAAAATGGGGATTATGTTTTAGGCCGCACATGCTACACCCATGCAGACTGGACAAGCCAGTGCAGCACCGGTGGGCCACCACCCAGCACCACAAACACCTCAACCACCAGTTGCACAGATTTCAGTACCAGGTCTGGAAGCAGCTCAGGTTCATTATCAGTATCCACAACCTATGTTTGGGGCATACCCCCAAAATCAGATGGATCACTGTCGACTGGTTGAGAGATTTTTAAAGATGAAGCCCAGGGAATTTAATGGTAAACCGTTCGATCTGTTATGGCCAGCACACTGGATCGACGAGATGGAGAGAAACTTCCTTATGATGACTATTACAGAAGAAGAAAAGGTACTATGTGCCACCTTTAGGCTAAAAGGTGATGCACATCATTGGTGGAAATCTACTAGGGCCTATCTATTGACCAAGCACGCCCTATTGACTTGGGCTATTTATAAAGAAGCTTTCTTTGAGAAGTATTGTCCCCGAAGCTTCAGAGATTCTATGGAGAAAGAGTTCCTGAGTTTATATCAGGACCAGATGTCCGTGGATGCATACCAACAGCGTTATGAGGAGCTGTTTTTCTTTGCACCACTTAGTATGCAAGAAGAAGAAACTAAGACCCGTAGGTTTGTCACAGGACTTAGAGGAAGCATCAGAGAGCACGTTCTGGGTTTGGAAAAGAAGATATATAATGAAGCTGTCCAAATTGCTCAAGTTATAGAATCGAGCCAGAAGGAAAGTTACTTTACACAGAACAGAGGTATAAAAAGGCCAGAACAGAGGTATAAAAAGGCCAGCCGTAAATGCTTATAACGAAGGGAACAATAAGACATTTAAACCCTTCCGTGCTCAAGGCTTTACTACTGCATCCAAGAATACCCCGGTAACTCAATAGCAACCAAAGCCAAATTCTGAAGGTCCGAGATGTTATAACTGCAGCCAAACGGGACATATGGCAAGGGAGTGCCCTAAGCCCAAGAAGCACTTACATCAAGGATGAGTATATGTTGTTACATCCGAGGATGCTGCCGCATCACCCGATGTGGTCACAGGTATGACTGAAACCTTTAAAGTTGTATTACATTGTATGAGCATGTAGACTAAGTTAAATAAATCACAGGTATCGTACCTATAAATGGCATACCCGCCAGAGTACTCTTTGATTCGGGAGCTACTCATTCCTTTATATCTATGTCGTTTGGAAAGAAGCTAAACTTACCCATCAAAACATTGGACTACAAACTAATTGTACGGTCACCGATGGGGTTAGAAGTGGAGTTAGAGAAAGGTTATGGGCCATGCCCAGTTCTCATTGGCGAGAAAACCTTAGATGCAACCTTGATCCAACTTGGGATGGCAGACTTTGACGTCATCTTAGGAATGGACTGGTTAGCTCGGCATTCTGCGAACCTACTATGCGCCGAAAAGAAATTAACATTTAAGACAAAGAAGGAGCAGAATTCAGTTTTGCGGGAACCAAACTGCCCCATAAACGCAAGCTCATACTCTCAGCACTAAAGGCTAAGAAGTGCCTTGAGAAAGGGGTAGTCGGGTATCTAGTATCAGTGTTCGACCTAACCAAGGAAGCACCACGAATGGAAGATATTAATGTCGTGCGGGACTATCCCGATGTATTTCGAGAGGAACTACCAGGATTACTACCTGACAGAGCAACAGAGTTTGTGATAGACCTTACACCTGGAGCCGCACCAGTATCAAAAGCACCTTATAGAATGGCTCCTACTGAACTGAAGGAATTGAAAGTGCAACTATAGGAACTGCTGGAAAAGGGTTATATTCGACCCAGTATATCACCATGGGGAGCGCCAGTGTTGTTCGTAAAGAAGAAGGACGGTAGCGTTCGATTATGTATCGACTATCGGGAGTTGAACAAGCTGACAATCAAGAATCGATATCTACTACCTAGGATCGATGACTTATTCGATTAGTTGCAAGGGGAAAAAGTATTTTCTAAGATCGATCTTCGGTTAGGCTACCATCAGTTGAAGATTAAAGATGGTGATATTCCTAAGATGGCTTTCAGGACCAGATATGGACATTATGAATTCTTGGTCATGTCTTTTGGATTAACAAACGCACCAGCAACTTTCATGGAACTTATGAACCGGGTTTTCCATGATATGTTGGATACGTCGATTATTGTATTTATTGATGATATATTGGTATATTCCAAGGATAAAGAAACCCATATTAAGAACCTAAATGCCGCCCTACAGCGTTTAAGTAAAGAGAAGCTATATGCCAAATTTACCAAGTGTGAGTTTTGGCTAAGTGAAGTCGCCTTCCTAGGCCATGTAGTATCCGCTAAAGGAATCAAAGTGGACCCCAGCAAGATCGAGGCTATTGTTAAGTGGGAAGCACCAAAGAGCGTTGCAGAAATTAGAAGTTTTTTGGGTCTCGCTGGTTATTATCGGAGATTTGTGGAAGACTATTCCCGGATTGCCGTACCTCTCACCAGTTTGACTAAGAAAGGTGAAAAGTTTGTGTGGACGGATAAATATGAGAAGAGCTTCCAGACATTGAAGACCAGGTTGATATCTGCTCCGATTTTGACTATTCATGTCCCAGGACAGCCATTTACACTGTACATTGATGCGTCAGGACTGGGATTAGGATGTGTGCTTATGCAAGGAAAACAAGTAATTGCTTATGCCTCAAGACAGTTGAAGACACATGAGAAAAGCTATCCCACTCATGATTTGGAGTTAACAGCAGTTGTACATGTGGTCAAGATATGGAGACATTACCTATACGGAGGGAAGTTTCAGATTAAGTCGGACCATAAAAATCTTACTTATTTGTTTAATCAAAAGGAGTTGAATATGAGACAAAGAAGATGGCTGAAATTACTGAAAGACTATGACTGTGATATCCAGTATCATCCAGGGAAAGCTAATGTAGTAGCAGACGCGTTGAGCAGAAAGGCAATGATAAAATTTCAAGGAGAGGTTAGCACAACTGCAGCAATGTGTACTACCGGAATGGTATTCAATCACGGCAACGAGCAATATGTGATAGATACAATGGATGGGTCAGCCAACCAAGGGTTTATTCATCAGTTTTCAAATATGTTCGCTGCATTGAAGATTATACCGGACATAATTGATGAAGTGAAGATAGTTATCAAATCAGACCCTTACCTGAGAACGGTGCAAGAAGACATCGAAAAAGGTAGAACTAACCCTGAGTTCACCATGGACGAAGAGAAGGTACTGAAGTACAAAGGAAGGATATGTGCACCCGAAACAGAAAGTGTGGACATTAGACATCGACTGATGAAAGAAGCCCATACCACTATCTATTCGATACATCCTGGAAGTACAAAAATGTATCATGATCTAAAGAAACTATATTGGTGGAGAGGGATGAAAGCAGATGTAGCTAAGTTCGTGTCTCAATGCCTAAATTGTCAGAAAGTAAAGGCTGAACGACAAAGACCCGCAGGACTATTACAGCCGTTACCGGAGCCAGCATGGAAATGGGACTGCATTACTATGGACTTCGTCACGGGATTACCACTGACTCCTCAAGTGGTTGACGCAGTTTGGGTGATTGTAGACCGTCTGACTAAGACAGCTCGCTTTATACCAATACGACCTCAGTATACACTGGAAAGGTTAGCAAATCTGTATGTGGATAATATTATTCGATTACACGGTGTACCAAAGAGCATTGTGTCTTATAGTGATCCACGATTTACTTTCAAGTTTTGGGAAGGATTGCAAAAGGCTATGGGTACAACATTGAAGTTTAGTACTGCATTCCATCCACAGACAGATGGACAGTCAAAGCGTACAATTCAGATTCTAGAAGATATGCTACGAGCATGTGTAATTGATTTCAAAGGATCATGGGATGAAAAGTTACCACTGATCGAGTTCGCTTACAACAATAGCTACCAGGCTACTATACAGATGTCACCCTACGAAGCACTATATGGCAGAAAGTGTCGAACCCCTTTATTTTGGAATGAAGTTGGAGAACGTAGTATTGTTGGGCCTGAATTTGTTGAAGAGACTTGTCGCGTGGTCGACATTATCAAGGAACGGGTAAGAACAGCTCATAACCGTCAGAAGCAATATGCAGATACTCGACGTAGAGATCTTGAGTTCACCGTAGGTGATAAAGTATTCTTGAAGGTATCGCCTATGCGAGGATTGAAACGGTTTGGACAGAAAGGGAAACTTAGTCCAAGGTATGTTGGGCCATATGAGATTTTAGCTAAGCGTGGAAAAGTGGCTTACCAGTTAACACTACCACCATCTATGTCAAGTGTGCATGACGTATTTCATATTTCCCTATTGAAGAAGTATGTCAAGGACCCAACGCACGTCCTGACAGTAGATCTACCAGAATTGACTGATGAATTGACATTTGAAGGAACACCAACTGAAATCACCAGCCGAAAGGTTCAACGACTACGCAACCGAGATATCTATTATGTTAAGGTCACTTGGATAAGTAGAGACATGGAAGAAATTACATGGGAAGAAGAGAATGCTATGCGGAAGCAATACCCTCACTTATTTGATTCAGAAGGTATGTATAATTTCGAGGACGAAATTTTTTATAAGTAGGGGGGAGTTGTAAGACCCGTATCAAACTAACCCGGTCTTACCACCTTGAACCAGGTTTACCCATCATGGTTGAACAAAATGGACCAAGGGCGTGAAGGAGATCGTGATCCCAGGTATTAAATCGACCAAAAAACACTTAAATTAAGGGGAGGGTCGCATACCCAGCAAGAGAGGGTCGGACCCCCCAAGATAGAAAGTTAAACCCCCTATTTTACAGAGGGGGTCGGACACTTTAGGAGTTAGGGGTCGACGGGATCATCGACCCCCTCATCGACCCCCAGTTGCCGCCAGAAACAGAAATTAGGAATTTTTCCTAATTTTGGTTGGACTCTTTCCTAAACTCAATGGGACTTATTTTGGGAGGTTTTACTCTATAAATAGGACGTCCCTAAGCCCCTTTTACTCCTTTTACAACCCTAATTGGATTGAGAGAAAGAGAAGAGAAGGAAGAGAAGAAAGCAAAAAGAAGAAGAGTTGCAGAGAAGGAGTATTCTTCTCAGGTATGGATACTAATTCCATGAATCTCTACAGACCTTAGGATAGGTAATGAAGAGAGTATGATCTCGGAGAGTCCCAAACCATCAACCCATGGTTAGGTTTTCATGGAAAACCATGGGGAAGTCATGAAAGCCATAAAGGCGAATGAATCATGGTTCTAGACCGTAGAACATGTGTAATATGGACTGTAGTAGCAAGCCATAGGACCCCAAACATGAAGAATGGACTGAAAGTAGAAAAATCAACAAAACCCACAGGGGGTCGCACAGGGGGTCGATGGCCAATCGACCCTCACAAGCCCTACCTCTGACCCCCAGTTAAAAACATGGTTTGTAAATTCAAAAATTAATTCTAATTAAATTCTATCGACTTGCTAGGTCTTCTAGTAATATAATAACATTATCAAGGTGATTCTAAAGCTTAGAAGAGGATTTATCAACAAGCTAAGGTGAGGGAACAAAACCTAAACTAACTGGTTAATAATAAGCTATTTTATTTCTTGAGTCCAATGCCATATTGATTCTATGCGTGTATGCTTGTATGTGCATTCAACATATCATCCAATATTTCTATTATTTGTTCATGCATATTTACTTTACTGTTATAACATGATGATGATGATGATGATAGGAATAGGCATGTGAATGTTTGTGTTTGACCATTGTATATGGTGCGGGTAGGGATGGTATCAACCGGTACAGCCATGACCGTTCTTCATGGGGTATATATGTGTCATGGTCTACTCAAGTCATGTCCACTGATGTCATCGTATCGTCATTACCTTAGCAGAACTATTATGTCGTAGAGTATCAGGGGAGGTGGTCTCGGTCCTTGTAGTCTCTCACTCTACCGGAGGGCCTTAGCTCTATCTTTATGGATGTTCTGAGGGATGCTGGGGTAAGGCCTTGGATACACTGTTTAGCATTAGGATTGGTTAGTTGCGAGCCTAGTTTGCAACCCTAGTCAGCAGGGGTTTATTTGTTGGTATGGTATTAACCGGTACAGCCATGACCGTTTTTCATGGGGTGTATATTGTGCCATTTTGGATGCTTGTGGGGTGACGGTACTGTTTTCATTGGGCGTTTCCTCACATTCGTGCATAGAGGTGCAGCGGCCACCTATCCTTTCTATAGCATAGTGTAAACTTTAAACCAGACCAAAGATATGATTTGACTACATGCATATGTATTGTTGCATTATTTTGTTTGCTCACTGAGCCGTGATGTGTGCTCACCGTTTTCGACGTCGAATATTTTTAGTTGATGATGCAAGTACGACTGTTGAAGATTATGTAAGTGCTCCAATGTACGGGAGTGTGGCGGCGGTGGAAGTGGAAGAGGAAGTGGATACACATGACTCCTCTTGCGAGTGCAACTCATGTGTATTCGATTAGTTATTTTTCTAGTTTTCTTTATTTATATTTATTAAGGACATGTATTTGATATTTATTTATGTCTCAGTTGATACAGAATAATTTGCTATTTAAATATTAATATCACAGTAGATTCTCAGTTCATTTTATTATAAGACTTCCGCTATTGTGTATTTACTCTGATTGTGAATATGGATGTATGGGGTTCAGATAAAACGGATATAGCCTACTCGAGATCCTGGTTGAACCGTTGGTTTGTTAACGGTTCATCACACCATTCTGAATAGTGTGGAATTGGGGTGTGACAATATCTATGTCCCAATGTCTGCATGTTGTGACAGACCGTTACTATAGAAGGAAACGAGAAACCTAACAAAGTTGGAACTAGGTTGAATCTGAATTGCATCAAGAATTTGACCATGCTTCCAAGGTCAAGGGAAGACTAACAGATTGATTGTAAAAAGTGACTTCTTAGATAAGCCCTTCTTGAATCTTGTAAAATGAGGGAACTGATGATTTGATGAATTTGGCAACATCCGTAACCAGGCCATGAGAATTTGCTCTCTCCCTAACGTGACAACAGGATTTGAAGATAGAATTTTGTTGAAAGGTAATGCTATGGAGCCCAACAGATGATGGTTTGTTTAACTCCTCCGAGTATGATTCACTAGAGAGCAAGAAGGGTTCCTTTCCTTATTGAGGGTAGACTGGGTATGACACTTGTGTCCACATGGACCACTAGATTATTCTATGAAGGGCCAATGAGGGCAATGCTTTAGGGTTGCATCAGGTCGCCTATCCCCACTGAGGTATTATGGGTTGCCCGTTGAGGTTTCTTTGGTTGCCTTTCCTTGTTGAGGTTTTTTTTATTCCCTTCATTTTATTTTTTTTGAATTTTCTTCTTTCTTTATTTTTTTTATTTTTTTATTTTTTTTATTTTTTTTGCAAACCCCATCTTGGGTTGAATAAAGAGTCCTAAAATGGTGAGGATATTGCCAAAATTATGGTCCTATCCAATGGTCTGAAACCCTTAGGGGAAGTCTGAACAGCAAGACTTTCATGACAAATGGGTAGCCTATCCCCACTGTTTAAGTTGACACCTACACGCATTGATAAGTGGCTAGCTATTTGAATCATCACTAAAAGTGACCTTAGGGAAATGCAGTCCCACACCAAAATTAAAAATGGTGCCGAATTATGTTTTCCTTTCTTGGAGATGTTCAGATGGAACACGTGTCTCAACAAGCTACATCGAGATGTCGAATCAGTCGCGATCATATCTGGGCCTAAAACCTTTAAGTTTGTTGACAAGTATTGATGTTGAAGGTCCGGGAGGACTGATGTGAAACTGTCCACATGGGTCTACCATTGGGTGAGTGTTTGGTTATTTATGTAGAATGGATTTATCTTACCGAGAAGATCTCATTTTATTGGCTTGAGAAATGAAGGGCTTATAGGAACCTTGGGAAGCCGTCGGATGTAATGAACGACAGATGAGAGTTCCAGCCAGATTCATGAATTTGTATATAAAATGATGACATGACCACAAGATAGAATGCCATGAAAACTGATAATCAAAAGAAGGGCTTGTGATAGAAACTCCTTGGAAGGCTGTCAGATTGATAGACGGGAGAAAGAGTCTAATGCTGATGAGAAATCTTTCTCTGATGATGAAGAAGTGATGAGATCGTCTCCTGTAAAGGCGGGATGTAATTGGCCAAAATCAAAAGTCCGGTCCAACATGCGGTGAATCTCAAAGAATGATCGCACTTGCTATCAGGCTTTAATTGAACTACCATCTTATTGAAGTGAGAAGGACAATTGGCTTCCTGTCGAGCTCCAATGCCATTCAACATCTTCCTTTTTTTTCTTTTCTTTTTTTTGGATGTGGAGGCCACATAATGCAGTGCTTCGCTTGATTGCAAAGTTGAATCATGACTTTTAATATTGGATTGGAATCTTCTTCTTCCAAACATTTCCAATCAGATAGAACATCTTTGTCCCAGTTAGTACTCTGATCTTTTGTAAATTTTATGAACATTTGTGACTGCTCATCTAGTATCTGATTTTATCTGAATGGTGAATCCGTATGCTGTCCTCTGAAAGTTAATCATCACCTTCTGTCTGATGTGACTACCTCCCATTATTGATGTAGATAAAACATAGGCTTGAATTTTCTTTTTTTTTTTTTTTTTTTGGGTATTCCAATGACCTCATTCTTTGATTTTGGGATTGATCATTCATCATGTATCTCTTGCTTGCAGATGATGTACTTTGTAAGAACTTTGAAATTTCTATCCTTTTGGTGGCCATTACCTCTGGTCCATGTTAGCCTCTAGGCCTGTTCAACCATTACCTCTGGTCCATGTTCCATTTCATGAAGGAATCAAAGAGAATTTTAGTCATTTTAACTCAATCAATCCATCATCTCTAGCAATTAGCGTCCAATCCATGATTGTCATCTCTAGCAATTAGAGTTCAATCCATCATCTTTCCATTTTTTTTTCTTCTTTCCTTTCTTTTCTTCCTTCCCACGTTTTTTCTTCTTCCTTTCTTTCCTTTTTCTCCTTCTTCTTTTAGAAAATCCCTTCTCTCTTTCCTTTTGCTCTTTCCTTCTTCTAGAAAATTCCTTCTCTCTTTCCTTTCTTTCTTCTTTCCTTTTCTTCTTCCTTCTTTTTCTTCTTTTTTTTCTTTTCTGCCTCTCTTTCCACATTTTCTTTCTTAGAAAACATTTCTTTTTTTTCTTTTTCTTTTTTTTCTTTTTTTCTTTCCTTCCTCTTTCCTTCCTTTTCTTTTTTTTCTTTCTCCCTCTCTCTTTCACATTTTCTTTCTAGAAAATGTGAAGGGGGATCTTTTTTTTTCTTTTTTTCTTTTTTTTTTATTTCTCTCTCTTTCCTTTTTTTCTTTCTCCCATTCTCTTTCCTATGGCCTCTCTTTACTCTCTCTATCCACGGCCTCACTTTCCTCTCTCTTTCCTATAATATATATGTATACATATTATATAAATGTATTAATACATATAATATATCCATAATATATATATATATATATATATATATATATATATATATATATATATATATATATATATATATATATATATACTCTCTTTCCTTTTTTTCTTTCTCCCATTCTCTTTCCTATGGCCTCTCTTTCCTCTCTCTATCCACGGCCTCACTTTTCTCTCTCTTTCCTATAATATATATGTATACATATTATATAAATGTATTAATACATATAATATATCCATAATATATATATATATATATATATATAAATATATTATACATTATACATATAAAAGAAATGCATGCCTATGGACTGACATAACTTGGTCTAGATTGGTCTGGGCTGGGTCGGGCTAAGTTAGACTAAGCTGGATTAAGCTGGTTTGGACTAAGGTTGACATTTCATAGTCCATTTCTATCACCCTTCCATATGAAATTTTTCGATAGCATCTATTTCAAATTTTTTACGTTCACTTTGTAGAACATTAAAAATGAAGAATATTGGGACTTGAATTATCTCATTTGGAAATGAAATGGCCAACTTATGAATTTCTGAAGTTTAAGCAGGCCAATCATTGATAATTTGGCTGACCATTCTACATGGGATCCTTCGGGGACTTCTACCCGAGATTTTTTTTGTCCACTTTGTAGAATACTAAAAATGAAACATAATGAAGCTGAAATTATCTGATTTGGATATGGGGTGACCAAAATAAGAATTTTCGAAGATTAAATGATCATTTCCATGTGTATTCTTGCATGGGACCCACTGGTGACTTCTACTTGGGATTTTTTACGTCCACTTTGTGAAACATTACAAATGAGGAATAATGGCCTTGGAATCATCTGAATCCGACGTAGAACGACAAAGATATGAAGCTTTGAAGTTCTAACGATAATTTTGCATGAAAGCTTGCATGGGGACCCACTAGTGACTTCTACCCGGGATTTTTCACAGCCACTTTGAAGAGGACTGAAAATAAGGAATATTGGCCTTTGAATCATCTGATTTCGATATCAGATGACCAAGATATGATGTCTTGAAGTTTGAATGATAATGCATGCATCATACGATAATTACGTAAATGCCCTTGCACTTTCAAACTGCGATATCTTCCTTATTTAAAGTCAGAATTTTATGATTCCAGTCTCATTTCGAAGGTAATTTCACAACCTATTCATCCAAGTAGATAATAGCCCATGACCCTACTGTGGGGTTCAATAGAGAATCACAAATCTTTGGATTAAAGGCTGAAAACCTGCCATATTGGTTCACTTATGCAGAAGGTGGCAAAAATGGGGTGCTTACAGTATATGATTTAAGCAAAGGGACACGGCCTATTCGAGATCCTAGTTGAACCATTGGATCATAGACGGTTCATCACACCATTCTAGTTGGTTCAGAATTGGGGTGTGACAACTTGGTATCAGAACTCTCAGGCTCTGTCTATTAAACCTGAATACTTCCACAAGAGTTCGTGAACTGAGTTAGGATAAAATTTAAAAGCTTTAATAAGAACACACTATAAGCACCTGTGTTGTATGAGACAAAATTAAGAAAAAGAATAATGCACTATTAAGATGAGAAACAAGTTTCATATACACATCGAATAAAATATATATATATATATATATATATATATATATATATATATATATATATATATATATATATATATATATATATATATATATATATATATATATCCAAATCAGAGTACGGTCCACAATCCGAACAGTTACTCTATAGTATAAGGAAAAAGCAAAAAAGAAATGCATCATGGAGTCGGAGGTACTGGAGGAAGAGGTGCATCGCGATCTCGGTCATAGTCCTCAGCATACACTCTCGTCAGCCAGGCTACCTAAGTTTGGGTCACTTAGAGACTAGCTGCCAGATCGGCCATCCGCTGATCAGACGCGCGTTGGGCCTCCCTAATCTCATGCAGCAACCCCATCACGTCATCTGGTGGTGGGTGCGAAGGACCAGCTGAATGGGAAGGAACCCGAGAAGGGCCAACTCCAGTGGAATGCAATGGTGATGGAGGAGGTATGGCGTCTACATCTATGAACATATGATCATCATCCTCAACATCACCCCCATGGACTCCTACTGCTACTGCTGCTACTGTTGCCTCAGCGTCTGCTATCTCGACCCGAGTACGGGATGCACCATAGCATTCCTCTCCTCATCACTGACCTGTGCATCTCGCATCCTCGTCTTGCAGATGGCCTCCCAGTCAAGGTCAGACGAGAAGGTATCCTCATGAATCCTCTCATACACTAAGTTGACATGCAGGCGAGTGAGCAGGGTAGTGATCAAACGCCCATAGGGCAGGTTGCCTATCTGACCAGGCATCGCACCACGGCGCATCGTCCTGATAATAATGTATGGAAAGCAGACGGACTGCCTAGTGCAGATGCAGTACAAGAGATACTGGGTCAACTGGGAAATCTTCTCATAATGCCCACTCTGAGGAATCAGGTTGTGCTGAATAATCTTGCAGTACACCCGAGGTTCTGGCCATAGGTTGATTGCCTTCATCTCCCAACGATCATCTCTAAGAAGCTGGTGATCAATCTCTGTACGTATCATCAAAGATAGGAACTGGGGTTCCTTGGGTGCACAGTATACCAAGGGGCCATCTTTTGATATACCCAGGAGATCAGCCAACTCCTAGTAGTTAAAGAAAATCTCCACCCCTTTAACATAACTGGTGATCCTGAGCTGCCTACTCCTGTCTGTATCATTTGGATCACCCACTACCTGAAGATTGCAATAAAACTGCTTCACCAGAGCAGGATAAGTGTAAGCCTCATACAATATCATGAGAACCCAACCCATGTCACCAAAAGCACCCTCTACATTAAACAAGGCTAAATTAGCCAAGTTTACACAACGATCCCCTTCCACCTTTTTACGCTCATAACGAGCATACTGAGCCTATGCTTCATTAGACCGGAAGCGAATAAGATCATGAACTCTGAGAACTTTGGTGTGAGCCATGTTATCTGCAATGACACAGACAAATAGACAAGATATGAGTTATAGAGCAAGACTCAAAATTTTTGCATTATAACAGCATGATTTGGCCAAAAACCTCACTTTTCACCCAAACAGTTGGGCAGGAGGACTTACATAAGTTCCAAACCATCCTACAAGGCTCATACAGTTGGAAATTTAAACTAGGAAGATCGAATTTGAAGAAATTTCAATAATTTGGAAAAAAAATCCCAAAAATTAGGTCAAAAATGGAAAATTTCAAGTTTCTCAAAAACTAACCGATGAAACTCAAATTTTCTTGAAGACTTTCATCCATTGGGTGGCCAATAGCAAAAGCTCCAATAAAAATCAAATTTTTACAGTTAAAAAAATTTTAATTTGAAGAAAATGCTATAAATGGAGAAAAACCTAGTTTTGAAAGCCTAAAAATGAGGACCAATAGAGAACATACCTGAAGGAATGGAGCGGAGGTCATGAATGAAGGAAAGAATAGCTAGACACGAGTGTTCGACACTGTAGCAACTCAGTGGAAGCGAGTTCAGTTGAAGGAAAAAGAGAAAGTAGGAAATGACTTAAAAAATCAAGTTTAAAAACCTGATTTGGAGTCGTGTGGTCGCAAAATTCTACCAAATCTACGACCACAAGACCGACCCCATGATCGACCATAGGCTCTCGGTGAGCTGACAGACCTCGTATGGTCTGACCCTGTGGTCAGACATATTGCTACCACACGATTGACCACAGGCTCTCGGTGAGCTGACAGACCTCGTGTGGTCGGACCCTGTGGTCGGACATATTCTGACCCCACAATCGACCACAGGCTCTCGGTGAGCTGACATGGTTTTGTGAGGTCGCATACCCTGTGGTCGGACATATTGCGACCCCACCATCGACCACACGATGAAAAATATAGTATTTTGACTGAATGACTTGGAAAATTGGAATTGTACATTGATTAGTTGGATTTTGACATGAGAATGACTTATATTATGATTGACTCACA
The DNA here is from genome assembly GCA_028583415.1 of Protea cynaroides. Classification (NCBI taxonomy): domain Eukaryota; kingdom Viridiplantae; phylum Streptophyta; class Magnoliopsida; order Proteales; family Proteaceae; genus Protea; species Protea cynaroides. Next base: position 40,740,292 of record CM053273.1, read on the forward strand.
TGTTCTATGATTTTTCAGACACTACCACCACCGAAACAGGAAATGGCTGGGCAAAGAGTAACTAAGCGAGGACGTAACCCAATTCCACCACCACCACCTGTGGAGAAAGATAGCCATGAAAATCCTGAAGAACAAGGGAATCAGAATATGGCACCACCAGGAGCTAATGGCTAGGCAAATCCTACAAACTTGCCAGCCCTACCTATAGATTTGGCTATAGCAATTATGAACCTGGCACAACAGCTGCAGCAAATACAGCAAGTACAAGCCAATATGCAAGCTGCTATGGGAATGGTTTTTCCAGCTGTACATACTACACCTATGCCAGCCAGACAAGCTAGCACAGTACCAGGAGGTAGCAACACGGTACCCTAAGCACCTCAAACGCCAGTTGTACAAGCTCTAGTACAGAACCCTGAGGTAGCCCAAGGCAATTACCACCTATGTATGGGACCTATGCTCAATATCAGTTGGACCATTCTCGACTGATCGAGCGCTTTCTAAAAATGAAGCCTAAGGAATATAATGGCAAGCCAGCAGATCCTTTGTGGCCAGCTCACTGGATCGATGAAATGGAAAGAAATTTTATGATGATGACTGTTAATGAGGAGGAGAAAGTATTGTGTGCCACATTTATGCTGAAGGGCGATGCACACCACTGGTGGAAGTCTACTCGGAGTTATCTATTAACGAAGCACGCCCAATTGACCTGGGCAATCTATAAAGAGGCATTCTTCGAGAAATATTTTCCCAGAAGTTTCAGAGATGCTATGGAAAGAGAGTTCCTAAGTTTGTATCAGGGACAGATGACTGTAGATGCATATCAACAGCGTTATGAAGAGCTGTTTTTCTTTGCTCCCTCTAGCATGCAGGAGGAAAATACTAAAACCCAAAGGTTCGTCATGGGACTTAGGGGAAGCATTCGGGAGCATGTTTTGGGGCTAGAAAAGAAAGTTTATAATGAAGCCGTACAGATTGGTCGAGTGCTAGAATCGAGCCAGAGAGAGAGCTACTTTGCTCAGAATAGAGGTATAAAAAGGCCAAATGGAAATTCTTATATCGGAGGGAACACAAAGACATTTAAACCCTTCCGTACTCAAGGATTTAATGCTGCAGCCAAGACTACTCCAACAGTCCAACCTCAACAGAAGCAAAATAGTGAAGGAGTAAAATGCTATAACTGTAATCAAATGGGACATTATTCAAGGGAGTGTCCTAAGCCCAGGAAGCAGCTACAGCAAGGAAAGGTTTATGCAGTTACATTTAAGGATGTTGTCGCATCGCCTGATGTGGTCACAGGTATGACCTGAACCTTTCATTTTGTATTACCTTGTGTGAGCATGTAGACTAAATTAAAACAAATCACAGGTATCGTACCTATTAATGGCATACCTGTTAGAGTACTCTTTGATTCTGGAGCTACTCATTCTTTTATATCTGTGTCATTTGGGAAGAAGCTAAATCTATCTCTCAGATCTTTAGACTACAAATTGCTTGTACGATCGGCTATGGGATTAGAAGTGGAACTAGAAAAAGGTTATGGACCATGTTCAGTTCTTATCGGTGAAAATATTTTGGATGCAACCTTAATTCAACTTGAGATGGCAGACATTAACGTTATCTTAGGAATGGATTGGTTAGCTCGGCATTCTGTAAACCTATTATGTGCAAAAAAGAAACTGACATTTAAAGACAAGGAAGGAGCAGAGTTTAGTTTTGTGGGAACCAAACTTCCCCGTAGACGAAAACTCATCCTCTCTGCATTAAAGGCTAGGAAATGCCTCGAGAAAGGAAGAGTTGGGTATCTAGCATCCGTGGTCGACCTCACCAAGGAAGCACCATGAATGGAGAATATTGATGTTATGCGTGACTTTTTAGATGTATTTCCTGAGGAACTACCAGGACTGCCACCCGACCGAGCAACAGAGTTCGTTATAGATCTTATACCTAGAGCCACACCAATATCTAAAGCACCCTATCGAATGGCTCCTATTGAACTGAAGGAACTGAAGGTATAGTTACAGGAATTACTGGACAAGGGATATATCAGACCTAGCATATCACCATGGGGAGCGTCGGTATTGTTTGTGAAGAAGAAAGACGGTAGTATTCGATTGTATATTGACTATCGAGAATTGAATAAGCTTACAATCAAGAATCGGTACCCGTTGTCTCGGATCGATGACTTGTTCGATCAGTTGCAAGGTGCCAAGGTGTTCTCCAAGATTGATCTTCGGTCAGGATACCATCAGTTGAATATTAAGGAATGTGATATTCTGAAGACGGCATTTAGAACAAGATATGAACATTATGAATTTTTAGTCACGTCTTTTGGATTGACTAACACACCCATGACTTTTATGGAACTCATGAATCAGGTATTCCATGATATGTTGGATACGTCAGTCATTGTATTTATTGATGATATATTGGTCTACTCCAAGGATAAGGAAACTCATGTCATGAATCTAAGAACTACTCTGCAGTGACTAAGAAAAGAGAAGCTTTACGCCAAATTTACAAAGTGTGAGTTTTGGCTGGATGAGGTCGCTTTCTTAGGCTATGTTGTATCCGCTGAAGAAATTAAAGTGGATCCTAGCAAGATTAAAGTCAATGTGAAATGGGAAGCACCTAAGAGTGTTGCAGAAATCAGAAGTTTCCTAGGTCTAGCTGGGTATTACCGACGATTCGTGGAAGATTACTCTAGAATCACCGTACCTCTCACCAGTTTAACTAAGAAAGGAGAAAAGTTTGTTTGGACCGACAAATGTGAAGAAGGTTTTCAAACATTGAAAGCTAGATTGATATCTTCTCCTATCTTGACTATTCCTATTCTAGGACAACCATTTACCTTGTACACTGATGCGTCTGGGTTGGGTTTAGGATGTGTACTTATGCAAGGAGAATAAGTAGTTGCATATGCCTCAAGACAATTGAAGACACATGAGAAGAACTATCCCACTCATGACTTGGAATTAGCAATAGTAGTACATGCTGTCAAGATATGGAGACATTATTTGTATGGAGAGAAATTTCAGATTAAGTTAGATCACAAGAGTCTCACTTATCTTTTTAATCAAAAGGAGTTGAACATGAGACAAAGAAGATGACTGGAATTATTGAAGGATTATGATTGCGATATCCAGTATCATCCAGGGAAGGCTAATGTAGTTGCTGATGCGCTAAGCAGAAAAGCAATGATAAAATCCCAAGGAGAGGTTAACACGACTACAGCTATGTGTGTTACAGGGAAAGTATTCCATCATGGTAATGAGCAGTTCGTGATAGAAGCACCAGGCGGATCAACCAATCAAGGGTTTATTCATCGATTTTTAAATATGTTCGTAATATTGAAGATTGTACCTGATATATTAGATGAAGTGAAAGCCGCTATTAAATCAGACCCTTATCTAAGAACGGTGCAAGAAGACATTGAAAAAGGTAGGACTATTCCTGAGTTCACCTTGGACGTTGAAAGGGTATTGAAGTACAAAGAAAGAGTATGTGTTCCTAAAACAGAAAACTTGGACATTAGACATAGATTAATGAAGGAAGCTCACACCACCGCTTATTCGGTACATCCTAGAAGTACAAAGATGTATCATGATTTGAAGAAATTATATTGGTGGAGAGGAATGAAAGTAGATGTAGCTAAATTTGTGTCTCAATGCCTAAATTGTCAGAAGATAAAGGTTGAACGGCAAAGACCTGCAGGATTGTTGCAGCCACTGCCAGAACCAGCATGGAAATGGGACTGCATCACTAAGGACTTCATCACCGGATTATCATTGACTCCCTGAGTAGTTGACGCGGTCTAGATGATTATAGATCGTCTGACTAAAACAGCTCACTTCATAGCTATACGACCACAGTATACCCTGGAGAGGTTAGCCAAGCTATATGTGGATAATATTGTCAGATTGCATGGTGTACCTGAAAGCATTGTGTCCGATAGAGACCCACGCTTTACCTCAAAGTTTTGAGAAGGATTATAGAAGGCTATGGGTACAACGCTAAACTTCAGTACTGTATTCCATCCTCAGACAGACGGACAGTAGGAGCATACCATTCAGATTTTAGAAGATATGCTTCGAGTTTGTGTTATTGATTCCAAAGGCTCATGGGATGAGAAACTACCATTGATCGAGTTCGCCTATAACAATAGCTATCAGGCTACTACACAAATGTCACCCTATGAAGCACTGTATGGTAGGAAGTGTCGAACTCCTTTGTTTTGAAATGAAGTTAGAGAACGGAGTATCGTTGGACAGAGTTTGTTGAAGAGACTTGTCGAGTAGTTGACATTATCAAGGAAAGAGTAAGAACGGCTCAGAATCCTCAGAAACAATATACAGATACCCGATGTTGAGACCTTGAATTCATTGTAGGTGATAAGGTATTCTTGAAAGTATCACCTATGCGAGGTTTAAAACGATTCGGACAGAAAGGAAAGCTAAGTCCGAGATATGTCGGGCCATATAAGATTCTAGCTAAACGTGGAAAAGTAGTGTATCAGTCAGCACTACCCCCATCTATGTCAAGTGTGCATGATGTATTTTATATCTCATTATTGAAGAAGTACGTCAGAGATCCAACACATGTTTTAATAGCGGATCCACCGGGTCTAACTGATGATTTGACATTCGAAGTAGCACCAATTGAAATCACCAGCCGAAAGGTTCAACGTCTACGCAATCGTGACATTTATTATGTTAAGGTCACTTGGAGGAGCCAAGATATAGAAGAGATCACATGGGAAGAAGAGAATGCTATGTGAAAGCAATATCCTCACCTTTTCGACTCGGAAGGTATGTGCAAATTTCGAGGATGAAATTTCTAATAAGAGGGGGGAGTTGTAAGACCCGTATCGAACTAATCGGTCTTACCACCTTGTATCAGGTCTTCCTATCATGGTCAAGCCAAGTGGACCAAGTGCGTGAAGAAACCACAAGACCAGGTATGAAATCAACCCAAAAACAGTCAATTATGAGTGTGTGGTAGCATACCTCAACAGGTGTAACCGACCACACCTCAAAATAGTCCAACCACATGAATTTTGGTCGTGTGGTCGGACATTTCAAAAGGTGTAGTCGACGGATTCTGCGACCCACCTCCGACCACATGAAACCCAATCAGAACCGAAAATTAGGAAACCTTCCTAATCCGAAGGGGGTCTTTCCTAAACTCATTAGGGCATATTATGGAGGGTTTTTCTCTATAAATAGGACGTCCCTTAGCCTCTTTCACCCTTTTAGAACTCTAACTGAAAGTGAGAGAAAGAGAAGAGAAGGAAGAAAAGGAAAATTGAAGAGGAAGACTAAGGAGGAAGAAAATTCAGAGAAAACTTTGAATCTTCAGCAAGCTTAAGGTATGAATATATTTTCCATGTTAAATTGAGAACCTAGAATAGTTCATGAAGAAGATAGGATTTAGGAGAAACCCAAACCATCCATCCATGGACAAATTCCAAGAGAATCCATGGAGAAAATTATGTGGACAATGGATGGTGTATAAAATAATAGTTTTGAGCCATAGAACAATCATAGGAAGGACCATGATGATAAGCCAAAGGATTCAAACATGAAGGAATGGAGTTGAGAGTGAAAGGTCGACCATCACACGAGTGGTCGCATGTGTGGTCGCATGATGTGCGACCACACGAGACACACATGTCTGACCACATGCCCTCGGGAAGTTTCCAGGGAGGGTGTGGTCGCACATGTGCTCAGAGTATGTCCGACCACACCCTGCTACCCCACACCCTGTGGTCGCAGAAACTGAGACCACAGGTGCTGCCACACCTGTGACCCCTCAGTTTTTGTTAGTCTAAATACAAGGGAATTAATTCTAATTAAAAATCTATAAACTTGTTAGGTTTTCAAGTGATCTAAGAGTGAATTACAAAACCTAAATGAGGATCTACTGTCAATCAAAGGTGAGGGAACAAGACCTAAATTAATTGGCTAATAATAAACTATTTTTATTTATTGAGTCCAATGCCATGAATGATTTTATGCTTGTATGCTTGTAATGTGCATTTCACATGTCATCCAATATTCCTGTTAATACTGCTTATGCATATTTAATTCTGTTTATTTATAGCATGATGTTGATGATGATGCTAGGAATAGACATGCGAATGTATGTGTGTGATTAATGTACTTGATGCGAGTGGGGCATCAAGGGGAGGACGTGACACTGTGGTTCATCCTGGTCACCAGACTCTAGCTCTATCTTTACTCAAGTCTTGTCCACTGACATCGTCGTATCGCCATTACGTTAGCAGAACTATTACATCGTAGGGCATCAGGGGAGGTGGTCTCAGACCGTGTAGTCTCTGACTCTGCCGGGGGGCCTTAGCTTTATCTCTATGGACGTATTGAGGGATGCTGGGGTGAGGCCTTGGATACACTGTTTGACATTAGGATTGGTTAGTTGCGAGCCTAGTTTGTAAGCCCTCGTCGATAGGGGCTTACGTGTTGGTATGGGTAGGGCATCAGGGGAAGTGTTATGCGGTGTTTGATCCGGGCACTTTACCTCTATCTCTATTCCATGATGGGTGCATGTGGGATGGCAATAGTGTTTGATCCATTGGACGACTTCGTATACTCTTGTATAGAGGTGCGGCAGCCACCTATCCTTTCTATTGCACATTGCAAACTTATGAACCAGACCAAAGATATGAATTGAATGCATGCATATGTTTGTTGCATTGTTTTGTTTACTCATTGAGCCATGATGTGTGCTCACCCTTTTGACGTCGAATATTTTTAGTTGATGATGCAGGTCCTACAGTAGAAGATTATATGAATGCTCCAATGTACGGGTATGTTGCGACGATGGATGCAGAAGCTATGATGGAGTCGCATGATTCATCGTGCGAGTGCAACTCATGCGTCTTTGATTAGATTATTTATTGGATTATTTAGAAGATGTAATTGATTAATTTATTTTATTTTATGTCTTAGTCTTTTGGAGATAATTGGATACTTTATTTATGTTATCATTGTTAGATACTCAGTTCATTAATATTAAAGACTTCTGCTATTGTTTATTTACTTTGATTATGGTTGTGGATGTATATGGTTTAAGCAAAGGGACATGGCCTATTCGAGATCCTGGTTGAACTGTTGGATCATAGATGGTTCATCACACCATTCTAGTTGGTTCAGAATTGGGGTGTGACACACACACTATACGTCCATCATACCATAATCAACATACATAGTTAATGTTATAATGCAAATGCATGAATAGTTATATGCATTTCATTGTATGACATGTTATAAAAAGAAAACAACATTCAACACATAGCAAGCATATGCTCAAAATCTACATTACCCAACCCCTCACCTGTAGACACCAAAGGTGTTGTTGAACCTTGAAGCCAGTAGAAGGCTCCGTCAACTACCTGCAGTATTTTATCTAATTAATTGGTTAAGTTTCATTGGATTGGTAAACACCTTTTAAACCAGTATAGACAAGTCCTAAAGTCCACGCACTGGTCCCAAGATAAGTCGAGAATCGAAAGGTAGGTCTTTCTAATCATTCCTAGGCTTATAAATCAAAACAGGCTGAACCGATGGATAAAACAGGTGGGGCATTCCTCCAATTCATGAGGCTAGTCAACATTTAGTCATTTCTTTTGAATACTGAACCGGAGGATGAATCGGATGATTGATCACCTAGTTGGTTATCCGATTCACATATTGTTTACAGTAATGAAGGTTCATAGGTCATTCTGAGGCTAGACCGGGTGGTCGATCATCCAGCAATGCCTCCGCTTGTCATTAAGTCTATGCGGAGGCATGGCCAAACTGTGCCATGAACTTAATCGGTGCGACGTACTCGGAGGGTCTTTCTTCCCAGTCAGGTGGCTCCGATTAGGTGACTCCGGATATGTGGCTCTGGATATTACTTGGTCTAATAGGCCAAGGCATTTGCCTTAGGAAAGGACTAATTTGAGTCAATAGGAACTAAGACCACTACTAGTCCTCCGATTTGTGCCTCCGTTCCAGGCCCAGAAGCCAAACACGAACCGAAAAAGGTTTCCTTCTTTGGGGAAGGTTTTCCATCATGGTTTACTTCATTCTAAATGGTGGGAAACACCTACCTACTATTAGTGAACACAATGGGAGTCATTTAGACCCCATTATCATCTCTATTCATGGAAGGACGAAAATCTAGGTTTCTAGGTTAAGCCTTGGTCTCCATTCATGGAGGCCATTAATAGTGGAGTTCCACCATGGTCTCTAGCATGCATTCTCCCAAAAGAATGGAAAGAAGAAGAAAGGATGAGGCCCTACCTCAAGGAAGACCGATGCTTGAGCTCTAAGTTTGGAGTTCCACCGCCAATGCACTATTTCCCCTACTCTTACTCACTCTTCCACGGTTCAGCAAGAGATAAACAAGGGAACATGAGCTCCCTTTTATAGGAATTGTGGAGAGAGAGAGTTCCCTACTCTTGTACAATCGGTGGAAGTCAAGCGAAGGATCGTTCATCCGATTATGCCTCCAGTTGAGCTTAAAATATATTTAGGCTTAGTTTCATGGGCCCAATTTGATGGGGATGCTTCCTAGGTCTCATGTATCTTCTCCTACATGATCTAGTATCATTAAACGATCCAAGAGGCTGACCCACATCATATGGAGGGTCATAAGACTGGGTGCCAAGGTTTGGCACAGTAAGACCTGATACGGAGAGATTCGAATCATGAGGATTTTGGAGTGGGTCTTACAACTTACCTCAAGATGTCGATGTCTTTCACTTCCAAGAGTAGAAAAGGTACTACGTAGTGTCTGGTGAAGCTTCTACGATACCAATTCGGACTCCGAATGTTGGAATCATGCTCCCGAGCAACACGGTTCTCTTCTTCTCATGGTAGCCAATGTCTTCATTATCCTCTGACTATTCATAAGGGGTACATCTCTCTCCCATTTCTCATGAAGAAATGGTGGAGATCGATTGAAGATCAGTTTCATGTGTTTCAAATCTACAATGTTCCCGAATTCAACCACAGTTTCCAAGAGAACTAGCTGTTTAAAAAAGTTTCTACATACCTGAGCTCCTTGGCATCTATCGAAGACTAAGATTTTGCGCTTGCCAGTAGGAAATCAAATGACAACGTCCTACACCTCAATCCCAACTAAACAATTAATGATACGTTCCTTGGGCGAGAGTTTGTTGGAAGAACAAACGAGCAGTAACAGAATCAATATTTCTCGAACATTTGTCATGAAGATCAGGAAGAGACACAAGCATTAGATCATCTGTCCTTACCTGCAACACATCCACTCCATCACCAATGAGATTGAACAGAAAAGGAAGGCGGTCAAGCTCTATAAGAACACCGAAATAGAGCATCGGCGAAAAACATTACAAACTACCTTTAAGGGCTAGTGTCGCACCCCAAATTTACGATATGTAAGATTTTGGCAAGAGACTAGACCATCGATCATTTTAATTACAGTCCAACCAGGATACATACTCAAAGGATTCCAAACCCAACCACCATTTCTTCCATAACCCATATGGTAGCATGTCGAATGCACCAATTTAATTAAATATTTGTTTATTGACCTGATTAATAAATTGTAAATAGGAGAAGCAAAGGTCAATCCCACAGAGAATGAATTGATTAAAATTTTTATTCTACTCAAACTAAATATATTAATTAATGCTAAGTAAATACCATAACGAAGGTGGTTTTGGTTGGTTGAATCAAATTGAAAGTAAACAGACAGAATTTAAATAAGAAAATAATTAGATGAGAATATTAAGCTCTTGGTTCAATATCCACCCACACATGCAATGAGTAAAATTAATCGCAACGTTAATCTCTCCCTTCCAATTAAAACTAAAGACCCTCGTTAACAATACACTCTGTCACCCGAGTTTTTCCTTAAGTATCTCTATTGAAACAAGCTCTTCAAAGAGATCTAACCATTGAACAACACTGAATAAGCTCTCAATGTTTAATTCAATGGTAGCATTAAGAGGGTGAAAAATAGATCAATCTAAGCAACATTCACACACAAGCACGAATTATTTAACTTAGGTTATATTATTCACAATGATGAGATGAAAACTTAGACATAATCATTTACCAATGTTTGCTACTTGTGATTAGAATCAAGATGATTACGTATCACAGATTCTAGATCTAGCAATCAATATTAATTTAATTGATTCAGCAAGCAACTACTGAATTATTCAGACAAATATTATAAATAAAGAGAAAAGAATAACATAAGTAATTCTAATAAAATAGAGAAGAATAACAATGTTACTGAATAGAGATTATACCATTGACATGAGTTTAGGCTTCAAAATCCCCTTGAACTGAATGAGAAAATTAGCTAGACATTACAATCGTTTCAGAGAGAGAAAAATTTTCAGCAAAAAAGAGAGAGAGAGATTGATTATCTTAACACTAGTGCTCTATATATAAAACAAGACAATCCTGTGTAACTTATAACTCCTTCTTTGTGTAGGATTCATTCTTTGTTTAGGAGTCCTTCTCTATTTAGAATTCTGAAATTGTAGAGTTTTCTCTTCTTCTTTGGATCTTCTATTATAGGTTTTCTAACTTGATTAGGAGACTCTTTATAGAAATCTCATCTACCGTTGAATGCTTTAATCAGATTGTACGGCTGCTCCAATTCGGATTCAGTTAGATTTTCATGTCAGACTTTGAGGAAATATTTGGAGGCCCAAATGAACTCAGATTTTTCTCCATAATATCATTATGAAAAGGTTGAGACGTCCTCTACAACTTTGCTGAAGACAAATTTTCAATTCTAGAACTCTTTCTACATCAAAAATCTACATGAAACTCAGAACATCAATATTAAGAATGCTGGAATTTTTCTATCTTTTAGCAATTAATCCACAATGTCTCTAAAATATGTCAAACTTATAAAATTCATTCTTTTCAATTCAATAAGGCATAAAACATATTAAAAAAATATAGTGCAAAGGGAATAAAAATATAGAAATCACACACTTATCACCATACACAGAGTAACTTAACATAGTAGAAACATACTAATAAATTGAGCTCTAGTTGTATAAAATAAATACACTTTTAATTTGTATAGTGGGATCGCTATAGTGGCTAGGGTGAGTCTTCCTACACGGCTAGACTCCCCGCTCTAGACGAAGCTGCGGGGGTTGCCAATTTGTCTGATTATTATTCACAGTCTCAAATAATCAAAGAAAGCATAACTTTTTAGTCCTAATACAGTGGGCACTACTTGCTAAAAATATTTAACCCATATAAACAATTGTCAAATAATAAAATCCCTAAACTGATGTAGTCTTCTGCTTTAATGCATTATCCTTCACATCTACATTCCATGGCTTGGCTTATTGCATCCATTACTTACTCCTGCAGAGTATTCCAGGTTTGACTAGATCACCTTCGTAATTCATCTTCATAGTACCTGCAGTCACGACTAAAAAGAGTGGCGATCGTAAGGGTGAGCTCTCCAACTTAAGCTCGTGAGAAACAGACAAGCAAACAATTATATGAATAGATTATGCACACAGCAACAGTCTGGTCTAATGTATGCCAAATATGCTATGGTAAGGCCTAGCCATACTTCCCCAAAGCTAACTATAACCTCCATGCATGGGAGTGTTGGATACTCACCAGTCTACTCCAATAACCCTGGTGCTCCCATACTACATCCCAATCAAAATGGTAATCGAGCAACAAGTTTGGCCAGTGACACCTCCAACGAACACTTTCGACCCTTCCCCTCTATCACTCTATCCTACCAGTACCGGACCCCCTACTGGCCAAGGTTATACACATGGGTTCTGTCACTAACCTGTCTTATATGACATCATATGTACTCTCTCAATACCTTAGAAGGAATCCTAGACCATTCATTTTGTCTCCCCAAGATGCTGTCCTCCATTAAGATATGGGGCAATACATGGCAATTAGTCTTCCTAACAGGTCGGATTTAGCGGTCCTCGATCCTTTCACCACTGCTTACTAAGCATTCACACATCACAGTCAGAATCCATCATAATATAGATGTAATGCATGCAAAAGAGACAGTTATTGGATGATATGTTATTCTTAGCGTACGTACAAGCATACAACATCAATCATCAGCATATATATCAAACATACCAAAATTAGGTCAGGGTTCTGTTCCTCATATGATATCACGTAATTGTGATTTTCCACATTAGTGCAATCAATGTTTACGAGGTGTTCTACGCCTATACAAAGTGTGGAGTCATTAATTAGAAGTTCTACATTACTTATTCTCAATTTATGGAAGTCTAGGGCTTGTCGGTCGTTAAATTGGTCGTAACTGTCGTGACCGACGTAGCATCCGACAAAGGTCTGAGCATTCTACCAATGGTCGGTCACTATGTCGGTCGATACATCAACGACTGCCACAGCGTTCGGCCACTCCCAATGACCTTCTGGAACCAATCAGTCGTTATGCCAGCTCTTACATACCATCGTCCGTGGTAGCGTCCGGCTCTTGGCAGAAAGGTTGGTCTGAGCAGCTTGGCCTGGTCGGTCATTTAAATTTGGCATCCGGCTCACCGACCGACCCTACTCTCAAGCTTTTCCTTCTGAAATTTTTGACGTCCCCTTGGACGGAGACTTTGTTATTGGCCTTACGACCTTGTAGTGCCCTAATTATCCCTAACGAGAGGCTTTTCCCTCTCCTTATACTAAGTCCTTTGATATTAAATTTTATTCATTAATACTACTTACTTTCTCTGGAATTCCTTTTCTACTCAAGATTCTTCATGGTTATCATTGGGGGGTTTTCAAGTTCCTCCACTATCATACTATTTAGATTTAACATTGAACACATGGCTCTAGTCTAACCTAGTGATTCCAGCATAAGACACAAGGTATTACTTGCAACAAAGGTCGAACGATGGGGACAAGGGCTTAATTACTTCAACAGCACTTGCAGGCTTTCTCCCTTCTTTCTCCTTCTTCCTCCTTCTTCTTCTCTCTACTTTTTCTTTTTCCCAGCAACACTCTCTCTCAGAAACGTGTCAGAGATTTTTATAGTGAGTATCACAATCCCTTGAGAGAGGAGTCTGGTAGGATTCATCTCCCAAGTCTCCTTATTGGAGTGCAATTCTACCTAGAGTGGGAAAACGAGAGAAGCCACATGTCATGGAAGTTGAGGGAAAACTGGCGTTCCGGTTTCTTAAATGACTCCAAGGTTTTTCTACTTGAGATGTGACTCTAATGGTCCATCCTAGGCTAAGGGAATATTCCTAACTGCTTTCTGGAATCAAACCAACTCATCTCATTCTCGCAGACAAATTTTATATCTAGACCGGTCAGAGCTGGCTGATCTTACTGGCTCGCGTTTCTCGACCGGCCCTAGCGTCTACCACCAGTGTGAAGGGCTTAATTTATAACTTTTATTTTATTTTGCTGGTCTTGTCCACCAATGGTGCAACCCAGTTCTTATTGATGACTTGTAAACCTATTTGGTCGACGGTGGAAAACCCTCCTAGCACAACATAAATCTGGTTAGACCAGGGTTTATGGGTACGGGTTTTACAAGTAGTTTGGCCATTAAAATTAATTTGGCCAAGTGATGCCAGCAACTAATGTGCTTCAGCCAACAAATAGTAGTTGAGTGTCATGAAATTCAAAATTCAAGGGATGTTCGTGTAATTTTGAAACTGACAGGGGAGGTTCGTGTCATTTAGCCAAAGTACATGTGAGATTAGTGTAATTTATCCTAGGAAGAATGGCAGAGTGATAAGTTATCAGGTGCCTCAAAGCTTAGGTGGGTGAGTTTATTCATAGAGAAGGGACGTAGATCTCAATCCTTTCTTTAGGATTGCTTGTCGAAATTGTTTCGATCAGTTATGCCTCTACTGGCATTAAGGGTGTCAAAAATGAGCCAAGTCTAGTAGCACTGATTGAGCCGGCCCGACATAACCTGAACCCAGCCAGGACCGAACCTTAATGGACAGGTTTCAGTCTCGGCTTGTAAAGCCAGACACCGTTTCAGCCCAGACCGGACCGGCCTGTTAAGAAGCCTGAACTAGCCCGAACTAATAATACCTAACCCGAACACCGGTAAGGTTCATCCGGGCCCAATTTCTTAATTTTAATGGTTCTAAATTTTGATAGATTATATTACACTGTTATAGTTCACTTCTTGATCCGAAAGATTTATGAATCTATAGTTGAAAAAAGTATGTTAATTGTTACAATTTATTGAATTACATACATATAGAAGGAATGATGCTAATTTTATAGATAGAAATAATAAAATAGGTTATATATCTTACATATAAAATAGGCCCGATAAGCTTGATAAGTCCGGTCTAGACCGAACCAGCCTGAAATCACCTCAATAAACCCAGCCCGATAACAAACCGACACCGGACCAGTCCGTTAGTTATTGTGTACAGCGCAACCCAACCCAACCCGAACTCTTAATGGACATGTCTTGGGCTGGGCTTATAAAACCCGACACTGGTTCAACCCGGACCCGCCCGTTGACACCCTTAGCTGGCGTGATCTTCGGTGGAGTGTCTTCAAGTGATTTGATTACAGGTGTCGGTTACGATCAGCACGATGCGATGTTGGGCAGTTGTGCCTCTGTTGTGGTGGAACGTGATTGTTTTTGTACCTCAGTGGGTGGTAGGCTACATTATACCATGTGTCGGCAATATGTAGGCCGGTGCCACTTATACATATCATATAACAAAGACTGTTTTTATGATCTCAGAACGTATTCTTCACTTAGAATGCATTCCAAGAATGTGTACAAAATACTGATTTTATCATTTCAAAATATATTCTTGGCCTAGAATACATGCATACCAAACCTAGCCTAAATATTCATGTAATAGTTCTCTACTCTTGGCAAGCCACACGGTTCAAGGGATTGAAAATTGGGAATTGGTTTGAACCAAAAAATAGAAAATTGAGAATCGGCCGAGACAGATTCGACGATTTATGGCACTTTATAGCCGAGAACATACCGGCTTTCATTAAAAAACAGAAAAAAGAAAAAGAAAAAAAAAGTTCCGTCGGCGACTTGGGGCACAAGTCTTACACGATCCAATCCCTTCAACCAAAACTCCATTCCACATTTGCCCATCATTAGATAACTTATTACGACTAGTTGTGTTGTATGTCGAAACATACAACGTGGTTATTTTCGTCAGTACAAAAATAAAGAACCATCAAAAGGACATTGAACAAGATTTTGTCGAACTATTTGAAGCTTCTGCACTCTGTAACTAATTGAAGAAGAGATCGATGGAGGCTTTGAAGACAATCTCTCACGAAATCGGTAGGATCGAAAAGGATGCTTTGCGCTTCGGATTACAGGGCGTGAAGAGTGATATTGTCGTTGGTGCTCATCCTCTCCAATCGGAACTTGAATCGGTACAACTCTCCGAAAATTCCCTTCTTCCTCCCTCCCCCTCTTTTTTGTTTGAGATTAGGTTTCCATGTTTTTCTAAGTGTGTACATTTTTTTTAAATTTATTCATCAGACGAAGATAAAACAAGAGCATATGAAAAGAAAGATCCTTGCTAGCACTTATGGGTCAGCTTTTCCTTTGAAGATGGATCTCGACAGGCAAATCTTGTCCAGGTATCTGATGCTGTAGCCGGCCTTTTTTTTTTTTTTTTTTTTTTTTCAAATTACTAGGGTACCTTAAACTTCGAACCCACACGAGATGTGTACTAACTATGAGTTTCTTAAATTCTTCTTTGTGTAATTAAGCTCCTGAGTATTGCTCACCAACAATTAAAGAACTTATGGTTAAATAGGGGGTTTTTGTTATGTTCATGTAATCACTTCTGTTTGGCTTTCGTTCCGAAAATGAGAAAGTAAGAGAGTGTCAAGGACATTCTGAAGCTAAGCAAAGATTATTTTGACATTTGAATGGACTTGGATAAGAGTTTTGCAACACCTTGCGAGGAAAAAATGGCTAGGGGTGCTTAACCTCTAAAGTCTGTCTTGGGTGGGGGGTACTTCATGATGCAGGCTTTCTCATTGTTATTCTGCATGTTAGGTCCTGTGTTTTTTAAGTATATAGTCACTGCAGACCTAGGCGAGGTGACTATCGACTTATTTAGCCGTTTGATCTAGGCAAGATAGTGTCTTCTTCTTCTTTTGGGAAGGGGTTATTGAATATGTAAGAAGGAATGTACAAGGGGAAACCGAAAAGTAAAAACTCAAGGAGGATGAGTAACTCTAATTGAAGCAGCTTGTAATGGAGGTCCAGATGTACAATACTTTTAATCTGGCAAGCTCATCTTTGTATTGCTGACCTTGGTGCAGTGAAACTAGATCTTCTTAAGGATCTGTATATCCAATGATAAAGTGTCTTACCTCCTAAGGCCCACCGGATGAGTTGTAATCTTTGTTATTTTGGAGTTGCCAATTCCATGGTCTGAGTTGAGTATATCTGTATCATCTTACTGAACCATGTTTTCATTGTTCTATGGTGTTTTATTTTTTTAGTAACCTTTCATCTTTGTCAAGATGATGCTTAGTGGCATCTGGCCCAAAGCAAGCAGTTGCCTTATGTATTAAGACACCGAGACATTAAACTTGGGTCCTTGCCCTCTAGATGTCATAAATCTTTTTTTTTGGCATTGCAAATGTTATAAATCTTAAACATTTCCCATTTCTACCCTTAATATTGTCTGATGGAAACAAGAAATGTTCTTATAGAAGAGCTTTGAAAGACATAACTTATGTAGATGGTGATTTAATGTGGTCAATTAACCCAGTGTGAAAACTGAGGCCTTCGAGTTTGTTGAGAATGTAAAGATACCTACTGTTTAACTGGTTGTGATTTGGAATGAGAATGACGAGACGAAATGATTTAGGAAGCCCTTTACTCGCCAACGCTACTAACTAATTTTCTGCTCTCCCCTCTATGTGTGTAACCCCAAAGAAAGGAAGTTCAATCCTGGTCCACTTTCTTAAGGGTTCATGCCCACCTGGCCTGTTCTTTGAGTTGACCGAAGCAATGTACAGATCCCTTTTCTTTCTTGGAGCACTTGCTTTTACCAATTTACTTTCATGCCAGCTGTTGGAAATGTCAACTACTATATTGATCAGACAGAAGCAGTAAATACTTCCTTTTGTTTGAGACAGGTTTTTCCCTGCTCATGATTGCTGTCTTCTGTTTATGGGTTTTGTATTTCCAAGTATTTCACCAGATAACATAATCAAATGCTGGCATTTTTCAATTAGGTTACAGGTTCAGTAAGTCATGAAAGGGATATAAGAGACTGAATGGTCTTCATTCTAATTCAGTTTTGAAAAATGAATTGGGATTTGTTGTTTTGCTAGATGTTTTGGCTGTGCTTACATCTATATTTGTTTGTGGACCAACATGTCCATAACGTATAACACATTACTGTTTTCTCTTGCTGATGGCAAAGAAAAGCTTCTGACACCTACTTGTTCGATTCCCTTATTTATTCATCCAGAAGACTGTGATTGGTTGTTCGGGAAATATAGGAAAGAGAAGTGAAATTTTTTAATTTGAAAAGGAAACTTTTGTAATCATTACAGCACATGATTATCACATGACTATGTAACTAACTCCAAGTCATTCCAAAGTTGGTTATTAACTTTCCACTTCACTTTGCATCTGATTCCCTTGCACTTAAAATGTAAATTACATATAAAAAAGATCATTTCTAAATATGGTACAAATTTTAAATATTTTATACAATCAAGTTGGCTAATGATTATAATAATTTCCAATTTTAGGTTTGAAAGTTTTCTCTTCCCTTCCCATTGATTTCCATTGCAACTAAATTGAGCCGAAGGGTTAGGCCATTTTGCAGAGTTTTTCTTGCATTGAGTTTGGTACTGATCTTACAACAAAAAATTGAAGAATTTTGAAGACTGAAAAGAATCATATTTACCTTTTTTTCTTATATATATATATATATATATATATAAAAGCACTCTGAGGACTTATGAATGGAGTGTTTAATCGGATTACCCTGCAAAGTCTCCGCAAGGAACCAAAACTATTTAGCATACACTGATCTGTTTTTTAGGGTAGTTGTTAGTGTCACAACTGTTTTTGACATTTCCGGAAGTAAGATTTGAGCTGTCCATTATCAATCTAAGCCTGTGCACTAAAATGTCTAGAGTACTGGTACACATGCATGGACATACACGGAATGCATGCCAGTACAAGGTTCTATTTGATTGAATTAGACTCTAAAATTTGGCATGTGACTAATTTAGATGATGTGCTATTAACCAACAGTTGGAATGGACACATCATCTGTCCACATGCAGAAAATTCCTTGTGAGGTTTTTGAAAAAGTAATAGATCCTCGTGACACTAAAATTTTCCCTTTCTTATTCTACAGAAAAAACAGTTCATATTCACCATAAGGCCTGATTTCTTATTTAATTTTATATTAAGCCCATTGGTATGTATGTTTTGTCAGTCCCTAATTTTTCACTGTTATTGGTTAGTGCAGATTCCAGAGGCCTCCTGGAGCATTGTCATCTTCTATGCTAGGGTTGGAGGCTCTCAGTGGAAGCTTAGATGACTTCAGCTTTGAAGATTATCACCCTGGTAACAATTTTACTTTTTAATCTTTCTTCCACACAAATCCAAACCCTAAAATGTTTTAAAGTTTGGGAGTGAGCGGCTACCCTGTGAGTAGCTTAAACAGATGGGCTGGAATCTATGAGGAATGAAACACTTCCCTAATTCTATGGATGCGATTTTGAATTATAATCATGAGGATTGTGACTTTCCTGAATAAATTATTTCCTTTAGGTCCACTATTATAGAATTTAGATTTGTGAGCAGTTAAGCTCCATATTCTTTGAATTATCAATGATAAGTTTAAATGGTAAATATAAAGACATTCTTTATGTGGAATTTATAGCAGCAGTTAAGATTTTCTTCCCTCATAATATGGGTTCCTGTCTTCCAGAGGATGCAAAGTTCGATGTTCCATTTCCATAACTAAACTAAATAATGGCTAATGGATGTTCAATATTCTGGTTTTGTGGCTCGTACAGTTTCTTATTCCTCCCTCTACTTTTCTTGTAGATCTATGTGACTCAGAAACACTCCGGCCAGTAGACATGCATCATGGAATGGAAGTTCGTCTCGGCCTCTCCAGGGGACCAGCCTGCCCTAGTTTCTACTGATCTACTCCATTTATGCATAATTGTGGGGTTCCGATGGTTCCTTCTGTTTCATTCTATGGTTGCTACATACTGATTGAATTTATGTAATTGAATAGCTGGAAACACACCTGAAGTTCATGGTCTCTGTTGGCCTGATGCACAAATTTCAGATTTGAAAAAGAACAAAAAGTCAATGTTAGCTAGACTAATATGATTCTACTTGTGGTGGTATTTCTGGATCATTTCATCCTTAACTAAGATTTTAATTGTGCTGGGGTGTTGGATTTTAAAATTCTAGTTTAGATAGTAATGCAGACCCAAGACTGATACAAGTTAGAATATCCTTAATTGTTATTGGAATTCTACTTTTTCGGCAGCTTAAACGAATTATTTATGCAATAAATTATAAAGGTCACAGAAGAAAAATGCTGGTAGAAAATGTTCCAGCTTTTGAAGTAGGACCAAGAATAATTTATGCAATGATGGTAACAAGGAAGGAAAAAGCTGGAAGAAAATGTTCCAGCTTTTGAAAGTAGATGACGAAGAGTTCATTTGAAAACCAACTACCATCAACTCCAGTGATGCTTTAAATGCCAGTTCCGGGTGCAGGAAAATGATTACTACCTTCAGGACTGGCTGTAAAATTATTCCAGGAAAGGGTCTAAGGAATAATTCGGGAAATGGATTCTTGTCCTGTTATGTTTTTCTTTTCTTTTCTTAACATCCAAACATGATCTTAAATTCAGGACAGCTTTTCAGTTGTCCCTTTATTAATATCTGAAACTTCTTCCTTCAATTCAATTCCCGGTCCTATTAGATTAGTTTGCGTCTATACTATTTCCTAATTCAAACTTTTTAGGTTTCTATTTATTTCGGTATCCAAACCAACTATACTATGGACCTGGCAAATCAAGCTAACTAACCCAAACTGGGATTGGTTAAATATGAAGATAATGGTGGGCCAAACTGTCCAAACAGGACATGGTTGGTCTACTTTGAGATTGCTCAATCGTTTGCTTTGCAGTTCGGCTGAATTTACTCGGATTTTACGTTTTCCCAAATTCTGGTGAGAAGTGAATTCCTGAACCTCTTTAGCAAATTTGACTCCACTTTCATTTGCTTGATACCAGTGGGTTATGTAGGAACATGTGTTGTAACAGGAAAATTCTGCTGCCAAGGATCTTCAGAGCTGTTTTGAGCATGAGGTTCCATCTCTTTCTCCTCGCTTAATGGCTGTTTGTGGATTGAGGCTACGCATCAAATTCCTCTCTGAATTTTGTGGCGTAAATGATTTGATTTAATTTGCATTGTTTTTCCATTGCGTATTTTGATAATTTCAGTTGTCACTGTTCACTCAACTCTTTCAATTTATCATCAATAAGGTACGTTTGCTGTAATCGTGGTTAATGCTGTTATGGAACCCTCTCACTTGCATTGCCATTGTTGAAATTCTTCTTAACCCAGCAAACAAAGGAGTGATAGCTCTGCTACTCTGGGATTGCCCACGAGGCAATAATATATATTCTCTGCCACTCTGGCTTACTCAACTATATTAAACAGGAGCAGGCAGACAGATAGTGAATACCACCTGGGAGGAGACTAGGAGTTGAAGATGACCAAAGTGAAGGATTAAGTATGAGGTTGTGGATCAGAGAACTGTTCCAAGAAACTTGAAAACATTTCAGTGAGGTTAGGAAATGGTAGAATGGAAAACGCTTACGGGTAGACCAGAAGATGCTTTGAATGTTTTCAAAAAACTTGAAAACATATCATCACATTTCTTTAGGGCATCACCACCTTGTAATGATGTGGAAAACACAAAAATGCAACCCGTGCATAACTAGGAGTAGAACACATAAATACCTAAGTCTGGTCTCTCTAGGCATCTCTCTCTTTGCCAGCATAAGTGAAGAACAAATAATGGAACTAAATCACCTCATTGTTCCATCTGCTCCCTCAGAACAAAATGAAGACAGGACATACATATCTTTTCACAAGTAGTTCCTGGCATCCTCAAGGCAGAATAGGATTCACCCAGTGACTTCAAGTAGTTAAGGCTAAGTTGAGTTGTGTTGAGTTGATTATTTGTTGAACTCCAAGATGATTCAAATAACAAGTGCATAAACCATTTTATTCCAACAAGCAGAGAAATCAAAACAACCAACTTCAAGTAGGAAATGATCCCAGAAACACAGGGATGGTAATAAACAAGTAGAAAAGTATCTCACATTTTACATTGAGGTCAAATATTCATGGCCATTGTCATGTCCTTGTAATAAAGCCAAAGAGAAAAAGATCAAGTTTAGACCCCATCAGTTTGCCTGTCATGGTTGAACAATGATACCTAAAAATCAGAGACTTTAGTATCATAAACATGGCTATTAACTTTGGCCTTGGAAAATTTCATATTTGGACCTAGGAGAAAGAACATGCATCTTCACTCAAACTAGAACAAGAACACATGGATAGTAGCTCAAGATAAAGTGTTGTCTTAGCACATGGTTGCTTAATATCTTCTCAGCTCACCTTGCTCTTTATATATTGCCTCTTTATCCCTTCAGTGCTCTGGATAATAGCCCTTTTAGTGGACGATATATTTTTTACAAGAAGCAAAGATCCCATATCTCGGAGGACTCACATTTGACTGCGAATTTGGTTTGTATTAGTTGTCATTTGTTGTTCCTGTATATAAATATCTATATGATCCCTTGTAAGCCAAGAGAAGGTCTCTTCCCCGTGTACAACTCCGATATATAGTAATATAATACCCCCTTTTTTTCTTTTTTTTTTGACAAATTACTCACATTTAGGACATTCAGAAACATGAGAATAAGAATAATAGAGGTGGATTAGAGATGGAAATCTAGGGATACAGGAGAAGGGAGTAAAGCAGCAGCTTTATAATGTGTACTTTTTTTTTTTTTTTTCCTTTTCCCAACAACTGAAGCAGCAAGCCCATCACTGACTATAGATAACAGAAAGGAAATTGAAAGAATAAAAGAACTAGAATGTAGTAAGGATATACAATGTTTCTTTGAAAAGGAGCTCTTTTAACTATCTTGCCAACTCAATTTCAGTGCCACAGCCCCAGGAATGATGCAGCTGTTCCTGCACATTGTCTGAGGTAAAGGCAAGAAAGCAATCCTGAAAAAGGGGCCATTAGCCAGTGGTGGTCCTGCTTATGCGCAGGGTCCTGGAGGGGTGAGTTTGGAAACTGTCCTAACCTTTGGCATTTGCCCTGGCAGCTCAAACCTTTTATCATTGCTCCAAGCAATGGCCCCAAAGCATCCTAGATTTCGTATAATAGCCACAAAGGCTTTAAAAGTTTCTGGGCTCTATGAGAAACAATTCGTATGGAATATAATGAAAATTATTGATACTAAAAAATTCATATTATCCAGAGAATACATTGTATGTATTTAAACCATCATCTAATATGCTGTCGGTACTTGTAAAACTACAGTTGCTATTAAGTTCCATTTACAGTAATTAATTTCTAGTGATAGCAACACATTTGTATGCTTAACAGGCCTGACAGGATTAAAAACACGTACAATCAAATTGTGCTTCAACTATGAGAATACATGATAGTACAACCCATAGTTGTCAAGGCGTCACCTAGGTGCCGCCTAGGCACCCAGGCGGCCCTGTGACGCCTTGAAAAATCAGGCGCTTTGATTGCCTAGGCAGGTGTCTTGGCCTCCAACGCCTTGGTTCACATTGGCACCTTGTGGTACACCCAAACACCACCAATTTCCTAATTGAAACAAAATCAGCATAGTCCAACTCATCCAGTTTTTCATGGATTAATATTAAGTTGTGAACAGGATTACAGAAGTATAGAAGGACAGGATCCACAGGATCTTAAGAGGAAAAAGAAAATTGTTATTACATATTTATGAGAGAAACAGAAGCAGTTGTTTAGAAAACTGCATAAGTTCAAACTTTGAGACGATTTGTAAGACCATAAGCCTGTAGTAGAGAGAGAAAAAAAGAAAGAAAGATTGAATACACTTTAACTACTCATGAAGTTAAAACATGTACTGAAATCTGGAGCCAATGGATACACGTGCGTGTGTGTGACTGTGCATATAAGTAGAGTTTATTTATTAATGTAAAGGCCATGGGGCCAGTTACAAGGATTCCATATCAGAGCTCCAACCAGTATAAAGGGACCTTAAGATGGATCAAAAGAGGGGCTTCACACACTTAATATAACTTACTAAAGTATACTATAATCTCTAGCAAAGAGATTCCAATGGAAAGGAACAAATTTGATTCAGTTTACCACCATCTTGAATGTGCAGGACTCATTCCAAGTGATGCTAGACAAGAATAGTCTGAACGAGTGCCAAAACTTCTGCAATCAGTGCAAGAGTGAAAGAAATATATGCATACAAAGAGCGTGACTACTCCATTGACATAAACACATAATAAAATGTAAGCTGTAAACCTACCCATGACTGCACTATTTAACAAAACAATGAAAACAGAGCTGAGATTAACAAGCTGATCATTCTTCAATTCCGAAAAGCACGTAACTTTCTTACTAACCTAAACTCAGATAACCACCCAGCCAAATCAAGGGTAGCTTCTGGTTAACCTATACTAGGACAATATACCAACTGCATGCCTCTAAACAACTCGTGACTCTAGAACCCATAGTAGTTTGGTCCTGCAGCTGTGATCTCATATAGAAAAAGCCCAACTCAGTGGGATGACAGCCAGTATAAAATTATATATTGTCCCTGGAAAAACTTCATAATTAATGCATGTCATCGCCACATTGAAAGTCTATTTTGTGTGTTCAATTGATCTGCTTATTGAGATCTATCAAACTTATAGGGTGGGAAACGATTACTGGATCCTTTATTTATTTATTTATTTATTTTCATTTCTTTTCCTTTTTTTTTCATCCTTGAGAATAGAGTACTCATCAGAAAATCCTTATACCTATCTCAACTGGAGCAGCACCAGACTACTCATCATTACATTTAACATTTTTGTATTAGTCAGTACAACCAGAGGCACTACCTAAAATAAATGAAAAATCACCTAAACTGCGTTGCTTTGATTTTATCTGATGAGTACTCAGTACAACCACCTAATGTGCAAACAGAGCAACATAACAAAGATAATATCTCACCATCCCTCGAAGATGGATTAATATCTTTTAAGTTTATACATTGATTGAAAGCATAGTGCCAAATCCTCAAACCCTCACTTTGGACCTTTCATAATCATTCATGACTCAACACAATGCACTTGCAGTGGAATCACTAGATAGTAAGCAAACATAATTCTCACCCTAAATAGAGGGCCATGGCACAGTGGAATCAAGTAACTAATCCCAAGTGGATTAATATAAGGCTCCCCTAGACATATATGATTGGGGAATCACTCAACAACAAGTGTGTAGCAGATTTAGTGCTTGCAAACAAGAATTTGAATCCATGAGGTCATGTGGAGTTGCGTTTTTCACAAGTATTTATGAAGTGATGAACTTATTACAATCTTAGTCAGAAAAACATATTGTTGAGAGGAATCATGATGGAGGAATCATGATGGGCCTCCATGGCCTCCATCGTGTGGTTCAAAATTAATGAGTGTTTTATTTCAGTAAAACCCTATTGAGAGTTATTGTAATAATATTGTGTCCAGGTTTAATGTTACCTAACATTGACCAGGTACAATGTTACCTAACACTGTCTAGGTGAGATGTTAGGTCTAGTCTAGGTTCAATGTTACCTAACATCTCACCTATCTTACCATTCTTGTACAAAGCAATATATTATAAATAGAGAGCTCTGTCAAGATAAGACATGTCATTCCATTCATTTTATATAATATATAATTGAATATTCCATAATTAATGTATTCATAATTGAATAATCTACATGGTATTAGAGCCAAGTGTAATTTGATATATTCAACATGCTATATTTGGCTCCTAATTTAAGCCATCTCTTTTTTTTTTTTTTTTTTTAAAATTGGGGAAAAAAAACTTAAAAGGGAAGAAGATTGGAAAAATGGGGGGGGAAAAACCAAAAAGGGAAAAAAATTTTGGTGAAAAAAAAACAAAAAAAAAAAGAAAAATTGGGGTTTTAAAAACCAAAAAAAAAAAAAAAAATAGGGGGAGGGGGGGGGGGGCAAAAAACTAAAAATGGGAATATTAAAAATGGTGGGGGGGGGGTTTTTCTAAAAAGAAAAAAAGGGGGTCTCTTCCCCTCTCCTTTCTTTTTCAATGTAGGATTTGGTCTCCTCCTATTGAAAATGGGGATTTTGGTCTTCCGAAAAATAAGGGGGAGAGAAGGGGGGGGAAAAAAGAAAAAAAGAAGGAGGGGGAGAGAGGGGGGGGGAGGGGGGGGTGGGGGGTGGGGGAAGAGAAAGGGGTTTTTCTTTTTTTCTTACACCATCTCCTAGCGCCGCCACCACCTTCCAGCGCCTCCAGCACCTACCGCCTCATCATCTTCCATCTCCAGTGCTGCCACCACCTACCGAAATCTTTTTCAGCCACCTCTAGACTATAGCCGCTATCTACCTAGATTACCGCCGGCACTAAGGTTACCGGAAATCTGCATTTTT
Organism: Protea cynaroides; assembly: GCA_028583415.1. Lineage (NCBI taxonomy): Eukaryota > Viridiplantae > Streptophyta > Magnoliopsida > Proteales > Proteaceae > Protea > Protea cynaroides. Next base: position 40,766,037 of record CM053273.1, read on the forward strand.
TTATCCTACCATGATCTAGAAGGTTTTTTTCATTTTTTTTTTCCTTTTTTTGCCGTGTATCCCTGTTGGTGGTTTGTTTGAGATCAGTCCTTGCGTATATACCGATCTTCTATTCCTAATTGAAGATCACGTTCTTTGCGGAACTTGATTCTCTTATTCCATAAACAACAGGATTGGTACACGGCCCATTGCGGTATCCCTGTTGGTGGACTAAGTTCTTCCATAAACAACAGGATTGGTATACACTCATTGCTGGTTATCTAGATTTTTTATCATGTCTAAGGCATCTGAAATTACTTTTGCTGGGACTAAGTCCTTTAAATTGGAAAATTTTACAATTCCTGTTAATACTGCAAAATTGGATGGTGAGAACTATTTAATGTGGTCTAGATCCTCCCTTCTTTCAATTAATACATGAGGACTAGCTGACTATGTTACTGGTACAGAAAGTGTACCAACTACAGGTGCCGCCCTAAAAAATGGAATGCTGAAAATTCTTTGGTTATATAGTACCTCCTTAATTCTATGCAACCAACCATAACCGAGGGGTACCTCCTGTTAGATACGGCTGTCCAGATCTGAAAATCCGCCAAAGCCACATATTCCCAAGTGGGGAACTATGCTTTGATTTATGTGGTTCAGAGAAAGATCACGGCAACTGTACAGAATGAATTGACTGTATCTGAGTTTTATACTAAGCTCCGAAGTCTTTGGCAGACTCTGGATTTTTATGATGATTTTCATGCCAAGTGTGATACTGATGCAACCTAGTACAAAAAAAGAGATGAACAATACAAGGTTTACACTTTCTTAGCAGGTCTGAATGTTGAATTGGATCCCATTCGATCCCAGATCCTCAACAAGGACCCCTTCCCATCTTTGGAACAAGCATATGCAATGGTGTGCAACTTGAAGACCAACGGTGAACCACAATGCTCATCCTAGCTGTTCCCACAAGATCAGCTCTTCAGACTTCAGCACTTTACCAGGTAACTTCAACCACTCCTGGCTCAAAGGAACCTGTGACATGTGAGCACTATGGTAGATCTTGGCACACAAAAGACACTTGTTGGAAGCTCCATGGGAAGCCGACAGATTTCGAAGCCAAGTGAAAAGAAGAAGGCCAGCAAAGAAACAAGTTTTCCAGGGGCCCTCAGGTACACCAAACTACCTCCCAATTGGCCGAAGCCTCTACTACATCTTCCGGAGACACTCAACAAATACTTCAGGCAATCAGTCATCTGCTACAGCCATCTACTGCTTCCAGATCATCATCTGCATCTGCTCCTACCACTTCCCATAATCTAGGTTCAAATTTTGCCCATTCAGGTATGTGCTTTAGTGCATCTACTGTCTCTAATCCTTGGATTATTGACTCTAGGGCCACGGATCATATGACTGGTAACTCTGATTCTTTCTCTCATTTTGTTTCTGTCCCTGAAACTAATCCTGTCCATGTAGCTGATGGGACCCTATCCTCTCTATTCGGAAAAGGTTCCATCAAATGCACCCCTAATTTAACTCTGGAGTATGTTCTCTATGTTCCTATATTTTCTATCAATCTCTTGTCAATTAGTCAGATTACTTTTGCTTTAAACTATGAAGTTACGTTTTTTCCATCTCATTGTTTGTTTCAGGATTTGGCAACAGAGAGGATGATTAGATGTGGTAGGCTACAAGGAGGCTTGTACTTGCTTGAAGACGGTCTCTCTCCTTCAGTTTTCGATGCCTGTTTCCGCAAACCTTGCTCTTCACCTTAATCAGGCATCCTCCAATCTACATCGATGGCACCAACGTCTCGGCCATCCCTCTTTTACTATTTTGTCAAGTTTATTTCCGTCATTAGCAAATAAATGTAATCAAGACGAGTTTTTTTGCGAAGCTTGTATTTTGGCTAAGCAAACTCAATCTTCATATTGTCTGTCTCTTACACGGAGTAGTACTCTTTTTCATATGGTCCATTCTGATGTTTGGGGACCAGCTCGTACTGTTTCTAGCACTGGTCATAGATGGTTTGTTACTTTCATTGATTGCTATTCCCGTACTACTTGGGTATATCTTATGCATCATAAAAGTGAAGTTTTTACATGTTTTTGCCATTTCCATCATATGGTTCAAACCCAATTTGGAGATACACTCCAGATCCTCCGGAGTGACAATGGACAGGAATATCTCGAGGGGGCCTTTTAGGTTTACCTTGGTGATAATGGCATCATCCACCAGACAATTTGTGTCGACATTCCTACACAAAATGGTGTGGCTGAACGGAAGAATTGACACCTCCTTGAAGTAGCTCGTGTCTCGATGTTTGCCAGGAATGTTCCACTGTAATTTTGGAGTGATGCCGTTCTTACCGCTGCTTATCTCATTAACAATGTTCGTATCCATGTCCTCATCCACCGCTCTCCTTTAGACCTCTTATTCAATAACACTACCCATATTATCCTTCCCAAGGTCTTTGGTTGTGTGTGTTATGTACGCAACCATCGATCTCCAGAAAAACTTGAACTCCGTGGTTTTCGGTGTCTTTTTTTGGGTTATTCTCCAACCCAGAAGGGATATCGGTGTAACCACTCTCCTACCTGTCGCCACTTTGTCTCCATGATGTTCAATTTTATGGACATCTTCCCTACTTTCTTCTGTCCAATCTTCAGGGGGAATCACTGTTACAGGAAGATGGTCCATTGATTGAACCTATGGCTTCTCTACTTCAGGGGGAGATCATAGATTCATCAGAAAATATTTCTCCTGTATCACCGCCCCTTGATGAAACCTTGGCTGAACCTAACACTGAAGATGAACCACCTGCAGTTATACCTATACCCCTAGCCGAAACTGCTGCTGACCCTACTGATCCTACATTACAGGTTTATACCTGGACCAGACTCAAGAAAGGATAGGCCTCTTCTACTACAACTGCACCTACATACATCCCCTTCGTCAACTTTTGAACCAGAGACTGTGAAAGAGGATGAGATACTTCAACTTGGTAAGACTTCTTCTTCTGAGTCTGATTTAGATGTTCTTATTGCTCTTAGGAAAAGTACGAGGTCTTGTATTCAACATCCTTTGTCTCAATTTGTTCATATAACTCCCTTTCTTCTTCATATCGTGCTTTAGTTTCTACATTGTTGTTTGTGTCCATTCCTAAACATTGGTAGGATGCAGTTAAAGATGTGAAATGGAAAACAACAATGGTTGAGGGGATGAATGCCTTAAAGAAAAATGAGAATTGGAATCTAGTAGACCTTCCAACAGGGAAGAAACCGAGTGGGTGCAAGTGGGTCTTTGCCATCAAGCAGAAAAGAAGATGTTTCCATAGACAGATACAAGGCCAGACACGTTGCTCATGGGTTCACTCAGACATATGGGATTGATTACCAGGAGATATTTGCACCAGTGGCCAAAATGACCACTATTAAGGTAATTTTAGCATGTGCTGTTTATTTTGACTGGGATCTGCAACAGTTAGATGTCAAGAACACCTTCCTCCATGGAGAGCTAGAAGAGGAAGTCTACATGGATGTCCCTCCAGGATTTGAATCGTTTGTTAATATAGGAAAAATCTGCAAGTTGAACAAATCTTTGCATGGACTAAAACAATCTCCTAGGGCCTAGTTTGGATGATTCCACCAAGCTATGATATTTGCCGGGTATAAACAGAGTAATGCTAATCATACCCTATTCATTAAATGTAAGCATAGTAAGATCACTGTTCTCATTGTTTACGTTGATGATATTGTCCTTACAGGTAGTGATGCTGAGGAAATCAAGCATTTAAAGGACTTCTTGGGCAAGGAGTTCGAAGTTAAAGACCTTGGAAAGTTGAGATATTTCATTGGTATTGAAGTAGCACATTTTACCAAGGGTATTTTTCTGTCTCAAACGAAGTACATACTTGACCTTCTCACAGAAACATGTCTATTACGGTGTCGGCCATGTGATACACCAGTTGACCCAAATGAGAAATTGTAAGGAAAAGTAGGTACACCTGTAGATAAAGGTCAGTATCAACAATTAGTGGGTAAGTTGATATATCTGTCACATACCCGGCCTGATATAACATTTGCAGTTAGCTTGGTGAGTCAATTTATGCATGATCTGTACTCGTCGCATATGGATGTTGTGCTTCAGATTTTGCACTATCTCAAATTTGCCCCTGGAAGAGGAATATTACTCTCTTCTAGGGGTCACTTCAGAATAACTGTCTACACCGATGCAGATTGGTAAGAAATCTAGATCGGAGATAGACCTCAGGATATTGTACCTTCGTGGGAGAAAATCTAGTTACTTGGAGCAGCAAGAAGCAGCATGTGGTTGTCCGTTTAAGTGCTCAAGCAGAGTTTAGAGCCATGGCTCAGGGAATCTATGAGTTACTATGGTTAAGGGGACTACTCTAGGATTTAGGGTTTCATTCTACAAGACCTATGAGATTGTTCTATGATAATAAAGTTGCAATCAGTATTGCACATAATCCTGTACAACATGACCAGACCAAACATGTAGAAATTGATCGTCACTTTATAAAGGAAAAGTTGGAGAGATGACAGGTCTGTGTTCCCTATGTTACCTCTAGTGATCAGTTGACAAATATCTTCACCAAAGGACTTTCAGGGAAACAATTTCATCCTGTGTTATCCAAGTTGTGCATGGATGATATACACGCACCAACTTGAGGGGGAGTGTTGAGAGGAATCACGATGGAGGAATCATAATGGGCCTCCATCTTGTGGTTCAGATTTAATGAGTGTTTAATTTCAGTAAAACCCTGTTGAGAGTTATTGTAATAATATTGTGTCCAGATTCAATGTTGCCTAACATTGACCAGGTACAATGTTACCTAACACTGTCTAGGTTCGATATTACTTAACATCTCACCTATCTTACCATTCTTGTACAAAGCAATATATTATAAATAGAGAGGACCTCTGTCAAGATAAGACATGTTATTCCATTCATTGTTTCTACACATATAGTATTATGAGTCTATTCACCTGAACCTCTGTATAGATACATACTGAGAATGAATTTTCTTTCACACATGATTTTATCTAGAAATCATTAAATATTCTAATTGTGAACCACCCTAATCACAATATGTCAAGACTAAATTAAGATGACCAATTCCTAAACTATGCAGTAATTTATAAGCTTTCTAAAAGCAATTGACATTAGACTATGGATCAAGATCCAGATGGATGGACTAGTCCAAACTCCAAATATCAGATAAATTGAATATAGCCTGACATGCTGCTTTGGTGGGGCTGAGCTGCATCGTCACTGATCGTTGGCTGAAGAACTAAGGAGCAACATCATAGACGAATATTGACAATAAGCATAGAACTGCATCTGCAAGCCTAACCAGTACTATGTTCAATTCAACCGACACATACCGAGAATGAATTGGATTTTTTACTAGATTGCACTCTTGACTTGATATGACTTTAGAGCCCTTATCGGTACTAGTTCTTCAATTTACATAATACTTATTTTATTGCCAATGCTACATCAACATATAGCGTAGACCAAAACACTTCGTGTAGTATTTAATCGTGTTATGATAAATAAATCTTAAGTGCACTTAACCATGTTCCCAACCAAGGCATTACATATGCAAATGTACCCTTAGACAGACACATTTGCAAAACCAGATACCTACTTGAAATTGGCAGAATAGCAGATGAAGATAGAGAAAAACATGGAAAGATTACTAATATCATCAAGGTAAATTTTCTTCACCTGCAAAATTCCCTTCCAACACAAAAATATTTACACAAAATATGGACTTCTAGAAAAGAAAACTGAAGGCATTTACAAAACCAAAGTTTATGAGTGTAAAATCCAACCTGCTCAGCACTAAGAATTAGGAAGTTTGTTTTTTCAAAAGCAGATGTATCAATACCCCCAGAAAAAAAAACACAATCTATGAGAAGGAACATCAAGGATAGGATTTGAGATCTCTGGGACATACAAAAAACTCCATACTCACAATTAAGAATCTTCAAACTCAAAAATTATGTGTACAGAATTCATAGTGTTACTGTTAGTGTGATTAATTAAGTACTCATAAGGTTGTCGATAGTTGTTACATGATTACTTAGATAAGCTTTGACTTAGTCAAAGTAATATACATATATATATATATATATAAAAGTTATTAATAGTTGTTAAAGTGTAACCAAGAGTGATTCAGTATTTAGTTTCTTATTTTACTTTCTTTTTCCTTCCACATGTGTAACTGGAGTTTTTACTCATGTTCAATTGTAACTAGGACTGCTGACATGTACCAATCATATTCCTATCTCTTTAAGTGGAGGGATGGGGGGGGAGAGAGAGAGTCATTGATTCTGCATCTGCTCTCCCTTTTCTTCTTCTTCTTCTCTTTTCTCTCACGATTTCATGATTACTGGTTTTTAGTTAATAATTATTTTGTAACAGTTACAAAGCATAGAACTTCATGAGAAAAAAAAAAGATACATAAATTTTTTTACAAAGCAGACCCCAATAGCATTTACATAAGCCATTATCACTGGACATGGCAAACAAAATGCCCAGATCAAAAAGCAGAAAAAGAAATGAGAATTTTGATAACATAGAAAAGAGAACTATTTTGACCCACTAAAGGCAGCCAGAAATTTGATCGTACTAAATTGAATATCCATGGTGGTTGAAGGTACTCTGTGGAATAGCATATTCATGGATGACCCCATGCACCATGCCAACCAAACACAAATAGTGTTGGGAGTCTTCCTAGTCTACTTCGCACATCCAGGTTAATTAAAGGACATTACTGTAACATTTGAAAGCCACTTTAGAAATCCCATGGTCTTTTTAAGAGTGTACAGACATATTTGAGTGTAGCCAAATATTTCGAAACAGTTCTTTTTTTGTTTTTGTTTTTTTTTTTTAATGTTTTGATGAGAGGATAACATAACTAGATTGAAGTGCACACAGAATGGAGCCAAGTCAGAGATAAGATTAGCGCGGCTTCTTCTCGTTAACAACCATCAAACTAGGTAAATGAAACAAAATGACCACAAGATGCCCAGTTGTAAAAAATAATGAGTAGATTGATGTGTTGAAGTTCTCAAATCATCGTGTTGTAATGCATATTTTTGCAACTGTTGGACCCAACTAGCATCTCATTTCCTCATACATGACAGTTCATGACACTACCAAGATTTTTATATTAGGCACTTGGGGGATCACAGCCTTTAGAGCTGGAAGAGCATGTTATGGAAACAAGAAGTCTCTGTGATGGCAAAGAAGGTTTCAACACATCCAATTCAAAGATTCCTCTTTGTTACAGGATCTCTACACAGCATACACGCATAGAATCAATCATGGCATTGGACTCAAGAATAAAACAGTTTATTATTAAACAATTAGTTTATGTCTTGTTCTCTCACCTTTGCTTGATCGTAGATCTTCTTTCAATCTTTAAGAATCAACTAAATATCAATATTATATCACTAGAAGACCTAATCAAGTCGATAGAATTTAATTAGAATTAATTATGATTTTAAAAAATATGCTGTTAACTGGGGGTCGATGCCAGGGTTGGAGGTTCCATCGACCCTGGGTGCTACCACCTAGATTCTGGACTTCCCGAACACTAGGGGTCGATTGTTAGGGTCTGGTAGGGTCGATTGGCCGTGGACCCCCCGTGCGACCCCCCGTGGGTTTAGTCGAATTTTCATCCTACAGTCCATTCCTTCGTGTTTGGGTCCTATGGCTTGCTTTTACAATCCATTACATACATGTCCTATGGCTTAGAACTATTATTTATTCACCTACATGGTTTTTATGATCTCCCCCATGGTTTTTCATGAAAACCTAACCATGGACGGATGATTTAGGTTTCTCCTAGATCATTTCCTCTTCACTATCTATTCTAAGGTCTGTAGAATTACATGGAGATAGTATCCATACCTGAGAATTAGGCTTGTTTCTCTGAAGCCTTCTCTTTGATCTTCTTCTCCACTTTTCATCTCTTCTCTTTCTCTTCTCATTCTCTTCTCTTTCTCTCAATCCAATTAGGGTTCTAAAAGGAGTGAAAGAGGCTTAGGGACGTCCTATTTATAGAGTAGAAACTCTCAAAATAAGTCCCATTGAGTTTAGGAAAGGTTCCAATTGAAATTAGGAAAGTTTCCTAATTTTTTGTTCTGTCGACAAACTGGGGGTCGATGAGGGCGTCGGAGATCCTGTCGACCCCTGGTTCTAAAATGTCCGACCCTTGGTTAAAAACTCAGGGTCTGACTTTTATACTGGGGGGTTCCGACCCTGCCTTGCTGGGTATGCGACCCTCCCCCTTATTTTAGTGTTTTTGGGTCAGCTTAATACCTGAGATCGTGATCTCCCTCACGCACTTGATCCATTTGGCTCGACCATGATGGGTAGACTTGGTTCAAGGAGGTAAGACCGGGTTAGTTCGATACGGGTCTTACAACTCCCCCCTACTTATAAAAATTTCGTCCTCAAAATTGTACATACCTTCCGAGTTAAATAAATGGGGATATTGCTTTCGCATAGCATTCTCTTCTTCCCATGTGATTTCTTCCATATCTCTACTCCTCCAGGTGACCTTAACATAATAGATATCACGGTTGCGTAGTCGTTGAACCTTTTGGATGGTGATTTCAATTGGTGTTACTTCAAATGTCAAATCATCAGTCAAATCAGGTAGATCTACTGTCAGAACGTGTGTTGGATCCTTGACATACTTCTTCAATAAGGAAATATAAAATACGTCATACACACTTGACATAGATGGTGGTAGTGCTAACTGGTAAGCCACTTTTCCACGTTTGGTTAGAATCTCATATGGCCCGACATATCTTGGACTTAGTTTCCCTTTCTGTCCGAACCGTTTCAATCCTCGCATAGGCAATACTATTAAGAACACTTTATCACCCACAACGAACTCAAGGTCTCGGCGTCGGGTATCGGCATATTGCTTCTGACGATTCTGAGCTGTTTTCACTCTTTCTTTGATAATGTCAACCACTTGACAAGTCTCCTCAACAAATTCTGGTCCAACAATACTACGTTCCCCAACTTCATTCCAAAACAAAGGAGTTCGACATTTTCTGCCATACAGTGCTTCATAAGATGACATCTGTATAGTAGCCTGATAGCTATTATTATAAGCGAACTCAATCAGTGGTAACTTTTCATCCCATGATCCTTTAAAATCAATTACACATGCTCGAAGCATATCTTCGAAGCATATCTTCGAAGCATATCTTCTAGAATCTGAATTGTACGCTCTGACTGTCCATCTGTCTGTGGATGAAATGCAGTACTAAACTTCAATGTTGTACCCATAGCCTTTTGCAATCCTTCCCAAAATTTTGAAGTAAATCGTGGATCTCTATCGGACACAATGCTTTCAGGTATACCGTGTAATCGCACAATGTTATCTACATATAGCTTAGCTAACATCTCCAATGTATACTGAGGTCGTATAGGTATAAAGCGAGCTGTTTTAGTCAGGCGGTCTATAATCACCCAAACTACGTCAAATACTCGAAGAGTCAATGGTAATCCTATGACGTAGTCCATAGTGATGCAGTCTCATTTCCATGTTGGTTCCGGTAATGGTTGTAACAGTCCTGTCGGTCTTTGTCGTTCAGCCTTTACTTTCTGATAATTTAGGCATTGAGACACGAACTTAGCTACATCTGCTTTCATTCCTCTCCACCAATACAATTTCTTTAGGTCATGATACATTTTTGTACTTCCAGGATATATCGAATAGATGGTGGTATGGGCTTCTTTCATTAATCGGTGTCTAATGTCCAAGCTTTCTGTTTCGGGTACACATATTCTTCCTTTGTACTTTAGTACCTTTTCTACGCCCAAGGTGAACTCAGGGTTAGTCCTACCTTTTTCGATGTCCTCTTGTACCGTTCTTAAGTAAGGGTCTGATTTGATAGCTGTCTTCACTTCATCAACTATATCCGGTATAATCATCAATGCAGCGAACATATTTGAAAATCGATGAATAAATCCTTGGTTGGTTGATCCATCTGGTGCATCTATCACAAACTTCTCATTACCGTGCTTGAATACCTTTCTGGTAGTACACATTGCGGCGGTTGTGCTAACCTCTCCCTGAGATTTTATCATTGCCTTTCTACTCAACGCATTGGCTACTACATTAGCTTTCCCCGGATGATACTGGATATCACAATCATAGTCTTTCAATAGTTATAGCCATCTTTTTTGTCTCATATTCTACTCCTTCTGATTAAATAGATAAGTAAGACTTTTATGGTCTGATTTAATCTGAAACTTCTCCCCGTACAGATAATGTCGTCATATTTTGACAGCATGTACTACTGCCACTAGTTCCAAATCATGAGTGGGATATTTTTTCTCATGTGTCTTCAATTGTCTTGAGGCATAAGCAATTACTTATTCTCCTTGCATAAGTACACATCCTAATCCCAATCCTGACGCATCGGTGTACAAGATAAATGGTTGTCCTGGAATCGAGATGGTCAAGATTGGAGCTGATATCAATCTAGCCTTCAAGGTTTGGAAACTCTTCTCGCATTTATCCATCCAAACAAACTTCTTGCCCTTCTTAGTCAAACTGGTAAGAGGTACGGAAATTCGAGAATAGTCTTCCATAAATTGTCGATAATATCCAGCTAGACCTAGAAAACATCTAATTTCTGCAACGCTCTTCGGTGCTTCCCACTTTACAATAGCCTCGATCTTGCTGGGATCCACTTTAATTCCTTCAACGGATACTACATGGCCTAGAAATGCGACTTCCTTTAACCAAAACTCACACTTTGAAAATTTGGCGTAGAACTTCTCCTTATGTAGTCGCTGCAGAGCGGCGTTTAGATTCTTAATATGAGTTTCCTCGTCTTTGGAGTAGACCAATATATCATCGATGAATACAATAATCAACGTATCCAACATATCGTGAAAAACCCGATTCATAAGTTCCAAAAAGATTACTGGTGCGTTTGTCAATCCAAAAGACATGACCAAAAATTCATAATGTCCATATCTGGTCCTGAATCCTGTCTTGAGAATATCACCGTCTTTAATCTTCAACTGATGGTAGCCTGATCGAAGATCGATATTGGAGAACACTTTGGCACCTTGCAACTGATCGAACAGGTCATCGATCCGAGGCAGTGGATACCAATTCTTGATTGTCAGTTTATTCAGTTCTCGGTAGTCTATACACAAGCAAAGGCTACCGTCCTTCTTCTTCACGAATAATACTGGCGCTCCCCATGGTGATATGCAAGGGAGAATGTAACCCTTGTCCAGCAGTTCTTGTAGTTGTACTTTCAATTCCTTCAGTTCGGTAGGAGCCATTTGATAAGGTGCTTTCGATACTGGTGCGGCTCCAGGTATAAGATCTATAACAAACTCTGTAGCTCGATCGGGTGGTAATCCTGGTAATTCTTCAGGAAATACGTTTGGATAGTCCCGCACGACATCAATTTCTTCCATTCGTGGTGCTTCCTTGGTAAGGTCGACCACAGATACTAAATACCCGACTGCTCCTTTCTCAAGGCACTTCTTAGCCTTTAGCGCCGAGAGTATGAGCTTTCGTTTACGGGAAAGTTTGGTACCCGAAAAACTAAACTCTGCTCCTTCCTTGTCTTTAAATGTCAGTTTCTTTTCGACACATAATAGGTTGGCAGAATGTAAGACCCGTGTCAATCTAACCCGGTCTTACCACCTTGAACCAGGTTTACCCATCATGGTCGAGTCAAATGGACCAAGGGCATGAAGGAGATCGAGATCTCAGGTATCAAATCGACCCAAAAACACTTTATTTTAAGGGAGGGTCGCACACCCAGCTAAGCAGGGTTGGACCTCCCAAAATAGAAAGTCAGACCCTCGGTTTTGAAGGGAGGGTCGGACAGCTTAAGACCCTAGGGTCGACGGGATCATCGACCCTCCCATCGACCCTTGGTTTCTGCCGAATATAGAAATTAGAAAATTTCTATATTTTTCGATTGGGATTCTTTCCAAATCTCAATGGGACTTATTTAGGATGTTCCTAGTCTATTTAAAGGACGTCCCTAAGCCACTTTCACTCCTTTCACAACCCTAATCGAATTGAGAAAAAGAGAGGAGAAGGAAAAGAGGAAGAAGAAAGGGAAGGAAGAGAACTTAGCCAAAGGAGAAGAATTTCAGAGGAAAAGTTATCTTCTCAGGTATGGATACTAATTCCATGAGTTTCTACAGACCTTAGGATAGTTATTGGAGAGAGAGTGATCTCGGAGAAACCCAAACCATCCATCCATGGTTAGGTTTTCATGGAAAACCCTAAGAGAATGCATGAAAGTCATCTAGGAGGATGATTCATGGTTTCAGACCATGGAATGAATGTTTAATGGAATGTAGGAGCAAACCATAGGGCCCCAAACATGAAGAATGGATTAAAAAGTAGAAATTAGACCAGAGTGCACCGAGGGTCGCACCCAGGGTCGATGACCATCCGACCCTAGGTGTTTTTGACCATCGACCCTCAGCATTCGGGAAGTCCAGAAAGAGGGGAGGGTCGATAGACCCATCGACCCTAGCATCGACCCTCAGTTGACAGAATGGTTTTTAAATTCCGAATTAATTCTAATTAAATTCTATCGACTTTGTTAGGTCTTCTAGCAATATAATAACAGTATAAAGGTGATTTTAAAGTTTGGAAAAGTATCTTTTAGTAAGATAAGATGAGGAACCTTAACTCCAAACTAAATTGGTTAATAATAAACTGTTTTCTATTTCTTGAGTCCTATGCCATGCTTGATTCTATGCGAATATGTTTATAATGTGCATACAGCATGCCATCCAATATTTCTATTACTTGTTCATGCATATTTATTTTATTGTTTATAACATGATGATGATGATGATGATGATAGGAATAGGCATGTGCTTGTATGTGTGTGGTTGATGTGCTTGATGCGAGCGAGTATCAGGGGAGGTGTGATGAGGACGTCAATAAATGTAACCTTTGGCGGGTCTCAGCACTTTAGCTCTATCTCTAACTCAAGTCTTGTGCATTGGCATCGTCGTATCGCCATTACTTTAGCAGAACTATTATGTCGTAGAGTATCAGGGGAGGTGGTCTCGGTCATTGTAGTCTCTGACTCTACCGGGGGACCTTAGCTCTATCTCTATGGACATTCTGAGGGATGCTGGGGTGAGGCCTTGGATACACTATTTGGCATTAGGATTGGTTAGTTGCGAGCCCAGTTTGCAGCCCTCGCCAACAGGGGCTTACGTGTTGGTATGGCACTATATAGCAATAAATGTAACCTTTGTTATATATTGTTCATGATTGGGTGCATGTGAGTTGACGATAAACGTGATTTTCGGGTAACGTCACACACTCGTGTATAGAGGCGGAGTCAATAAACGCGACCTTTGGCTACCTCAACCTTTCTATAGCATACTGCAAACTTTAAACCAGACCAAAGATATAAATTGACTTTTTGCAAGCATATGTATTGTTGCATTATTTTGGCTACTCACTGAGCCGTGATGTGTGCTCACCCCTCGACGTCGAATATTTTTAGTTGATGATGTAGGTTTTACCGTTGAAGACTATATGAATGCGTCTGCGTATGGAAACGTGGCAGCTATGGAAGCTGGAGCTGAAGATGATACACACGACTCCTCTTGCGAGTGCAACTCGTGTGTATTTGATTAGATATTTTATAGGTTTCTTTTATTGCGTTTAATAAAAACTTGTATTTGATATTTAAATATTTATGTCTCAGTTGGAAACAGAATAATTTGCTATTAGATTATTGATATCATCTTAGTTCTCAGTTCATTTATTTATATGATTTCTGCTATTGTGTATTTACTCTGATTATGATTGTGGATGCGTGTAAGTTTGGATAACGTGGGGATAGCCTATTTGAGATCCTGGTTGAACCGTTGGTTTATTAGCGGTTCATCACACCATTCTGGTTCGACCAAAATTGGGGTGTGACAACTTGGTATCAGAGCGTCTCAGGCCTTGCCCGCCGAACTGACACACATTCAAGACCATTGTGAACTGAGATAGGATAAATTAAAAGCTTTAATACAAACACACTGTAAGCACAAGTGATGATTGAAACCAAATTAAAAAGAGAATAATGCATCTATTAAAGGAAAAACAAGTTACATACAATGAGTGAGAGAAACAAAACGTAAATACATCGCTAAAGCAGAGTACAGTCCACAACCCGGACAGTTACTCTGTAGTACAAGGAAAAATAAAAGTACACTCAGGAAGCTGGAGGCGAAGGAGGAGGCGGTGCCTCACGGTCTCTGTCGTAGTCCTCGGGCATAGACTCTAGTCAACCAGGCTATCCGGGTCCGGGTCGTCTCGTAGACTAGCCGTGAGACCGATTATCCTCCGATCAGTCGCACGCTGCACCTCTAGGAGCTCTCCCATCCGCGCGTCTGATGCGTGCTGAGCAGCCAACAGCTCATCCATCCTCAAATCAGACCTACGCTGAGCATCCCTGAGCTCACGCAATATCTCCATCATATCAGATGGTGCATAAGAAGGACCAGCCTCATGAGAAGGACCGGCCTCAGGTGCAGGAGCCGCCGCAGAAGATGTACCAACTCCATCCGCCTGTGTGGGTGATGGCGGGGGTATCGCGTCGACATCCATATACATGTGATCGTCATCGTCGACCGGATCCCCACGAGCTCTAGCAGCACCAGCAGCAGCCTCAGCATCAGCCATCTCGACCCGAGTGTGAGGGCGCACCATCGCGTTCCTCTCCTCATCGCTAACCTCTGCATCTCGCAGCCGGTTGCCGATAATCAAAAGAAATGTGCACCCCCTTGACATAACCGGTGATGCGCAACTCCCGACCGTGCTCAACGTCGTTGTAATTCCCCACCACCGGAGATTACAATAAAACAGGCGTACCAATTCTGGACATGTGTACGCGTCGTATGTGATGACAGGGAGCCACCCCATATCACCAAACGCTCCCTCTAAATTGAACAAGGCTAGCTCAGCCAAGTTCACCATGCGACCCCCTTCAACCTTCTTACGGGCATAGTCGCGACATCCGTGCCTTGGCTTCATTCGAACGGAAGCGAAGTGGATCACGCACCCTGGGTACTTTGGTACGAGCCATAGTATCTGCAAAATAAGAAAGAGGAAGGAAACAAGGAGTTAATAGGATAAAAAAATCTGAAATTTGATTTAATAACGACGTAAGTTGACCATAAAGCCCCATTTCTCGCCATACAAGTGGGCATAAGAACTTACGTAGGTTAAAACATATCCTACAACCCACATGTAGTAGGAAATTTTAAGTGACGATGTCCAATTTGAAGAAATTCAAGAAAAATCGAAAATGACGACAAATTAGGGCAAAAAGAGAAAATTTCAAGTTTCTCGACGACCAACTGATGAAACTCAGAAATTTTTGAGGGCTTTCGTTCCTCGAGACACCAATAATAAAAGCCCCCAACAAAAATCAAATTTTTACGGTTGGAAAAAGTTTAATTTGAAAAATAGGAGTTAAACGGGCAAAAACCTAGAAAAGAAAACCTAAAAACAGGTAAAAATGGGAAGACATACCTGTAGGGATGACGTGGACGTCGAAACCCGGAGTTAAACCGACCAAAAACAGTAGAGTGGCACTGTAGCAACTCAGAGAGTAGAGACGAGTCGAAACGGAGGAGGAATAGTGAGAAATGATCCAAAATCGGATCTTAAAATCTGATTTTTGGTCCGAGGGTCGGACAATTCGACTGACACCATCGACCCTCGGATCGACCCTCCAATCGACCCTCGGCTCTCGAGAATCTGACAAAAAATCAAGGGTCGGACTGAGGGTCGGATACCCATCGACCCTCGCATCGACCCTCAGCTCTCGGGAAGAACAGGTCATTCCCAGGGTCGGATACCAAGGGTCGGACATACCATCGACCCTACATAGAAAAGACAGTATTTTTTTTTTACAGAATGAATTGAAGATTTTGAATTTCATATCGGTTAGCATGCCTACATGAAGTATAAATGATTTCTCACTGATTTTGATGATTTTCAGGCACCACCCATCTCAGAAGGAAATATGTCTAGACGTAGAGTGACCCGACAGACCCGAAACACAGTCCCACCACCACCACCCGTGGAGGAGACTAGTCAAGAGAATAACCTTGTATCGGAAAATCCAGAACCGGTAAACCCTACAAACTTGCCACCTCCACCACCAGAGCTAGCAACAGTGGTGATGAATCTGGCACAACAACTGCAACAGATGCAACACGCACAAGCTCAAATGCAGGTTGCAATGGGAGTTATGTTTCAAGCCACTCAGGCCGCAACCATGCACACCGGGCAAGCTAGTGCAAGACCGGTGGGTAACCACCCAGCTCAACAGACACCTCAACAACCGGCTGCACCAATTCCGGTGCAGGTCCCGGAAGCAAACCGGCTAACTATCGGTACCCACCCCATATGTTTGGGGCATATCAAAACCAGATGGATCACTCTCGACTGGTCGAGAGGTTTTTGAAGATGAAGCCTAGGGAATTTAACGGCAAACCGTCTGATCCATTATGGCCAGCACACTGGATAGACGAGATGGAAATAAATTTTCTGATGATGACTATTACAGAAGAGGAGAAAGTATTGTGTGCCACCTTCATGCTCAAGGGCGACGCACACCATTGGTGGAAATCCACGAAGACATATCTATTGACCAAGCACGCCCAACTGACTTGGGCTATATATAAAGAAGCTTTCTTCGAGAAATATTTTCCACGAAGCTTCAGGGATTCGATGGAGAAGGAGTTCCCGAGTCTTTATCAGGGACAGATGTCAGTGGATGCGTACCAACAGCGTTATGAAGAGCTGTTTTTCTTCGCACCACTGAGTATGCAAGAGGAAGAAACCAAAACCCATAGGTTTGTCACGGGACTGAGAGGAAGCATCAGGGAACATGTTCTGGGATTAGAAAAGACAATATATAATGAAGTTGTCTAGATCACTCGAGTGATTGAATCGAGCCAGAAAGAGAGTTATTTCACTCAAAACAAAGGCATCAAAAGGCCAGCTGGGAATTCGTATAACGGAGGCAATAACAGGACGTATAAGCCCTTCCGTCCTCAGAATTTTAATGCTGCAACCAAGACTACTTCCGCAGCTCAACCTCAGCCAAAGACAAATTCTGAAGCCCCGAAGTGTTTCAACTGCAACCAACCCGGACATATGGCAAGAGAGTGCCCAAAGCCCAAGAAGCAATTCCATCCGGGACGGGTATATCTTTGTTACGTCCGAAGATGCGGCCGCATCACCCGATGTGGTCACAGGTATGACTGAAACTTTTAAAGTTATAATTACATTGAATGAGTATGTAGACTAAGTAAAGATAAATCACAGGTATTGTACCTATAAATGGCGTACCCGCCAGAGTACTCTTCGATTTCGGAGCTACTCATTCATTTATATCTGTGTCATTTGGAAAGAAGATCAAATTGCCCATCAAAACATTGGACTATAAATTACTTGTACGGTCACCGATGGGGTTAGAAGTGGAACTAAAAAAGGGTTATGGACCATGTCCAGTTCTCATTGGAGAGCATACCCTAGATGCAACCTTGATACAACTTGAGATGGCAGACTTTGATGTCATCTTGGGAATGGACTAGTTAGCTCGGCATTCTGCAAATTTGTTATGCGCCGAAAAGAAGCTAACATTCAAAGACAAAGAAGGGGCAGAATTCAGTTTCTCGGGAACCAAACTTCCCCGGAGACGCAAGCTCATACTTTCAGCATCAAAGGCTAAGAAGTGTCTTGAGAAGGGAGCAGTCGGGTATCTAGTATCAGTGGTCGACCTAACCAAGGAAGCACCACGAATGAAAGATATCGATGTCGTACGGGATTACCCTGACGTATTTTCGGAGGAACTACCCGGATTACCACCCGACCGTGCCACAGAGTTTGTAATAGACCTGATACCTGGAGCCGCACCAGTATCAAAGGCACCTTATAGAATGGCTCCTACTGAACTGAAGGAATTAAAAGTGAAACTACAAGAACTGCTAGACAAGGGTTATATTCGACCCAGTATATCTCCATGGGGGAGCACCGGATCTTGTTTGTGAAAAAGAAGGATGGTAGCGTTCGATTGTGTATCGACTATCGGGAGTTGAACAAACTGACAATCAAGAATCGATATCCACTACCCAGGATCGATGACTTGTTCGATCAATTACAAGGAGCAAAAGTATTTTCAAAGATCGATCTTCGATCGGGCTATCATCAGCTGAAGATTAAAGAAGGTGACATTCCGAAGATAACTTTCAGGACAAGATACAGACATTATGAACTTTTGGCTATGTCATTCGGATTAACTAATGCACCGGCAACGTTCATGGAACTTATGAACCGAGTTTTCCACGATATGTTGGATACATCGGTTATAGTATTTATCGATGATATATTGGTATACTCCAGGGACAAAGAAACCCATGTCAAGAACCTAAACGCAGCCCTACAGCGTTTAAGGAAAGAGAAACTATATGCCAAATTTTCTAAGTGTGAGTTTTGGCTAAATGAAGTCGCATTCCTAGGCCATGTAGTATCCGGTTGAAGGAATCAAAGTGGACCCCAGCAAAATCGAGGCTATTGTGAAGTGGGAAGCACCAAAGAGCGTTTCAGAAATTAGAAGTTTTCTGGGTCTAGCTGGTTATTATCGGAGATTTGTAGAAGACTATTCTCGGATTACCGTACCTCTCACCAGCTTGACTAAGAAAGGCGAGAAGTTTGTGTGGACCGACAAATGTGAGAAGAGCTTCCAGACATTGAAGGCCAGATTGATATCCGCCCGATTTTGACCATTCCCGTTCCCGGACGGACATTTACCTTATACACCGATGCATCGGGATTGGGATTAGGATGTGTGCTCATGCAAGGAGAGCAAGTGATTGCTTATGCTTCAAGACGGTTAAAGGTACATGAGAAAAATTATCCCACTCATGATCTGGAGCTAGCGGCAAGTAGTACATGCGGTTAAGATATGGAGACATTACCTATACGGGGAGAAATTTCAGATTAAGTCGGACCATAAAAGTCTTACTTATCTATTTAATCAGAAGGAGTTGAATATGAGACAAAGGAGATGGCTGGAACTATTGAAAAACTATGATTGTGATATCCAGTATCATCCAGGAAAAGCGAACGTGGTAGCGGATGCATTGAGCAGAAAAGCAATGATAAAATCTCAAGGAGAAGTTAGCACGACTGCAGCAATGTGTACCAATGGAATGGTGTTCAATCACGACAACGAGCAGTATGTGATAGATACAACAGATGAATCAGCCAACCAAGGGTTTATTCATCGGTTCTCGAATATGTTCGCGGCATTGAAGATTATACCAAATATAGATAACGAAGTGAAGACAGTTATCAAATCAGATCCTTATCTGAGAACAGTACAAGAAGATATTGAGAAAGGTAGGACCAACCCTGAGTTCACCTTGGATGACGAGAAGGTACTGAAATATAAAGGGAGAATATGTGTACCGAAAGCGAAAGTGTGGACATTAGACACCGACCGATGAAAGAAGCCCATACCACCATCTATTCGATACATCCCGGAAGTACAAAAATGTATCATGATCTCGAAGAAATTATATGGGTGGAGGGGAATGAAAGCGGATGTAGCTAAGTTCGTGTCTCAATGCCTAAATTGTCGAAAGTAAAAGCTGAACGACAAAGACCCGCAGACGTTTCTGACCATTACCAGAACCAGCATGGAAATGGGACTGCATCACTATGGACTTCGTCACAAGACTACCATTGACTCCTCGAGTAGTTGACGCAGTTTGGGTGATTGTGGACCGTCTGACTAAAATAGCTCGCTTTATACCTATACGACCCCAATATACACTAGAAAGGTTAGCAAAGCTGTATGTGGATAATATTGTTCGGTTACATGGTGTTCCAGAAAGCATTGTGTCCGATAGAGATCCATGATTTACTTCCAAATTTTGGGAAGGACTGCAAAAGGCTATGGTACGACATTGAAGTTTAGTACTGCATTCCACCCACAAACAGATGGACAGTCAGAACGTACAATCCAGATTCTAGAAAATATGCTACGAGCATGTGTGATTGATTTCAAAGGATCATGGGACGAAAAGTTACCATTGATCGAGTTCGCCTACAATAACGGCTATCGGGGCTACTATACAGATGTCACCTTATGAAGCACTGTATGGCAGGAAGTGTCGAACTCCCTTGTTTTGGAATGAAGTTGGAGAACGTAGTATTGTTGGACCAGAATTTGTTGAAGAGACTTGTTGAGTGGTCGACATCATCAAGGAAAGAGTAAGAACAGCTCAGAACCGTCAGAAGCAATATGCAGATACTCGGCGAAGGGATCTAGAGTTCGCCGTAGGTGATAAAGTATTTCTGAAGGTATCGCCTATGCGAGGATTGAAGAGGTTCGGACAGAAAGGAAAACTAAGTCCAAGATATGTCAGACCATATGAAATTCTAGCTAAGCGTGGAAAAGTGGCTTATCAGTTAGCACTACCACCATCTATGTCAAGTGTGTATGATGTATTTCATATTTCCCTATTGAAGAAGTATGTCAAAGACCCAACGCATGTCTTGACAGTAGATTTTCCAGAATTAACTGATGATTTGACATTCGAAGTAACACCAACAGAAATCACCAACCGAAAGGTTCAACGTCTACGCAATAGAGATATCTACTATGTTAAGGTCACTTGGAAAAGTAGAGACATGGAAGAGATTACATGGGAGGAAGAGAATGCTATGCGAAAGCAGTACCCACACTTATTTGATTCAGAAGGTACGTACAATTTCGAGGACAAAATTTTTATAAGTTGGGGGGAGTTGTAAGACCCGTGTCAATCTAACCCGGTCTTACCACCTTGAACCAGGTTTACCCATCATGGTCGAGTCAAATGGACCAAGGGCATGAAGGAGATCGAGATCCCAGGTATCAAATCGACCCAAAAACACTTTATTTTAAGGGAGGGTCGCATACCCAGCTAAGCAGGGTCAGACCTCCCAAAACAGAAAGTCAGACCCTGGGTTTTGAAGGGAGGGTCGGACAGCTTAAGACCCTAGGGTCGACGGGATCATCGACCCTCCCATCGACCCTCGGTTACTGCCGAATATAGAAATTAGGAAATTTATATATTTTTTGATTGTGATTCTTTCCAAATCTCAATGGGACTTTTTTAGGATGTTCCTAGTCTATTTAAAGGACGTCCCTAAGCCACTTTCACTCCTTTCACAACCCTAATCGAATTGAGAGAAAGAGAGGAGAAGGAAAAGAGGAAGAAGAAAGGGAAGGAAGAGAACTTAGCCAAAGGAGAAGAATTTCAGAGGAAAAGTTATCTTCTCAGGTATGGATACTAATTCCATGAGTTTCTATAGACCTTAGGATAGTTATTGGAGAGAGAGTGATCTTGGAGAAACCCAAACCATCCATCCATGGTTAGGTTTTCATGGAAAACCCTAAGAGAATGCATGAAAGCCATCTAGGAGGATGATTCATGGTTTCAGACCATGGAATGAATGTTTAATGGAATGTAGGAGCAAACCATAGGACCCCAAACATGAAGAATGGATTAAAAAGTAGAAATTAGACCAGAGTGCACCGAGGGTCGCACCCAGGGTCGATGACCATCCGACCCTAGGTGTTTTTGACCATCGACCCTCAGCATTCGGGAAGTCCAGAAAGAGGGGAGGGTCGATAGACCCATTGACCCTAGCATCGACCCTAGCATCGACCCTCAGTTGACAGAATGGTTTTTAAATTCTGAATTAATTCTAATTAAATTCTATCGACTTTGTTAGGTCTTCTAGCAATATAATAACAATATAAAGGTGATTTTAAAGCTTGGAAAAGTATCTTTTAGCAAGCTAAGGTGAGGAACCTTAACTCCAAACTAAATTAGTTTATAATAAACTGTTTTCTATTTCTTGAGTCATATGCCATGCTTGATTCTATGCAAATATGTTTGTAATGTGCATACAGCATGCCATCCAATATTTCTATTACTTGTTCATGCATATTTATTTCATTGTTTATAACATGATGATGATGATGATGATAGGAATAGGCATGTGCTTGTATGTGTGTGGTTGATGTGCTTGATGCGAGCGAGTATCAGGGGAGGTGTGATGAGGACGTCAATAAACGTAACCTTTGGCGGATCTCAGCACTTTAGCTCTATCTCTAACTCAAGTCTTGTGCATTGGCATCTTCGTATCGCCATTACTTTAGCAGAACTATTATGTTGTAGAGTAATCAGGGGAGGTGGTCTTGGTCCTTGTAGTCTGACTCTACCGGGGGGCCTTAGCTCTATCTCTATGGACATTCTGAGGGATGCTGGGGTGAGGCATTGGATACACTGTTTGGCATTAGGATTGGTTAGTTGCGAGCCCAGTTTGCAGCCCTCGCCAACAGGGGCTTACGTGTTGGTATGGCACTATATAGCAATAAACGTAACCTTTGTTATATATTGTTCATGATTGGGTGCATGTGAGTTGATGATAAACGTGATCTTCGGGTAACGTCACACACTCGTGTATAGAGGCGGAGTCAATAAACGTGACCTTTGGCTACCTCAACCTTTCTATAGCATACTGCAAACTTTAAACCAGACCAAAGATATAAATTGACTTTTTGCATGCATATGTATTGTTGCATTGTTTTGGCTACTCACTGAGCCGTGATGTGTGCTCACCCCTCGACGTCGAATATTTTTAGTTGATGATGCAGGTTTTACCGTTGAAGACTATATGAATGCGTCTGCGTATGGAAACGTGGCAGCTATGGAAGCTGGAGCTGAAGATGATACACACGACTCCTCTTGCGAGTGCAACTCGTGTGTGTTTTGATTAGATATTTTATAGGTTTCTTTTATTGCGTTTAATAAAGACTTGTATTTGATATTTAAATATTTATGTCTCAGTTGGAAACAGAATAATTTGCTATTAAATTATTGATATCATCTTAGTTCTCAGTTCATTTATTTATAAGATTTTCGCTATTGTGTATTTACTCTGATTATGATTGTGGATGCGTGTAAGTTTGGATAACGCGGGGATAGCCTATTTGAGATCCTGGTTGAACCGTTGGTTTATTAGCGGTTCATCACACCATTCTGGTTAGACCAAAATTGGGGTGTGACACAGAATACCGAACTAACCAGTCCATTCCCAAGATGACGTCAAAGTCTGCCATCTCAAGTTGGATCAAGGTTGCATCCAAGGTCTTTTCATCAATAAGAACTGGACATGGTCCATAACTTTTTTCTAACTCCACTTCTAATCCCATAGGTGATCGTACAAGTAGTTTGTAATCTAAGGATTTAAGGGGTAGATTTAACTTCTTTCCAAATGTCACAGATATAAAGGAATGAGTAGCTCCTGAATCAAAGAGTACTTTGGCGGGAATGCCATTAATAGGTACGATACCTATGATTTATTTTGGTTTAGTCTACATGCTCAGACAATGTAATACAACTAACAAAAAAAAATTAAGTCATACCTGTGACCACATCAGGCGATGCGGCAGCATTTTCAGATGTAACCGCGTAAACTCGTCCTTGATGTAGCTGCTTCTTGGGCTTAGGACATTCCTTTGCTATATGTCCCAGTTGGTGGCAGTTAAAATATTTTATCCCTTCTGTAATTGGCTTTTGTTGCTGTTGAACTACGGGAGTAGTCTTGGTTGCAGCAGTAAAGCCTTGAGCACGGAAGGGTTTGAAGGTCTTGTAATTTACCCCATTATATGAATTTCCAGCTGGCCTTTTTATACCTCTGTTTTGCATGAAATAACTCTCCTTCTGGCTCGATTCTATAACTCGAGCAATTTGTGCCGTTTCATTATAGATTTTCTTTTCATGTCCCAAAACGTCCTTGCAGATGCTTCCCCTAAGTCCCATGACGAACCTTCAGGTCTTTGTGTTTTCCTCTTGCATACTGGTGGGTGCAAAGAAGAACAGCTCCTCATAACGCAGTTGATAAGCATCCATGGTCTTCTGCCCCTGATATAAACTCAGGAACTCTCTTTCCATAGAATCTCTGAAACTTCTCGAAAAGTACTTCTCAAAGAACGCCTCTTTATAAATATCCCAAGTCAGTTGGGCGTGCTTTGTAAGTAAATATGTCCTGGTAGACCTCCACCAATGGTGTGCATCTCCTTTCAGCATAAAGGTGGCACACAACACTTTTTCTTCTTCATTTAATGTCATCATCATAAAGTTTCTTTCCATTTCGTCAACCCAGTGTGCCGGCCATAAAGGATCTACTGGCTTGCCATTAAATTCTCTGGGCTTCAGTTTCAAAAAACGCTCCACCAGTCTGGAGTGGTCTAGTTGATGCGGGACATACGCTCCATACATAAGTGGTTGGTATTGATATCCACCTTGAGCTATCTCTGGATTTTGTACTTGCCTGCATGATAGGAGTTTGAGGTGCGTGGGGTACTATGTTACTCCCCCTGGTGCAGTGCTTGCCTGTCCTGCTGGCATTGGAGGTGTCTATACAGCTGAAAGAGTTATGCCTATGGCAACTTGTATAGTAGCTTGTGCCTGTTGCATTTGCTGCAGCTGTTGGGCCAAGTTCATTACAACTGTGGCCAAGTCTATAGGTGGAGCTGGCAGATTTGTAGGATTTGTCTGCCCGTTTATGACGGACGGTGCCGTGTTCATGTTCCCCTATGTTTCCGGGTGTGTCTGGTTATCTTCCCCCACAGGTGGTGGTGGTGGAATAGCGTTACGGCTCTGTCTGGTTACTCTGCGTCCCGCCATTAATTAATCTAATAGTGGGATTGTCTGAAATCATTGAACACGAGAGACAATCATTAAATACTTCATTCTCATAATTGTAAAACCACTAACAATTGCAAATTTCAAAATTTTCAGATCATTCTGTCGAAAATGTTGTGTTTTCACTGTAGGGTCGATGGTGGGGGTCGATGGGTGTCCGACCCTCAGTATACGACCCTGGGAAATCACCCATTCTTCCCGAGAGCCGGGGGTCGATGGGGGGGTCGGAGGATGTCCGACCCAGGGTGCGAAACCTGGTTCTCTGTCAGATTCCTGAGACCCGAGGGTCGATGCGGGGGTCGATGGGTGAGTCGATTGTTTTAATCGAATTTTTCGACCCCCAGACTAAAAATCAAATTTTTAAGTTCCGATTCAAGTCCATTTCCCATTCTTTCTTCTCCGCTACGACTCATCTCGTCCCTCTGAGTTGCTGTAGTGACAACTCCGGTCCGTTGGTGGTTTGCACTCCTTGTTTCGTCGTCTACACCTCCGCTACAGGTATGTCTTCTATCTTTTCATGTTTTTAGGTTTCTTTACCTAGGTTTTTGCTCGTATATCTAGTATTTTTCAAATTAAACTCTTTCCAATTGTAAAAATTTTATTTTTATTGGGGGCTTTTGTTGTTGGTGACTCGAGGAACGAAAACCCTAAAAAATATTTGAGTTTCATCGGTTGGTTATCGAGAAACTCGAAATTTACTCTTTTTGCCCTAATTTTGTCGAGATTTTGAATTTCTTGAAATTTCTTCCAATTCAATCTCATTAGTTGAAATTTCCAACTGTATGAGTCTCACAGGATAGTTTAGGATCTATGTAAGTCCTCCTGCCCACGTGTAAGGGTGAAAAGTGAGGCTTTTGACCAATTTATGTCGTTATTATGTCGAAATTTTGGGTTTTTCCTCTCTACTAAGCCATTATTTGTTTTTCTTTCTTATTTGCAGATACTATGGCTCGTACCAAGGTACCCAGGGTTCGCGACCGTCTTCGCTTCTGTTCCAATGAAGCCGAGACGCAGTATGCCCACTATGCTCGCAAGAAGGTAGAGAGAGGCCGCAAAGTGGACTTGGCTAGCTTAGCCTTGTTCAATGTGGAGGGGGCCTTTGGCGATATGGGATGGCTTCCTGTCATCACCTATGACGCCTGTACCCGTCCTGACTTGGTACGCCAGTTCTACTGTAATTTCCAGGTAGTGGGAGATTACAACGATGTTGAGAGAGGTAGTGAGCTTCAGATTACCAGCTACGTCAAGGGAGTTGATGTTTCATTCGATTATCAGAAGCTGGCTGACTTGTTGAGCATTTCCTATGATGCCCCTTAGTGTTCTGTGCTCCTGGAGTGCCCCAGTTCTTTTCTTTATAGATGAGGGCTGAGATCGATCGTCAGCTCATCAGGCCTGATCGCTGGGAGATGAAAGCGAGTTATCTACATTATGATCCATGGGTATACTGCAAGATCATTCAGCATAACCTGATACCGCAGAGTGGTCATTACGAGAGGGTCTCCCAGTTGACCCAGTATCTGTTGTACTGCATATGCACTAGGCAGCCCGTCTGCCTTCCCTATATCATCATGCGGACGATGATCAGTGCCACGTTGCCCAGTCATACTGGCAACCTTCCTTATGGACGCATGATCACTACCTTGCTTACCCGCCTGGGGGTTGATTTATTGGATGAGAAGATTCAGGAGAAATCCTTTTCATCGCCTTTGGATTGGGAGGCTATTTGCAAGATGGGCATGCGGGATGCCCAGGTCAGCGATGAGGAGAGGAACGCGATGGTGCGCCCTCACACTCGAGTGGAGATGACTGACACTGAGGCAGTAGCAGCAGCCGCGGGAGCAGGGTTTCATGGGGATGATGACGATCGGCTATACATGGATGTAGATGCCATACCTCCTCCATCACATACTCATACTATAGGAGCTGGTCCGTCTTCTTCAGCTGGTCCTTCGCATGCTGCTGGTCCTTCGTATGCTTCTTCTGGTGACATGATGGGGATCTTGTACGAGATTCGAGAGGCTCAGCGTATGTCTGACTTGAGGATGAGAGAGCTTCAGAGGCTTAGCGTTTGTCCGATCAGTGGGTGGGAGAGCTTCTGGTTGCTCAGCGGGTGTCGGACCAGTGGATGGGAGAGCTTCTAGCTACTCAGCACGTGTCGGATTAGTGGATGGGAGAGCTGAGGTATGCTCAGCATGTGACTGACCAGCGGGTGACTGATCTCACAGCTAGTCTCCAGACGACCTAGACTCAGATAGCTTGGTTGACTAGAGTCTACGCTGAGGACTATGATAGGGACCGTGAGGCACCGCCTCCCCCATCACCTCCAGCTTCTTGATATATTTCTTTTATCTTTCTTTTTGTACTTCAGAGTAACTGTTCGGACTGTGGACTGTACTCTGCTTTAATCATATATATATAAACATTTATTCTTCCTTTTGGTTGTATATAAATTTGTTTCACATTTAATAGATGCATTATTCTCTTTCAGTTTAGTCTCAAACAACACAGACGCTTATGGTGTGTTATTATTACATCTTTTAAATTTTTATCCTATCTCAGTTCATGACCTTTTGTGGAAGTATACGGGTTTCACAGACAAGGCCTGAGATGCTCTGATACCAAGTTGTCACACCCCAATTCTGCACCATTCAGAACGGTGTGATGAACCACTAATAAACCAACGGTTCAACTAGAATCTCTAATAGGCTGTGTCCATTAAAAATAAAAACCATACACATCCACAACCATAATCAGAATAAATACACAATAGCGGAAGTCTTATAGTAAATGAACTGAGAACTCTAACTGTAATAATCATAATTAAAATATCAAGTTATTGTTGTATCAACTAAGACATAAAAAATAAAATATCAATTACATTCCTTTAATAATTCAAATGAAAAATCTAATCGAATACGCATGAGTTGCACTCGCATGAGGAGTCATGCGTATCCACTAAGTCTTCGGCTTCCATTGCAGCAACACTCGCGTACACGGGAGCACTCATATAATCTTCGACCATAGTACCTGCATCATCAACTAAAAATATTCGACGTCGAGAGGGTGAGCACACATCATGGCTTAGTGAGCAAACAAAACAATGCAACAAACATATGCATGCATTCAATTCATATCTTTGGTCTGGTAAATAAGTTTACAATGTGCTATAGAAAGGATAGGTGGCCAAAGGTTACGTTTATTGATGTCGTACCTCTATACACGAGTGTGTGAAGCCGCCCAAAGGTAACGTTTATTGTCGTCCCACATGCACCCACCATGGACAATGTACATGCAAATGTTACGTTTATTGCTATACCAGTTTCCCATACTAACACGTAAGCCCCTACTGGCGAGGGCTCGCAAACTGGGCTCGCAACTAACCAATCCTAATGCCAATCAGTGTATCCAAGGCCTCACCCCAACATCCATCAATACGTCCATAGAGATAGGGCTAAGGCCCTCGACAGAGTCATAGATTACACGGTCTGAGACCACCTCCCCTCATACCCTACGACGTAATAGTTCTGCTAAGGTAATGGCGATACGACGATGTCAGTGGACAAGACTTGAGTTAGAGATAGAGCTAGAGTGCTGAGGCCTGGCCTATGACACCCCTCCTGATACTCGCTCGCATCAAGCACACCAACCACACACATACATTCACATGCCTATTCCTATCATTATCATCATCATCATGTTATAAACAATAATTTAAATATGCATGAACAGTAATAATAGAAATATTGGATGACATGTTGAATGCACATAACAAGCATACATGCATAGAATCAATCATGGCATTGGACTCAAGAATAAAATAGTTTATTATTAACCAATTAGTTTAGGTCTTGTTCCCTCACCTTTGCTTTATCGTAGATCCTCTTTCAAGCTTTAAGAATTAACTAAATATCAATATTATATCACTAGAAGACCTAATCAAGTCGATAGAATTTAATTAAAATTAATTCTGATTTTAAAAAACATGCTGTTAACTGGGGGTCGATGCCAGTGTCGGAGGTTCCATCGACCCTGGGTGCTACCACCCAGATTCTGGACTTTTCGAACACTGGGGGTTGATTGTTAGGGTCTGGTAGGGTCGATTGGCCATCGACCCCCGTGCGACCCCTCGTGGGTTTAGTCGAATTTTCATCCTACAGTCCATTCCTTCGTGTTTGGGTCCTATGGCTTGCTTCTACAATCCATTACAGACATGTCCTATGGCTTAGAACCATATTTTATTCACCTACATGATTTTTATGATCTCCCCCATGGTTTTCCATGAAATCCTAACCATGGATGGATGATTTAGGTTTCTCCTAGATCATTCCCTCTTCACTATCTATTCTAAGGTCTGTAGAATTACATGGAGATAGTATCCATACCTGAGAATTAGGCTTGTTTCTCTGAAACCTTCTCTTTGATCTTCTTCTCTACTTTCCTTCTCTTCTCTTTCTCTTCTCCTTCTCTTCTCTTTCTCTTTCTCTTCTCCTTCTCTTCTCTTTCTCTCAATCCAATTAGGGTTCTAAAAGGAGTGAAAGAGGCTTAAGGACGTCCTATTTATAGAGTACAACCTCCCAAAATAAGTCCCATTGAGTTTAGGAAAGGTTCCAATTGAAATTAGAAAACTTACTAAGTTTCTTAATTTCTGGTTCTGTCGGCAAGCTGGGGGTCGATGAGGGGGTTGGAGATCCCGTCTTCCCTGGTTCTAAAATGTCTGACCCTCGGTTAAAAACTCAGGGTCTGACTTTTATACTAGGGGGTTCGACCCTGCCTTGCTGGGTATGCGACCCTCCCCCTTATTTTAGTATTTTTGGGTCAGTTTAATACCTGGGATCGTGATCTCCCTCACGCACTTGATCTATTTGGCTCAACCATGATGGGTAGACCTGGTTCAAGGTGGTAAGACCGGGTTAGTTCGATACGGGTCTTACATCTGTACTCAAGGTTTCAATGTTGCAGCCAAGACTACTCCAGCAGCTCAACCGAACAAAAGTAAAACAATGAAGGATCAAAATGCTTTAACTGCAACCCAATAGGACATTATTCAAGGGAGTGTCATAAACCCAGGAAGCAGCTACAGCAAGGAAATGTTTATGCTGTTACATCTGAGGATGCTGCCGCATCGCTTGATGTGGTCACAGGTATGACCTGAATCTTTCATTTTGTGTTATATTGTGTGAGCATGTAGACTAAATTAAAACAAATCACAGGTATCGTACCTATTAATGGCATACCCGTTAGGGTACTCTTTGATTCTGGAGCTACTCATTCTTTTATATCTGTGTCATTTGGAAAGAAGCTGAATCTACCCCTTAAATTTTTAGACTGCAAACTGCTTGTACGATCACCTATGGGATTAGAAGTGGAATTAGAAAAAGCTTATGGACCATGTCCAGTTCTTATTGACGAGAAGACTTTGGATGCAACCTTGATTCAACTTGAGATGACAGACTTTGACATCATCTTGGGAATGGACTGGTTAGCTCGACATTTTGCAAACCTATTATGTGTAGAAAAGAAGCTGACAATTAAAGACAAGGAAAGAGCAGAGTTTAGTTTCGCAGGAACCAAACTTTCCTGTAAACAAAAACTCATCCTCTCTGCATTAAAGGCTAAGAAATTCCTCGAGAAATGAGGAGTTGGGTATTTAGTATCAGTGGTCGACCTCACCAAGGAAGCACTACGAATGGAGGATATTGATGTTGTGCGTAAATTTTCAGATGTGTTTCCTGAAGAACTACCAGGACTACTAGGACTACCACCCAACCGAGCGACAGAGTTTGTTATAGACTTGATACCCAGAGCCGCACTAGTATCTAAAGCACCCTATCGAATGGCTCCTATTGAACTGAAGGAATTAAAGGTAGAGTTACAAGAATTATTGGACAAGGGTTATATCAGACCTAGCATATCGCCATGGGGACCGCCAGTATTGTTTGTAAAGAAGAAGGACGGTAGCGTTCGACTATGTATAGACTATCGAGAATTGAATAAGCTTACAATCAAGAATCGGTACCCGTTGCCTCGGATCGATGAATTGTTCGATCAGTTGCAAGGTGCCAAGGTGTTCTCCAAGATTGATCTTCAGTTAGGATACCATCAGTTGAAGATTAAGGAAGGAGATATTCCAAAGACAGCATTCAGAACAAGATATGGACATTATGAATTCTTAGTCATGTCTTTTAGATTGACTAATGCACCCGCAACTTTTATGGAACTCATGAATCAGGTATTCCATGATATGTTGGATACATCGGTCATTGTGTTTATTGATGATATATTGGTCCACTCCAAGGACAAGGAAACTCATGTCATGAATTTAAGAGCCGCTCTGCAGCGATTAAGGTAAGAGAAGCTTTACGCCAAATTTACAAAGTGTAAGTTTTGGTTAAATGGGGTCGCTTTCTTAGGCCATGTTGTATCCGCTGAAGGAATTAAAGTGGATCCTAGCAAGATTGAAGTCATTGTAAAGTGGGAAGCATCGAAGAGCGTTGCAGAAATTAGAAGTTTCCTAGGTCTAGCTGGGTATTGTCGATGATTCGTGGAAGACTATTCCAGAATTGTCGTACCTCTCATCAGTTTGACTAAGAAAGGAGAAAAGTTTGTTTGGACTGATAAATATGAGAAAAGTTTCCAAGCATTGAAGGCTAGATTGATATCTACACCGATCTTGACTATTCCTATTCTAGGACAGCCATTTATCTTGTACACTGATGCGTCGAGATTGGGTTTAGGATGTGTATTTATGCAAGGAGAACAAGTAATTACGTATGCTTCAAGAAAACTGAAGACACATGAAAAGAACTATCCCACACATGACTTGGAATTAGCGGCAGTAGTACATGCTGTCAAGATCTGGAGACATTACTTGTACGGAGAGAAATTTCAGATTAAATCAGATCATAAGAGTCTCACTTATCTTTTTAATCAGAATGAGTTGAACATGCGACAAAAAGATGACTGGAATTATTAAAGGATTATGATTGTGATATCCAGTATCATCCAGGAAAGGCTAATGTAGTTGCTAATGCGCTAAGTAGAAAAGAAATGATAAAATCTCAAGGAGAGGTTAACACAACTGTAGCAATGTGTACTACAGGAAAAGTGTTCAATTATGGTAATGAGCAGTTCGTGATAGATGCACCGAGTGAATCAACCAACCAAGGGTTTATTCATCGATTTTCAAATATGTCGCAACGTTGAAGATTGTACCTAATATAATTGATGAAGTGGAAGCAGCTATTAGATCAGACCCTTATCTGAGAACGGTACAAGAAGACATCGAAAAAGGTAAGACTATTCCTAAGTTCACCTTAGATGATGAAAAGGTACTGAAGTACAAAGGAAGAATATGTGCTTCTGAAACAGAAAATTTAGACATTAGACACCGACTAGTAAAGGAAGCTCATACCACCGCTTATTCGGTACATCCTCGAAGTACAAAGATGTATCATGATTTGAAGAAATTATATTGGTAGAGAGGAATGAAAGCAGATGTAGCTAAATTCGTGTCTCAATGCCTAAATTGTCAGAGGGTGAAGGTTGAACGACAAAGACCGGCAGGACTGTTGCAGCCACTGCCAGAACCAACATGGAAATGGGACTGCATCACTATGGACTTCGTCACCGGGTTACCATTGACTCCTCGAGTAGTTGACGCGGTCTAGGTGATTGTAGATCGTCTGACTAAGATGGCTCACTTTATAGCAATACAACCACAGTATACCCTGGAGAGGTTAGCCAAGCTATATGTGGATAACATTGTTAGATTACATGGAGTACCTGAAAGCATTGTGTCCGATAGAGACCCACGCTTTACTTCAAAGTTTTAGGAAAGATTACAGAAGGCTATGGGTACAACATTGAAATTTAGTACTGCATTCCATCCTCAAACAGATAGATAGTCGGAGCGTACCATTCAGATTTTAGAAGACATGCTTCGAGCTTGTGTTATCGATTTTAAAGGATCATGGGATGAGAAACTACCATTGATCGAGTTCGCCTATAACAATAGCTATCAAGCTACTATACAGATGTCGTCCTATGAAGCACTGTATGGTAGGAAGTGCCGAACAACTTTGTTTTGGAATGAAGTTGGTGAACGTAGCATCGTTGGACTAGAATTTGTTGAAGAGACTTGTTGAGTAGTCGACATTATCAAAGAAAGAGGTAGAACGGCTCAGAATCATCAGAAACAGTATACAGATACTCGACGCAGAGACCTTGAATTTATCATAGGTGATAAGGTATTCTTGAAAGTATCACCTATGCGAGGTTTAAAATGATTCGAACAGAAAGGGAAGCTAAGTTCGAGATATCTTGGGCCATATAAGAATTTAGCCAAGCATAGAAAGGTGGCTTATCAGTTAAAACTACCACCATCTATGTCAAGTGTGCATGATGTATTTCATATCTCATTGCTGAAGAAGTACGTCAGAGACCCAACGCAAGTTTTGACAGCAGATCCCCGCAGGTCTAATTGATGATTTGACATTCGAAGTTGCACCAACTGAAATCACTAGTCGAAAGGTTCAACCTCTATGCAACCATGACGTATACTATGTTAAAGTCACCTGGAGGAGCCGAGATATAGAAGAGATCACATGGGAAGAAGAGAATGCTATGCGGAAGCAATATCCTCACCTTTTCGACTCGAAAGGTATGTACAAATTTTGAAGACGAAAAATTTAATAAGAGGGGGGGAGTTATAAGACCTGTATCGAACTAACCGGTCTTACCACCTTGTACCAGGTCTACCTATCATGGTCGAGCCAAGTAGACCAAGTGCGTGAAGAAAATCACAAGACCAGGTATGAGTCTAACCCAAAAATAATAAATGTGAGGGAAGGGTCGCATGCCTAAATAGGTAGGGTTAACCCCACCTCAATAGAAGTCCAACCCATGACTTTTTAGTCGTAGGGTCGCATGACTAAGAAGGTGTAGGGTCGATGGATCCTGCAACTCTACGTCCGACCCTACGATTACAGATAGAAACCATAAATTAGGAAACTTTCCTAATTCCAAGGGGTTCTTTCCTAAATCCGATGAGACTTATTTTGGAGGGTTTTCCTCTATAAATAGGACGTTCCTTAGCCTCTTTCACTCTTTTTAGAACCCTAATTGAAAGTGAGAGAAAGAGAAAGAGAAGGAAAAGAAGAAGAGAAGGAAAATTAAGGAAAAGACTAAGGAAGATGAGGAAGTTCAGAGAAACCTCTGAATCTCAGCCAACCTCAGGTATGAACCTAATTCCCTTCATAAAGTAAGAGCCTAGAATAGATTAGGAAGAAGTTAGGATTAAGAGAAACCCAAATCATCCATCCATGGACAAGTTCCAAAGGAATCCATGGAAGTAATCATCCTAGGCAAAGGAAAGTGTGTAAAAATCATGGTTATGAGCCATAAAACAATCTTAGAATGGACCTACAAGACCACAGGATCAACCACATGCGCTCGGGAAGTCCTAGGGAGGATGTGGTCGCACGTAGGATCGATTGGTATCCGACCCCACGTCTGACCCTATACCCTAGGGTCGCAGAAAACTGCTACCCTAGGTGCGACCCTACCCTGCGACCCTACGATTTCAGCTAGTCTAAATTTGTTGGAATTAATTCTAATTAAAATCTATCAACTTGTTAGGCTTTTCTATTGATTTAAAGGTGATTCATAAAGCTTGAACGATGATCTACACTCAATCAAAGGTGACGGAACAAGACCTAAACTAAATGGCTAATAATAAACTATTTTCGTTTATTGAGTCCAATATCATGTCTGATTCTATGATTGTATGATTGCAATGTGCATATCACATGTCATCTACTATTTCTGTTATTATTTTTCATGCATATTTAATTCAGTTTATTTATAACATGATGATGAATATGATGCTAGGAATAGGCATGTGAATGTATGTGTGTGGTTAGTGTGCTTGATGCTAGTGGAGCATCAGGGGGAGGATGTGAAACTGTGGTTCATCCTGGTCACCAGACTCTAGCTCTATCTCTACTCAAATCTTGTCCACTAACATCGTCGTATCGCTATTACCTTAGCAGAACTATTACGTCGTAGGGCATCAGGGGAGGTGGTCTCGTACCGTGTAGTCTCTGACTCTGTTGGGGGACCTTAGCTCTATCTCTATGGACGTATTGAGGGATACTGGGGTGAGGCCTTGGATACACTGTTTGACATTAGGATTGATTAGTTGCGAGCCTAGTTTGCAAGCCCTCGTCAACAGGGGCTTACGTGTTGGTATGGGTAGAGCATTAGGGGAAGTGTGATGCGGTGCGGTCCTAAGCACTTTAACTCTATCTCTATTCCATGGTGGGTGCATGTGGGGGCGGCAATGGTGTTTGATCCGTTAGGCGGTTCCACACATTCGTGTATAGAGGTGCGGCGGCCACCGATCCTTTCAATAGCACATTGCAAACTTATGAACCAGACCAAAGATATGAATTGAATACATGCATATGTTTGTTGCATTATTTTATTTGCTCACTAAGCCGTGATGTGTGCTCACTCTTTTGACATCAATACTTTTAGTTCATGATTCAGGTACCACGGTTGAAGACTATATAAATGCTCCTATGTATGGACATGCGGCGGTGATGGACGCTGAAGTTATGGTGGAGTCGCATGATTCGTCATGCGAGTACAACTCATGTGTCTTCGATTAGATTCATTCTTTTGGATTTTATTTGAAAATGTAATTGAATATTTTAAATTATTTTATGTCTTAGTCAATGGAGAATAATTGGATAATTTATTATTTTATAATTGTTAGACTCTCAGTTCATTAGTATAAAGACTTTCGTTATTGTGTATTTACTCTGATTATTGTTGTGGATGTGTATGGTTTAAGCAAACGGACACAGCCTATTCGAGATCCTGATTGAGCTGTTGATTAGTTAGCGGTTCATCACACCATTCTAAATAGTGCGGGATTGGGGTGTGACAATTTAGTTCCCTAAAAAACTAAA
This sequence comes from Protea cynaroides, assembly GCA_028583415.1. NCBI lineage: Eukaryota > Viridiplantae > Streptophyta > Magnoliopsida > Proteales > Proteaceae > Protea > Protea cynaroides. Next base: position 40,801,838 of record CM053273.1, read on the forward strand.
CTAGTAAACCTTAATATCATTAATCATTTCCTATTAATAATTTAATATTTTATTTCCCCAAGACCCCAACCCCAATCCAGTGGCCCAACCCCAATTAATATATTATTTCCTCAAGACCCAACGCTAATTCCCAAAAGCCTAAACTATAAAACCAAAATAGGAAAACATAAAATAGGCATTAGTGATTAGGCATGACAAGTCTCACTCTCTCGAATCTCGACTCTCTCCTTCCCGTTTGAATTTTTTTCATTTTTTTCTTACATGAAAAACCGATTAGTAACCGATGCGTTAAACTGTTTATAAACCCCCAGCAAAATCGATTAATGAGAATCCGTTTACAAATCGCAAGCAAAACCAATTAATGAGAAGCCGTTCAAAAACCAGTAAACCGAAACCAACTACAAATCGGTTCTGGTTTCAATTTTGAGACCGTTAGTTAATCAGTTTGGTTTTGAATTTATGCTCTTATACACCACAGCAGACCGGACCGGACCATTAAATTGATTAAAAACCTTTTAACACCCTTCTAGCAATATGGTGTTTTGCCGCCAGGTGTTCCACATTATTCTAGGAGAGAGAAAATCTCTCTAGAATCATTTGTCAGAGATAAGTTTGTGCGCACAAATATAGGTTACATATGCCCTTTTTGAAATTCTCAGGGACATTTTTGGGCATTTTAAAAAGATAATATTCATGATCCATGGCCAAGATGGAGACACGCAGCCAAAATTAGGATCTGACGGCCCAAAAATTTATGGGCTATGGTGTAACTCGACTAACGCACCGAGATTCTCTCATGAGCTTCACAATTGGCTGGACGCAATTTATTTGAGTGGTCTGCAACGCTTGCAGTTCTCGTTGTGATCTAGTGCAGTGCGTATACGTAGTGCGTCAGGGTTGATCCAGAACCTGTGGATCGAGTTAATCTTGAATTTCTCCTTGGTTTTTAGAGTGATCAATACCCCTTCCGTTACCATGAACTACCGTGTGTGTTAGTTAAAACGGGAATGACAAAAACATGAAATGAAACAATATGGGTTTTAAACGGAACAAAACTAATACGGTATGGTAAAAAAAACCATCAAGCATTTTGAGAACGAATAAAAAAAATGAAAAAAGGTGGTACAAGTTTTAAACAAATCAAAACTAATACGGTTTGATGAATAAAAATAACAATATATTCCCATAAATTGAGAAATTATTACCCTCCTATATCAAACAAAAATATATATAATATCGACATTCTCCAATCCATATATTAAATTCGACAGCCTAGTCTCTTCTCCCATCTGTCAACTGCATAAATAATACTAACTGATCACAAAAGCTCATGCCCACATCCAGGTGTCTTACTTGAGAAAGTTACAGTTGTTGGATACAGATCTTCAACACACAATCATTCAAATAGAGAATGGGAGGGGAGGGGAGTGATATCACATCCACCACATTACGAAATCTGTTTCTATCAAAAGAACCAGCAAAAAACCATAAAGAGGGAGACCATATTGACAACAATTCCTTTATGATGACAACCTGATTTATCCCACTGAGAACAATAATAGGTCCTTGAGCGAATCTCACGTTAGCCCCAAGGCGTTGTTCTCTAACTAGAAAAGTAAATGCTTGAGCTTGAGAAGCTTCTGGCCCAGTGTCACACCCCAATTCTGCACCATTCAGAACGGTGTGATGAACTGCTAATAAACCAATGATTCAACCAGGATCTCTAATAGGCCATATCCATTAAAAATAAAACCATGCACATCCACAACTATAATCAGAATAAATACACAATAGCAGAAGTCTTATAGTAAATGAACTGAGAACTCTAACTATAATAATCATAATTAAAATATCAAGTTATTGTTGTATCAACTAAGACATAAATAAATAAAATATCAATTACATCCCTTTATAAATTTAAGTAAAATTCTAATAGAATACGCATGAGTTGCACTCGCATGAGGGGTCATGCATATCTACTAAGTCTTCGGCTTCCATTGCAGCAACACGTGCATACACCGGAGTACTCATATAATCTTCAACTGTAGTACCTGCATCATCAACTAAAAATATTCGACGACAAGAGGGTGAGCACACATCATGGCTCAGTGAGCAAACAAAATAATGCAACAAACATATGCATGCATTCAATTCATATCTTCGGTCTGATAAATAAGTTTGTAATGTGCTATAGAAAGGATAGGTGGCCAAAGGTCACGTTTATTGACGCCACACCTCTATACACGAGTGTGTGAAGCCGCCCAAAGGTAACGTTTATTGTCGTTCCACATGCACCCACCATGGACAATATATACGCAAGGGTCACGTTAATTGCTGTACCCGTTGCCCATACCAACACGTAAGCCCCTGCTGGCAAGGGCTCGCAAACTGGGCTCGCAACTAACCAATCCTAATGCCAATCAGTGTATCCAAGGTCTCATCCCAGCATCCCTCAATATGTCCATAGAAATAGGGCTAAGGCCCCCCGACAGAGTCAGAGACTACACGGTCCGAGACCACCTCCCCTCCTACCCTACGACGTAATAGTTTTGCTAAGGTAATGGCGATACGACGATGTCAGTGGACAAGACTTGAGTTAGAGATAGAGCTAGAGTGCTGAGGCCTCGCCTATGACACCTCCCCCTGATACTCGCTCGCATCAAGCACACCAACCATACACATATATCCACATGCCTATTCCTATCATCATCATCATCATCATGTTATAAACAATAATTAAATATGCATGAACAGTAATAATAGAAATATTGGATGACATGTTGAATGCACATAACAATTATACACGCATAAACAATCATGGCATTGGACTCAAGAGTAAAATAGTTTATTATTAACCAATTAGTTTTGGTCTTGTTCCCTCACCTTTGCTTGATCGTAGATCCTCTTTCAAGCTTTAAGAATCAACTAAATATCAATATTATATCCCTAGAAGACCTAATCAAGTCGATAGAATTTAATTAGAATTAATTCTGATTTTAAAAAGCATGCTGTTAACTAGGGGTCGATGCCAGGGTCGGAGGTTCCATCGACCCTGGGTGCTACCACCCAGATTCTAGACTTCTCGAACACTGGGGGTCGATTGTTAGGGTCTGGTAGGGTCGATTGGCCATCGACCCCCTATGCGACCCCCTGTGGGTTTAGTCAATTTTTCATCCTACAGTCCATTCCTTCGTGTTTGGGTCCTATGGCTTGCTTCTACAATCCATTACATACATGTTCTATGGCTTAGAACCATAGTTTATTCCCCCTACTTGGTTTCAATGATTTCTGCCATGGTTTTCCATGAAAACCTAACCATGGATGGATGATTTGGGTTTCTCCTAGATCATTCCCTCTTCACTATCTATTCTAAGGTCTGTAGAATTACATGGAGATAGTATCCATACCTAAGAATTAGGCTTGTCTTTCTGAAGCCTTCTCTTTGATCTTCTTCTCCACTTTTCTTCTCTTCTCTTTCTCTTCTCCTTCTCTTCTCTTTCTCTCAATCCAATTAGGGTTCTAAAAGGAGTGGAAGAGGCTTAGGGACGTCCTATTTATAGAGTAGAAACTCCCAAAATACGTCCCATTGAGATTAGGAAAGAATCCCATTGAAATTAGGAAAGTTCCTAATTCATGATTTCAGTCGACAGACTGGGGGTCGATGAGGGGGTCGGAGATCCCGTCGACCCCTGGTTCTAAAATGTCCGACCCCCGGTTAAAAACTCAGGGTGACTTTTATACTGGGGGGGTCTGACCCTGCCTTGCTGGGTATGCGACCCTCCCCCTTATTTTAGTGTTTTTGGGTCAGTTTAATACCTGGGATCGTGATCTCCCTCACGTACTTGATCCATTTGGCTCGACCATGAGGTCTAGACCTCGTTCAAGGTGGTAAGACCGGGTTAGTTCGATACGGGTCTTACAACTCCCCCCTACTTTTAAAAAATTTATTCTTCGATATTGTACATACCTTCCGAGTCAAGTAAATGAGGATATTGCTTTCGCATAGCATTCTCTTCTTCCAATGTGATTTCTTCCATGTCTCTACTTTTCCAGGTGACCTTAACATAATAGATATCACGGTTGCGTAGTTGTTGAACCTTCCGACTAGTGATTTCAGTTGGTGCTACTTCAAATGTCAAATCATCCGTCAAATCAGGTAAGTTTATTGTCAAAACGTGCGTTGGATCCTTGACATACTTCTTCAATAAGGAAATGTGAAATACATCATGCACACTTGACATAGATGGTGGTAGTGCTAACTGGTAAGCCACTTTCCCACGCTTAACTAGAATCTCATATGGCCCGACATATCTTGGACTTATTTTTCCTTTCTGTCCGAACCGTTTCAATCCTCGCATAGGCAAAATTTTTAAGAATACTTTATCACCCACGACGAACTCAAGGTCTCGGCGTCGGGTATCGGCATATTGCTTCTGACGATTCTGAGTTGTTCTCACTCTTACTTTGATTATGTCGACCACTCGACAAGTCTCTTCAATAAATTCTGGTCTAACAATACTATGTTCCCCAATTTCATTCCAAAACAAAGGAGTTCGACACTTTCTGCCATACAGTGCTTCATAGGGTGAAATCTGTATAGTAGCCTGATAGCTATTATTATAAGCAAACTCAATCAGTGGTAACTTTTCATCCCATAATCCTTTAAAATCAATTACAGATGCTCGAAGCATATCTTCTAGAATCTGAATTGTACGCTCTGACTGTCCATCTGTTTGTGGGTGGAATGCAGTACTAAACTTCAATGTTGTACCCATAGCCTTTTGCAATCCTTCCCAAAACTTTGAAGTAAATCGTGGATCTCTATCGGACACAATGCTTTCAGGTACACCGTGTAATCGCACAATGTTATCCACATACAGCTTAGCAAACCTCTCCAGTGTATACTGAGGTCGTATAGGTATAAAGCGAGCTGTTTTAGTCAGGCGGTCTACAATCACCCAAACTGCGTCAACTACTCGAGGAGTCAATGATAATCCTGTGACGAAGTCCATAGTGATGCAGTCCCATTTCCATGCTAATTTCGATAACGACTGTAACATGCCTGTCGGTCTTTGTCGTTCAGCCTTTACTTTCTGACAATTTAGGCATTGAGACAAGTACTTAGCTACATCTGTTTTCATTTCTCTCCACCAATACAATTTCTTTAGATCATGATACATTTTTGTACTTCCAAGATGTATCGAATAGATGGTGGTATGGGCTTCTTTCATCAATCAGTGTCTAATGTCCAAGCTTTCTGTTTCGGGTACACATATTCTTCCTTTGTACTTCAGTACCTTTTCTTCGTCCAAGGTGAACTCAGGGTTAGTCCTCCCTTTTTCGATGTCCTCTTGTACCGTTCTTAGGTAAGGTTCTGATTTGATAGCTGTCTTCACTTCATCTACAATATCCGGTATAATCTTCAATGCGGCGAACATATTTTAAAACCGATGAATAAACCCTTGGTTGGCTGATCCATCTGGTGCATTTATCACAAATTGCTCATTACCGTGCTTGAATACCTTTCTGGTAGTACACATTGTGACGGTTGTGCTAACCTCTCCCTGAGGTTTTATCATTGCCTTTCTACTCAACGCATCGGCTACTACATTAGCTTTCCCCAGATGATACTGGACATCACAATCATAGTCTTTCAATAGTTCTAGTCATCTTCTTTGTCTCATATTCAACTCCTTCTGGTTAAATAGATAAGTAAGACTTTTATGGTCTGATTTAATCTAAAACTTCTCCCCGTACAGATAATGTCTCCATATTTTGACAGCATGTACTACTGACGCTAGTTCCAAATCATGTGTAGGATAGTTCTTCTCATGTGCCTTCAGTTGTCTTGAGGCATAAGCAATTACTTATTCTCCTTGCATGAGTACACATCCTAATCCCAGTCCTGACGCATCGGTGTACAAGATAAATGGTTGTCCTAGAATCGAGATGGTCAAGATTGGAGCTGATATCAATCTAGCCTTCAAGGTTTGGAAACTCTTCTTGCATTTATCTGTCCAAACAAACTTCTCGCCCTTCTTAGTCAAACTGGTAAGAGGTACGGCAATTCGGGAATAGTCTTCCACAAATCATCGATAATACCCAGCTAGACCCAGAAAACTTCTAATTTCTACAACGCTCTTCGGTGCTTCCCACTTTACAATAGCCTCGATCTTGCTAGGATCCACTTTGATTCCTTCAGCGGATACTACATGGCCTAGAAATGCAACTTCCTTTAGCCAAAACTCACACTTTGCAAATTTGGCGTAGAGTTTCTCCTTACGTAGTCGTTGCAGAGCGGCATTTAAATTCTTAACATGCATTTCCTCGTCCTTGGAGTAGACTAATATATCATCAATGAATACAATAACCGACGTATCCAACATGTCGTGAGAAACCTGGTTCATAAGTTCCATAAAGGTTGCTGGTGCGTTCGTCAATCCGAAAGACATGATCAAAAATTCATAATGTCCATATCTGGTCATGAATGCTATCTTGGGAATATCACCATCCTTAATCTTCAACTGATGGTAGCCTGACCGAAGGTCGATCTTGAAGAATTATTTGGCACCTTGCAACTGATCAAACATGTCATCGATCCGAGGCAATGGATATCGATTCTTGATTGTCAGTTTATTCAGTTCTCGGTAGTCTATACACAAGCGAACGCTATCGTCCTTCTTTTTCACGAATAATATTGGCGCTCCCCATTGTGATATACTAGGGCGAATGTAACCCTTGTACAGCAGTTCTTGTAGTTGTACTTTCAATTCCTTCAGTTTCGTAGGAGCTATTCGATAACATGCTTTCGATACTGGTGCGGCTCCAGGTATAAGATCTATAACAAACTCTGTAGCTCGGTCGGGTGGTAATCCTGGTAATCCTTCAGGAAATACATCTGGATAGTCCCGCACGACATCAATATCTTCCATTCGTGTTGCTTCCTTCTAAGGTCGACCACAGATACTAAATACCCGACTGCTCCTTTCTCAAGGCATTTCTTATCCTTTAGCGCCGAGAGTATGAGCTTTCGTTTACGGGGAAGTTTGGTTCTCCAAAAACTGAATTCTGCTCCTTCCTTGTCTTTAAATGCCAGCTTCTTTTCGACACACAATAGGTTTATAGAATGCCGAACTAACCAGTCCATTTCCATGATGACGTCAAAGTCTGCCATCTCAAGTTGGATCTAGGTCGCATCCAAGGTCTTTTCACCAATAAGAACTGGACATGGTCCATAACCTTTTTCTAACTCCACTTCTAATCCCATAGGTGATCGTACAAGTAGTTTGTAGTCTAAGGATTTAAGGGGTAGATTTAACTTCTTTCTAAACGTCACAGATATAAAGGATTGAGTAGCTCCTGAATCAAAGAGTACTCTGGCGGAAATGCCATTAATAGGTATGATACCTGTGATTTGTTTTGGTTTAGTCTACATGCTCATACGATGTAATACAACTAACTAAAAATGTGAGTCATACCTGTGACCACATCAGGCGATGCGACAACATCCTCGGATGTAACCGTGTAAACTCGTCCTTGATGTAGCTGCTTCTTGGGCTTAGGACATTCCCTTACTATATGTCCCACTTGGTTGCAGTTAAAACATTTTATCCCTTCAATAATTGGCTTCTGTTGCTGTTGAGCTACGGGAGTAGTCTTGGTTACAGTGGTAAAGCCTTGAGCACGGAAGGGTTTGAATGTCTTGTTATTCCCTCCATTATAAGAATTTCCAGCTGGCCTTTTTATACCTCTGTTTTGCATGAATAACTCTCCTTCTGGCTCGATTCTATAACTCGAGCAATTTGTGCCGCTTCATTATAAATTTTCTTTTCATGTCCCAGAACGTGCTCGCGGATGCTTCCCCTAAGTCCCATGACGAACCTTTGGTTCTTTTTGTTTTCCTCTTGCATACTAGTGGGTGCAAAGAAGAACAGCTCTTCATAACACTGTTGATATGCATCCACGGTGATCTGCCCCTGATATAAACTCAGGAACTTTCTTTCCATAGAATCTCTGAAACTTTTCCAAAATTACTTCGCAAAGAACGCCTCTTTATAAATATCCCAAGTCAGTTAGGTGTGATTTGTAAGTAAATACGTCCTGGTAGACCTCCACCAATGGTGTGCATCTCCTTTCAGCATAAAGGTGGCACACAACACTTTTTCTTCTTCATTTAGTGTCATCATCATGAAATTTCTTTCCATTTCGTCAACCCAGTGTGCCGGCCATAAAGGATCTGCTGGCTTGCCATTGAATTCTCTGGGCTTTAGTTTCAGAAAATGCTCCACCAGTCTGGAGTGGTCTAGTTGCTGCGGGACATACGCTCCATACATAGGTGGTTGGTATTGATATCCTCCTTGGGCTATCTCAGGATTCGGTACTTGAGCCGGCATGATCGGAGTCTGAGGTGCGTGGGGTACTGTGTTACTTCCCCCTGGTGCTGTGCTTGCCTGTCCACCTGGCATTGGAGGTGTTTTGTGCAGCTGAAAGAGTTATGCCTATGGAGCTTGGATAGTAGCTTGTGCATGTTGCATCTGTTGCAGCTGTTGGGCCAAGTTCATTACGACTGTGGCCAAGTCTGTAGGTGGAGCTGGCAGATTTATAGGATTTGTCTGCCCATTTATGACGGACGGTGCCGTGTTCATGTTCCCTTGTGTTTCCGGGTGTGTCTGGTTATCTTCCCCATAGGTGGTGGTGGTGGGATAGAGTTACGACTCTGTCTGGTTGCTCTGCGTCCCACCATTAATTAATCTGATAGTGGGATTGCCTGAAATCATTGAACACGAGAGACAATCATTAAATACTTCATTCTCATATTTTAAAACCATTAACAATTGCAAATTTCAAAATTTTCAGGTCATTCTGTCGAAAATGCTGTGTTTTCACTGCAGGGTCGATGGTGGGGGTCGATGGGTGTCCGACCCTCAGTCTGCGACCCTAGGAAATCACCCATTCTTCCCGAGAATCGGGGGTCGATGGGGAGGTCGGAGGATGTCCGACCCAAGGTGCGACCCCTGGTTCTCTGTCAGATCACCGAGAGCCGAGGGTCGATGCGGGGGTCGATGGGTGGGTCGATTGTTTTAATCGAATTTTCCGACCCCCGGACTAAAAATCTGATTTTTAAGTTCCGATTCAAAGTCCATTTCCCATTCTTTCTTCTCCGGTTCGACTCAACTCGTCCCTCTAAGTTGCTACAGTGACAACTCCGATCCGTTGGTGGTTTGCACTCCTTGTTTCGTCGTCTACACCTCCGCTACAGGTATGTCTTCTACCTTTTCATGTTTTTAGGTTTCTTTACCTAGGTTTTTGCTCGTTTATCTCATATTTTTCAAATTAAACTTTTTCCAACCATAAAAATTCGATTTTTATTGGGGACTTTTGTTGTTGGTGACTTGAGGAACGAAAGCCCTCAAAAATATTTGAGTTTCATCGGTTGGTTATCGAGAAAATCAAAATTTACACTTTTTACCCTAATTTTGTCGAGATTTTGAATTTCTTAAAATTTCTTGCAATTTAATCTAATTAGTTGAAATTTCTGACTGTATGAGTCTCACAGGATAGTCTAGGATCTATGTAAGTCCTCCTGCCCACGCATATGGGTGAAAAATGAGGCTTTTGACCAATTTACATCTTTATTATGTCGAAATTTTGGGTTTTTACTCTCTACTAAGCCATTATTTGTTTTTCTTTCTTATTTGCAGATACTATGGCTCGTACTAAGGTACCCATAGTTCGCGACCGTCTTCGTTTCCGTTCCAATGAAGCCTTGACACAGTATGCCCACTATTCTCACAAAAAGGTAGAGGGAGGCCGCAAAGTGGACTTGGCTAGCTTAGCCTTGTTCAATGTGGAAGGGGCCTTTGGTGATATGGGATGGCTTCCCGTCATCACCTATGACGCGTGTACCCGTCCTGACTTGGTACGCCAGTTATACTGTAATCTCCAGGTGGTGGGAGATTACAATGATGTTAAGAGGGGTGGTGAGCTTCGGATCACCAGTTATCAAGGGGGTTGATGTTTCCTTTGATTATCGGCAGCTGGCCGACTTGTTGGGCATTTTCTATGCTGGCCCCTTGGTGTTTTGTGCTCCTGGAGAGCCCCAGTTATTTTCTATACAGATGAGGGCTGAGATCGATAGTCAGCTCATCAGACCTGATCGCTGGGAGATGAAGGCGAGTTATCTGCGTTCAGATCCTTGGGTATACTGCAACATCATTCAGCATAACCTGATGTCGCAGAGTGGTCATTACGAGAGGGTCTCCCAGTTGACCCAGTACCTGCTGTACTGCATATGCACTAGGCAGCCCGTCTGCCTTCCCTACATCATCATGCGGACGATGATCAGTGCTACGTTTCCCAGTCACACTGGCAACCTTCCTTATGAACGCATGAACACTACCTTGCTTACCCGCCTGGGGGTTGATTTATTGGATGAGAAGATTCAGGAGAAATCCTTCTCATCGCCTCTAGATTGGGAGGCCATCTGCAAGATGGGCATGCGGGATGCCCAGGTCAGTGATGAGGAGAGGAACGCGATGGTGCGCCCTCGCACTCGAGTGGAGATGGCTGACGCTGAGGCAGCAGCAGCAGCCGCTGGAGCAGGGGTTCATGGGGATGATGACGATCGGCTATACATGGATGTAGATGCCATACCTCTGCCATCACCTACTCATGCTACTGGAGCTGGTCCGTCTTCTTCAGCTAGTCCTTCGCATGCAGCTGGTCCTTCGTATTCTCCATCTGATGACATGATGAGGATATTGCACGAGATACGAGAGCTTCTAGAGGCTCAGCGCTTGTCCGATCAGTGGGTGGGAGAGCTTCTGGTTACTCAGTGCATGTCGGATCAGTAGGTGGGAGAGCTTCTAGCTGCTCAGCACGTATCAGATCAACGAATAGGAGAGCTGAGGGATGCTCAGCGTGTGACTGACCAGTGGGTGGCTAATATCTCAGCTAGTCTCCATAGGACTCAGACTCAGATAGCTTGGTTGACTAGAGTCTACGCTGAGGACTATGATAGAGACCGTGAGGCACCGCCTCCCCCATCACCTCCAGCTTCTTGATGTACTTCTTTTATTTTTCTTTTTGTACTTCAGAGTAACTATCCGGACTGTGGACTGTACTCTGCTTTAATCATATATATATAAACATTTGTTCTTCCTTTTTGGTTGTATATAAATTTGTTTCTCATTTAATAGATGCATTATTCTCTTTCAGTTTAGTCTCATACAGCACAGATGCTTATGGTGTTATTATTACATCTTTTAAATTTTTATTCTATCTCAGTTCACGACCTTTTTTGGAAGTTTACGATTTCGCAGACAAAGCCTGAGATGCTCTGATACCAAGTTGTCACACCCCAATTCCGCACCATTCAAAACGGTGTGATGAACCGCTAATAAACCAACGGTTCAACCAGGATCTCTAATAGGCCATATCCATTAAAAATAAAACCATGCACATCCACAACCATAATCAGAATAAATACACAATAGCGAAAGTCTTATAGTAAATGAAATGAGAACTCTAACTGTAATAATCATAATTAAAATATCAAGTTATTGTTGTATCAACTGAGACATAAATAAATAAAATATCAATTACATCCCTTTATAAATTTAAGTAAAATTCTAATAGAATATGTCACACCCCAATTCTGATCCAACCAGAATGGTGTGAGTGAAGCGTCATTGAACCAACGGTTCACACCAGGATCTCGAATAGGCCGTGTCCACTCATACAAACCCATTACACATAACCACAATCATAATATGAATAATACAGCAGAAGTCTTTAAATAAATGAACTGAGAATCTACTGATAAATTTAAATAAAATATCTAATTATTCAAATTCAAACATATAATATAATATCCTTACATCCATTTAGTCCAACTGAAAATAACTGAAATAAATAAATAAAACCAATCAAAGGTACACGCAGAAAGGGCACTCGCATGAAGCGTCATGCTCGTCCTCTCCTGCCTGTACATCCAACGCAGCAACACCACCATACGCCGGAGTGTTCATATAGTCGTCCACTGTGTAACCTGCATCAACATCTAAAAACAATGTATATACAAAGGGTGAGCTCACAACTTAGGTCAGTAAGACAATCAGACAGTTTCACAATATTATGCATGAGTAACAATCAATTTTATGTTGTGGTCTGGTTTAAGTTTACAATGTGCTATAGAAAGGTTTGGTGGCCCCTGCACCTCTATACACGAGTGTGTGGCACCTCATGGATCACACCCCCATTGGCCCAAATGCACCCAACATGGAATAGAGATAGAGCTAAGATACCCCCGTACCTCCCCTGATGCCCTACCCATACCAGTACCTAAGCCCCTACTGGCCAGGGCTCGCAAACTGGGCTTGCAACTAACCAATCCTATATGTCATCAATGTATGCTCTATCCCAGCACAGCCGTCCACGGCATAGAGATAGAGCTAAGGCATTCTCACACCTCCCCTAATGCCCTATCCGTAACTAACCCACTAGGATAGATACATAACGCAGGTAGACCCTATCCCAACATAACTCCATACGGCATAGAGATAGAGCTAAAGCATCGTGGACAAGCCAGCATCGACCTCGGAGACCACAATGCCACATAACCATGGCCAGGCCAGCATCAACATCGGAGACCACCGTACCATGACCTTCCCCTGATGCCCCACCCGTACCAAGCATGTTAAGACAGAATACTACAAAAAGTGCTGCTAGTGTGAGGAGCGATCCCAGGCCCATGCCCCACTCCACATACTAACGAAAATAATCACATGCTTAACAATCACATCCTATCAATGCATGAACAATAATAATAACTGAAAGTAAAGGATGGCATGTAAAAATATGCACAAACATCACATCATATATATTCAGGTGACTAACAACGATTTACTATCCATTAATTATTAGATTTAGGTCAGATTCCCTTACCTGACGCTCGTTTGTTAGCTTGCTCCACGTCACAAGATCCAAACAGGAAGTCACAAAGTCCTACAATATTATTAGGGTTTCATTAGAATAGTTTTTCTTAGGGTTTTACGTTGGTCGAAAACCAACAAAGTCCAAAACCAGCCTTTCAGAACTGACCGGTCACAACATACCGGTTGTAGCTCTGTGAGCAAACTAGCAACCGGTATGGTCGACCGGTATGTCTCCGGAAGACCAAACACTTGGTTTTTCGACTGCCGTCGATCGATTTTATTGGACTCTCAGGGTTTCTCCTATCCATTCTAAGTCTAATCTTGGAGTTAGAGTTATACCCAACTCATTCAAGTCTCGTTTCGATGAATATCATCTCAGAACTCGAATCTAAGGTTTGACGGCAACTTAGGGTTTAATATCCAATTTAGGGTTTTAGATCAATACCTACTTTGCATGGTATTGATCCACCCACACAACTATCATAGGGTAAGAAGATTGATTCAAACACTTACCGTTGACTAGCGTAACGTGAGCGTCGTCGAACGGTAATGGCGGCACCTCCTTCTTCTTCCTAGCTCCTTCTCCTTTCCAATATCCTTCTCTTCTCTAAGGTTTATGAGAGATAATGGAAAGGATTTGAGAAGGTTTAAGGGTGTATTTATAGGCTAGAATTAGGGTTTAGTAACCCTATTAGAATTAGGAAGGTTCAGGCATTAGGGTTTAGAAAAATGGGACCCACAGAGATCCAATTCCGGATCTCCGCACTCAGCTGCGCAGAGCTGACCGATCGACCGGTACCATCGATCGGTCAACATAAAATGATGAATATTTGACCGTCTTTGATCCGATTTCATACCTGTTTGTCATCCGCTCATCCCGTCTGGCCTGGTGATGATCGGAAGACCTGCTACGACACAAAACCAAGGTTTAGACCAGGTTTACGGAGTGCGGGTCTTACAACTCCCCCACCCTTAAAAGAAATTTCGTCCCAAAATTTGCATGTAGGTCTCACAACTCCCCCACCCTTAAAAGAAATTTTGGCCTCAAAATTTGAACGTACCTTGATCGTCGAAAAGGTTAGGGTACTCCTTCCTCATCGCGCCCTCCTCTTCCCAAGTAATTTTCTCTACATTTTAGCTTCTCCAATGCACCTTCACATAATGGATATCCTTGTTTCGAAGTTGCTGTACTTTTCGAGTTGAGAGCATCACAGGCACCACTTTGAATGTTAAGTCTTCAGTCAAGTCTCGGGGATCAGCGGTCAAGATGTGCGATGGATCTCTGACATACTTCTTTAGTAATGATACATGGAACACATTATGAACGCTTGACATAGATGGTGGTAGAGCCAATTGATATGCTACATTACCACGTCGGGTCAATATCTCATATGGTCCCACATACCTGGGGCATAGCTTCCCCTTCTTACCAAACCGTTTCAGTCCTCGCACCGGTGATACCTTCAAGAATACTTTGTCACCCACTGCAAACTCCAGATCTCGACGTCGATTATCCGCATAGTGCTTATGTCGAACTTGAGCTGTCTTTACTCTCTCCTTGATCCGATCAATCACTCGGCAAGTTTCTTCAACAAACTCCGGTCCTACAATTCTTCTTTCTCCCACCTCGTTCCATAACAGAGGTGTACGATACTTCTTCCCATAGAGTGTTTCATATGGGGCCATCTGAATTGTAGCCTGATAACTGTTGTTATAAGCAAACTCGATAAGTGATAGTTTCTCATCCCAAGCTCCCTTGAAATCTATTGCACAAGCTTGGAGCATATCTTCTAAAATTTGAATAGTTCATTCTGACTGTCCGTCCGTCTGAGGGTGAAAAGCTGTACTGAACTTCAACTTCGTTCCCATATCTTTCTGTAATCCTTCCCAGAACTTTGATGTAAAACGGGGATCTCTGTCAGATACTATACTCTCTGGAATGCCATGGAGTCTGACTATATTATCAACATACAACTTGGCCAGCTTCTCCATGGTATACTAAGGTCTGACCGCAATAAATCGAGCCGTCTTGGTGAGTCGATCTACTATAACCCAAACTGCATCCACTGACCTTGGTGTCAAAGGTAGGCCAGTGACGAAATCCATGGTGATACAATCCCACTTCCATGCAGGTTCCGATAATGGCTGTAGTAAACCTGCGGGTCTCTGCCTTTCTGCTTTAACTTGTTGACAATTCAGACATTGGAACACGAAACGAGCTATATCTGCTTTCATACCCCTCCACCAATATAGTTTTCTTAAATCATGGTACATTTTGGTACTTCCTGGATGTACCGAATATGTAGTGTAATGAGCTTCAGTCATAACTCGATCTCTGATATTGCAATCTTCACTCTCAGGTATACATAACCGTCCACGATACCTGAGTACCTTGTCTGAATCCAAGGTAAAGTCAGGATTGCTCGTACCCTTCTCTAAGTCTTCTTGTACTGTCTTGAGATGTGGATCATGTAGGATTGCTACCTTGACTTCATCAACTAGATCCGGTGAGATATTCAAAGCGGTGAACATCATGGTGAACTTATGAATTAAGCCTTGTTCGACTGGGTCTTCTGCAGTTTTTATTATATACTCTTCATCATCTTCAATTGAACTTGAGGCTGCAGCACATAATGCAGCATTTGTACTTGGTCCTGCTTCAGGTTTCGATGCCCACTTTCTGCTTAAGGCGTCAGCCACAACATTTGCTTTACCTGGATGATACTGGATGTCACAATCATAATCTTTTAATAACTCCAGCCATCTCCTCTGTCTCATATTCAGATCCTTCTGAGTGAAAAGATAAGTTAAGCTCTTGTGATCTGACTTAAACTGAAACTTCTCACCGTACAAGTAGTGTCTCCAAGTCTTGATTGCATGTATAACCACTGCTAACTCCAAATCATGCGTAGGATAGTTCTTTTCATGCTCTTTTAACTGTCTTGCTGCGTAAGCAATCACCTGTTCTCCTTGCATCAATACACATCCAATATCCAACCCTGAAGCATCTGTATATAAAGTAAATGGTACGCTTGGCTCTGGGATAGTCAAGATAGGTGCAGAGACTAGTCTTGACTTCAAAGTCTGAAAGCACTTCTCGCACTCATCTGTCCATATGAATTTCTCCCCCTTCTTGGTTAATCTGGTGAGTGGAACAGCGATCCTGGAGTAGTCTTCCACGAACTTTCTATAATAACCAGCCAACCCAAGGAAACTACGAATCTCCGCAACAGATTTTGGTGCTTCCCATCCTACTATAGCAGCTATCTTACTTGGATCAACCTTGATACCGTCTTCAGATACTACATGGCCCAAGAAAGCCACTTCCTTCAGCCAAAACTCGCACTTCTTGAACTTAGCATAAAGCTTTTCTTGTCTCAGCCGTTGTAGGGCTGCCCTCAAATGTGTTGTATGAGTCTCCATGTCCTTAGAGTAGATCAATATGTCATCGATGAATACGATGACCGAAGTGTCCAACATATCATGAAACACTCGGTTCATCAGTTCCATGAAAGCAGTCTTCGGAATATCTTCAGAATGCCCATACCTCATCCTGAAAGCAGTCTTCGGAATATCTTCAGCCTTGATCTTCAGTTGGTGATACCCCGATCAGAGATCAATCTTCGAGAAAACCTTTGCACCCTGCAATTGATCGAACAGATCATCGATTCTAGGCAAGGGATACCGATTCTTGATCGTCAACTTGTTTAGTTCATGGTAGTCAATGCATAGTCATACACTTCTGTCTTTCTTCTTGACGAATAATACAGGTGCTCCCCAAGGCGATATGCTAGGTCGTACGAAACCCTTATCTAACAATTCTTGTAATTGGGTTTTCAACTCATTTAACTCGGTAGGGGCCATCCTGTATGGTGTTTTAGACACCGACGCCGAACCTGGCATAAGGTCTATTACAAACTCTGTAGCCCTGTCCGATGGTAGACCTGGAAGCTCCTCTGGAAATACATCTGGGAACTCTCGAACCACATCTATATCTTCTATCTTTGGCACCTCAGCAGTGATGTCGACTACAGATACTAGATACCCCACTCCCCCCCTTCTCTAAGTATCTCTTAGCTTTTAGGGCGGAGAGAATCAGCTTTCGCTTCCTAGATAGCTTGATCCCAGTGAAGCTATACTCCTTTCCCTTTTTGTCTGTAAGCACAAGCTTCCTTTCACCACATAATAGGATGGCTGAATGATGGCCTAGACAATCCATTCCCAAGATGACATCAAAGTCTGCCATCTCGAGTAGTACCAGACTTGCTTCTAAGTCTCGGCCCTCAATACATACAGTACATGGTCCATAATATTCAGTCAAAGTCACTTCGACTCCTAGTGGAGAGCGAACTATCAAGCTTGGGTTCAAGTGCTTAATTGGTAACTCCATTCGCTTCCCAAAGGAAATAGAAACAAAGGAGTGCGTGGCCCCAGAGTCAAATAGTACTCTGGCAAGTATACCAGCTACATTTATAATTCCTGAAATTTTTATTATCCCTTAGTTCTACATGCGCATACACACAATGAAAATAGTAAGCCAAATAGTAAGGGATAGAGTCATACCAGTGACCACATTAGGTGATGCAGCTACCTCTTCAGTGGTGACCGCATATACTTTTCCTTGCTGGGGAGGTTGCTTCCTAGGTAGAGTGCAGGTCCTTGCAATATGACCCACTTGCTGACAGTTGAAACATTTGATATTCGGGTTGAATCCAGCGTTCTGTGGCACAGGTGGTGCGGTATTGTTTCTAGCAGGCACTGTAGCGGTCTGAGCCCTGTATGGGTGGAAAGGTCTATTGTTACCGCCACCTGAACTCTCAATAGCAGGTCTCTTCACTCCTCTATTCTGAGCGAAGAAGCTGTCCCGCTGACTGGACTCTATCACCCTCGCAACCTGCACAGCCTCATTATAGATTTTCTTGTCCAGACCCAAGATGTGCTCTCTGATGCTTCCACGTAGTCCCATGGTGAACCTACGTGTCTTGGTCTCTTCTTCTTGCATACTTGCTGGTGCAAAGAAAAATAACTCTTCGTACCTCTACTGATAGGCATCCACAGTCGACTGAGACTGCTGTAGATTAAGGAACTCCTTCTCCATCTGATCTCTGAAGCTCTTCGGAAAATACTTATCGAAGAAGGCAACCTTGAATACTTCCCAATACACCTGTGTATGCTTCATCTCCAAATATGTCCGGGTAGAATTCCACCAAGCATTTGCATCTTCTTTCAGCATGTGAGTGGCAAACAGGACCTTTTCATCCTCTGAACAAGTCATCAGTCGAAAATTCTTCTCCATTTTTACAATCCACTGTGCTGGCCACAATGGTTTCCCTGTCTTACCTGTAAATGAAGAAGGCTTTAACTTTAGGAATCTATCCACCGCCCTGCTCAGATCGTGCTGTCCTTGAGTATTCATTCCATACCATGGTGGTGGATACGGATATGCTCCCTGATAAGCAGAAGATGACGGAAACTGGTGCAATGGTGGTACATTCTGGGGTTGGCCCATCAGTCCTGGACTACCATGCGTCGGCTGTGTAGTATTATTCCCTCCAGACTTGGGCGTACCTCCAGTGGGAACAGAACCCGGTGGCCTGAACATCTTCAGTATCTCGCTCAAGAATTCTTTCTGCTGAGCTTGCATCTGATAGACCAGGTTTGTAACGATGGTCTCAGAATTCCTGTGAGGTGGGCCAGGCAAATTTGTCGGTACTTCTGGAACCTGTTCTTCCTCAACTTCCGGGCTTGGCTCTCTAACATGGCCTGTTTCAACCTGTTCTTCTTCTTCGAGGCGCATCCTAGCCTGGTGACGCTTCCGACCCTACGACCGTTTTCGCCCACCATCTCAAACTATTCTGTTTAAATCTGAGAAGAAGACATAACACATGAAAATGAAGCAATAGTGGTGTTAGTCTTGAACAATATAAGGTGAAACAGTTGCAAAAAGGAGTAATTAAATTTACAAAATTTTAAAATTTTTCAGAGATTTTTCTGGCTATTCTGGTGCTGGTGCTGACCGGTCGCATCATACCGGTCGCACCCCTGTAGAATATGCTGCGACCAGTATAGTCGACCAGTCATAATTTAAAATTCTGATCGAGACATAGCGGTCGCATACCTGGGAGATACTGGTCGACACTCTGTAGACAGTGCTGCGACCGGTATAGTCGACCGGTCAGAATTTTAATTCTGACCGGGACATAGCGGTCGCATGTCTGTAGAGATACCGGTCGACCGGTATAGGCAAAACCGTCGACCGGTATGCCCAGAATTACTTTTAAAATCACGAAAAAGTGAGATTTTTCTCACTTTTCTTTCTTCTTTCTCTCCGGTGGCGATTTCTCTCTGGCTCCCAAGTTGCTTCAGTCCGACCGGTGATCTTAGAAGTCATTTTCTTCCGTTCAAGACTTAGAACATAGTCTCCAGGTAGGTCTCTTCCCTCTCTATCTCATTTCTACAAGCTTTTCATATCGTTTTAGTTGAAATTTTATGTTATTCATTGATTGGAAGATTCTAACCGTAGGAACTTCTTTCCTTCGGTTTAGAAAGGGTTTAGGGACCCCTAAGAGCAAAAGCCCTCAACCAATTTGAGGTTTCACCAAAGGGTTTTTGGAGAAATCGAATTTTTACAATTTTTGACCTAGGTTTTCAAAAATTTTGAAATTTCTTGGTTTTTCTTAAATTCTTGAAATTGCTTATTGTAATTGCCTGTGATTGATTTGTTGAAGAGTGTGGGGGTTACGTAAGTCCTCCTCCCCATGATTTTGGGTGAGTTCGAGGCTTTTTCTCGAATTACAGTCGTTATGCTGTCGAAATTTCGACAAAATCTAACATTTTCTTCTTATTTCCTTTTTGTTTTGCAGTTTAATGGCTCCACGACGTGCTCTAGGCAAACGTCCTCATGGCTAAGCGTTCGCGCTTCTCAGCCACCCGCTCCACAACTCGACGAGCGTTGGTTTCAATCCTTGGAGGCACAAGCTCATTTCCCGTGGTTCGATAGCAAAAACATCGAATCCGGGTGTCGAGTTAACTTGGATCAGCTGGAGAGGTTCGATGTGCGAGCCGCTTTCGATGCGCTTGGGTGGGTACCGATAATATCCTACACTGATACCACCCGTCCCAACCTGGTTAAGCATTTCTATGCTTACCTGGAGCTGCATGGGGATGTTAACGATCCCAACCAGGGTAGGGACTTACGCATCTCCAGCTACGTCAAGGGTGTACCTATCTCCTTCAACACCCACCAGTTAGCTGATCTGTTAGGGGTACCCAACGATGGAGACTTAGTATACTGCCCCCCAAAGGTGAAGGGCTATCTTAGCGAGGACTTACGCCGAGAGATCGCCGAGCAGATCCTCAATCCTGGGGCTCCTATGAAGGCGGCTAGTCTGAAGCCCCTAGCTCATGTCTACAGCCGTATCATTCAGCACGACATCGTGCCCCAGAGCGGCCACTACAGTGAGTTATCTCAGCTCACTCAGTACATCACCTACTGTGTCTGCATCGGGGAGCGGGTCTCTCTCCCTTACCTCATCATCAGGACCATGCATTAGGCGACCCTGGCCGATCAGGCCAGTAACCTTCCCTACGGTCGTCTCATTACCTTCCTGCTACGTCGCTTGGGTGTGAGCATGAGAGGTGAGGTGACGGTTGAGGATACTATGACCTCCGACATTGACTGGGAGGCTATTTAGAGGATGCAGATGGTCGATCTGCCCGTTAGCGACGACGAGTTGGAGGCTCGCCCTCGTCCACTCGGGAGGGTAGCAGTCGCGGCAGCAGCAGCAGCAGCAGCCAATGTGGCCTATGCGGCAGAGGCTGGGAGTGATGATGACGATATGGCTGGGGAAGCACCAATGCCTGTCCCACAGCCTACACCTGCAGCACCACGGTCTACCTCTACAGCTGGACCATCTCAGCCTTCACCCGACACCATGATGGGTATGATTATGGAGATCAGGGACACTCAGCGTGAGATGAGCCGTGACTTGGCGCAGTTGGCTCGCAGTCTCAGAGTCACACAGGATCAGGTGCACTAGCTCAAGGTCGCTTACGAGCGAGACTATGATATAGCAGATCCTATTCCTCCGAGGCCCCCTACCCCATTATTGTCCCTCTTATATTTTCTTCTGTTTTGACTGTTTATATAACAGGGTAACTGTCCGGTTTGTGGACTGTACCCTGTAGCACTATTTTATCTGATACTCATTTCCTATTTAATGAAAGTTTTCATGATTCACCTAACTAGTGCATGGGTATCAATAAAATTCCATATTTAATACAATATTTTATGCTCTTTCTTAATCAGTCTCAGGTATCAAACAATGCTTAGGGTGTGTTTGTATTAAAAATTTTAAATTTTCCTAACTCAGTTCATCGACTTAGTTAAGTGCAACATGGTTTGTTGGACAGAGCCCGAGGGCTCTGATACCAAGTTGTCACACCCCAATTCCGATCCAACCAGAATGGTGTGAGTGAATCGTCATTGAACCAACGGTTCACATCAGGATCTTGAATAGGCCATGTCCACTCATACAAACCCATTACACATAACCACAATCAGAATATAAATAATACAGCGGAAGTCTTTAAATAAATGAACTGAGAATCTATTGATAAATTTAAATAAAATATCCAATTATTCAAATTCAAACATATAATATAATATCCTTACATCCATTTAGTCCAACTGAAAATAACTGAAATAAATAAATAAAACCAATCAAAGGTACACGTAGAAATGGCACTCGCATGAAGCGTCATGCTCGTCCTCTCCTGCCTGTACATCCAACGCAGCAACACCACCATACGCCGGAGCGTTCATATAGTCGTCCACTGTGTAACCTGCATCAACATCTAAAAACAATGTATATACAAAGGGTGAGCTCACAACTTAGGTCAGTAAGACAATCAGACAGTTTCACAATATTATGCATGAGGAACAATCAGTTTTATGCTGTGGTCTAGTTTAAGTTTGCAATGTGCTATAGAAAGGTTTGGTGGCCCCCGCACCTCTATACACGAGTGTGTGGCACCTCATGGATCATACCCCCATTGGCCCACATACACCCAACACGCAAACTGGGCTCGCAACTAACCAATCCTATATGTCATCAATGTATGTTCTATCCCAGCATAGCCGTCTACGACATAGAGATAGAGCTAAGTCATTCCCACACCTCCCCTGATGCTCTATCCGCAACTAACCCACTAGGATAGATACATAACGCAGGTAGACCCTATCCCAACATAACTCCCTACGGCATAGAGATAGAGCTAAAGCATCGTTGACAAGCCAGCATCGACCTCGGAGACCACAATGCCACATAACCATGGCCAGGCCAACATTAACATCGGAGACCACCGTACCACGATCTTCCCCTAATGCCCCACCCGTACCAAGCATGTTAAGACAGAATACTACAAAAGGTGCTAGTGTGAGGAGCGATCCCAGGCCCATGCCCCACTCCACACACTAACGAAAATAATCACATGCTTAACAATCACATCCTATCAATGCATGAACAATAATAATAACTGAAAGTAAAGGATGGCATGTGTATATGCACAAACATCACATCATATATATTCAGGTGACTAACAACGATTTACTTTCCATTAATTATTAGATTTAGGTCAGATTCCCTTACTTGATGCTCATTTGTTAGCTTGCTCCACGTCACAAGATCCAAACGGGAAGTCACAAAGTCCTACAATATTATTAGGGTTTCATTAGAATATTTTTTCTTAGGGTTTCACGTTGGTCGAAAACCAACAAAGTCCAAAACCAACCTTTCAGAACTGACCGGTCGCAACATACTGGTTGCAGCTCTGTGAGCAAACTAGCAACCGGTATGGTCGACCGGTATGTCTCTGAAAGACCATACACTTGGTTTTTCGACTGTCGTTGATCGATTTTCTTAGATTCTCAGGGTTTCTCCTATCTATTCTAAGTCTAATCTTGGAGTTAGAGTTATCCCTAACACATTCAAGTCTCGTTTCGATGAATATCATCTCGGAACTCGAATCTAAGGTTTGACGGCAACTTAGGGTTTAATATCCAATTTAGGGTTTTAGATCAATACCTACTTTACATGGTATTGATCCACCCACACAACTATCATAGGGTAAGAAGATTGATTCAAACAATTACCGTTGACTAGCATAACGTGAGCGTCGTCGAACGGTAATGGCAGCACCTCCTTCTTCTTCCTAGCTCCTTCTCCTTTCCAACCTCCTTCTCTTCTCTAAGGTTTATGAGAGATAATGGAAAGGATTTGAGAAGGTTTAAGGATTTATAGGCTAGAATTAAGGTTTAGTAACCCTATTAGAATTAGGAAGGTTCAGGCATTAGGGTTTAGGAAAATAGGACCCACAGAGATCCAATTCCGGATCTCCGTACTCAGCTACGCAGAGCTAACCGGTCGATCGGTCAACATAAAATGATGAATATTTGACCGTCTTTGATCCGATTTCGTACTTGTTTGTCATCCGCTCGTCCCGTCTGGCCCGGTGATGATCGGAAGACCTGCTACGACACAAAACCAAGGTTTAGACCGAGTTTACGGAGTGCGGGTCTTACAGAATACGCATGAGTTGGACTCGCATGAGGGGTCATGCGTATCTACTAAGTCTTCGGCTTCCATTGCAGCAACACGCGCATACACCGGAGCACTCATATAATCTTCAACTGTAGTACCTGCATCATCAACTAAAAATATTCGACGTCGAGAGGGTGAGCACACATCATGGCTCAGTGAGCAAACAAAACAATACAACAAACATATGCATGCATTCAATTCATATCTTTGGTCTGGTATATAAATTTGCAATGTGCTATAGAAATGATAGGTGGTCAAAGGTCACATTTATTGACGTCGCACATCTATACACGAGTGTGTGAAGCCGTCCAAAGATAACGTTTATTGTCGTTCCACATGCACCCACCATGGACAAAGTACACGCAAAGGTCACGTTTATTGCTGTACCCGTTGCCCATACCAACACGTAAGCCCCTGCTAGCGAGGGCTGGCAAACTGGGCTCACAACTAACCAATCCTAATTCCAATCAGTGTATCCAAGGCCTCACCCCAGCATCCCTCAATACGTCCATAGAGATAGGGCTAAGGCCCCCCGGCAGAGTCAGAGACTACACGATCCGAGACCACCTCCCCTCATACCCTACGATGTAATAGTTCTGTTAAGGTAATGACGATACGACGATGTCAGTGGACAAGACTTAAGTTAGAGATAGAGCTAGAGTGCTGAGGCCCCGCCTATGACACCTCCCCCTGATACTCGCTCGCATCAAGCATACCAACCACACACATACATCCACATGCCTATTCCTATCATCATCATCATCATCATGTTATAAACAATAATTAAATATGCATGAACAGTAATAATATAAATATTGGATGACATGTTGAATGCACATAACAATCATACACGCATAAAATCAATCATGGCATTGGACTCAAGAGTAAAACAGTTTATTATTAACCAATTAGTTTAGGTTTTGTTCCCTCACCTTTGCTTGATCGTAGATCCTCTTTCAAGCTTTAAGAATCAACTAAATATCAATATTATATCCCTAGAGGACCTAATCAAGTCGATATAATTTAATTAAAATTAATTCTGATTTTAAAAAGCATGCTGTTAACTGGGGG
Source organism: Protea cynaroides (assembly GCA_028583415.1). Classification (NCBI taxonomy): domain Eukaryota; kingdom Viridiplantae; phylum Streptophyta; class Magnoliopsida; order Proteales; family Proteaceae; genus Protea; species Protea cynaroides. The sequence continues at coordinate 40,826,445 of CM053273.1, forward strand.
TCGATGCCAGGGTCGGAGGTTCCATCGACCCTGGGTGCTACCACCCAAATTCTGGACTTCCCAAACACTGGGGGTCGATTGTTAGGGTCTGGTAGGGTCGATTGGCCATCGACCCCCATGCGACCCCCTGTGGATTTAGTCAATTTTTCATCCTACAGTCCATTCCTTCGTGTTTGGGTCCTATGGCTTGCTTCTACAATCCATTACATACATGTTCTATGGCTTAGAACCATAGTTTATTCCCCCTACATGGTTTTTCTATGATTTCTGCCATGGTTTTCCATGAAAACCTAACCATGGATAGATCATTTGGGTTTCTCCTAGATCATTCCCTCTTCACTATCTATTCTAAGGTCTGTAGAATTACATGGAGATAGTATCCATACCTGAGAATTAGGCTTGTCTTTCTGAAGCCTTCTCTTTGATCTTCGTCTCCACTTTTCTTCTCTTTTCTTTTTCTTCTCCTTCTCTTCTCTTTCTCTCAATCCAATTAGGGTTCTAAAAGGAGTGAAAGAGGCTTAGGGATGTCCTATTTATAGAGTAGAAACTCCCAAAATACGTCCCATTGAGATTAGGAAAGAATCCCATTGAAATAGCGAAGTTCCTAATTCACGGTTTCTGTCGGTAGACTGGGGGTCGATGAGAGGGTTGGAGATCCCGTCGACCCCTGGTTCTAAAATGCCTGACCCCCGGTTAAAAACTCAGGGTCTGACTTTTATACTGGGGGGTCCGACCCTGCCTTGCTGGGTATGGGACCCTCCCCCTTATTTTAGTGTTTTTGGGTCAATTTAATACATGGGATCGTGATCTCCCTCACGCACTTGATCCATTTGGCTCGACCATGACGGGTAGACCTGGTTCAAGGTGGTAAGACCGGGTTAGTTCGATACGGGTCTTACACCCAGTGGGCCCGTAAAACTCACTAGGATAAGTGGTATTATTGAACCAGACAAAGCAACAAGCGATGAAACAAAACCATACTCAAAATGAATAATCCTCTTAAGAAAACATTACTTAGACAAACGCATGCAACTAAGAAATAAGAAGAGACTTCAAAACTCCTCATTAAAGAGCCCATAAACTCGACAAAATCTTCAAACTAAACAAACTCCCTCACCCACCCAATACTAAAATATAATTTATTCCATGGATTAGGAGCAATCGAAAAAGCCAGACCGGTACACTATCTCTTGGAATCCTAACCTAAATAGTGTGCTATCAACAATTGTATTAGTATAAGAACTCAACGGTACCCTACCTCTCGAATCAGACCAGTATATAAAAACCCTAATCCTGAAAAAGGAGAAAATCAAAGTGGTAAAGGTCGACAAAGCAAGTTTTCCAAAAACAAAAACAACTCCACTCACTATACTGGAGAATCCAAAACCTGATACAAAAAACTTCACAACTACAAAAAATAAATAAATAAAAATAAAAGCAGCAAATAAGAATAGATTATAAGTTTTCATATCAAAAGGTCAAACTTGTAAGTGGAAGAAGTCTCACATATATAAGGCATCCAAGGTTCTAGTCTCTAAGCAATGTGGGACTATTCCCAACACTATCCCTCGTGTACTACTCCTCTTTTAGATGGCATACACGTGGCATGTGGTCTTTCTTTTAGGTGATTGTATGGAGTGAACATGGAATTCTAATACCATGTTAAGTTTCCATCTCAAAGGTTCAAACTTGTAAGTGAAGGGACTCTCACGTATATAAGGCACCAAAGATTCTAAGGCCAAAAGAGAAACTAGTAATTGAAGAATAAATCTCACGAAATAAACTTCAACTAAAAATTTGCCTATAGAAAAATCATCAAGGCAAACAATTCAAATGCAAAACCAACAAACTTAAAAAACCCAAATTTATGCTACTGCTACGTTAGAAAACCTTTTATTTTTATTTTTTTTGGGAGAATCAACAAAACACACTACAATTACAAGGAGCCAAAGAAAATCCCTTGCGGTTAGAGTCTAAAGCATTGGTCATATAGAACCTACTGTTTCAACAGTAAAGCACACTGGGAAATTTATGCCACTACTGCTGCTTGGAGTCTCGGAGGCTTGGAAGCTTGGATTGGTGGAGCACTGGAGCGCCGTGGTCGCAGTTGAACAAGGAGAGTCGAGGGTTTAACCAGATGGAAGGGAATCGGAAATTATCGATTTCGGAGAGACCGAATGAGTGGGATGTTTTTTTTTTTTCATCCATTTTTAAAATATAAAAAATGGATACGTTTAAACTTCAAGGCATCCGTATGTACGTTTTTTGGCGTACCATTGAGAACAACACGTTTTTTGGTTTTTTTTTCCATCCATATTTTAGCCTAAAATGGACACGCGTTTTAAACTTCAAGGCATCCATATGGTGTTTTTGGCGTACCATTGAGAACAACATGGTAATATAAATATTAAACAGTTTTGTTTTTATTTTTCTGACATATTTTTATTTTTATAAGTGTTTGGTATGATTTTTGAGTACTATTTATGAAAAGAAAAAACAAAAAGAGGCCAAAAATCAACTTTTCTTGTTTTTGCACAACTTCAAGTTGCACATGCGTTTTAGGTTGGAAAATAAGGGGTAGAAATATAAAACAACTTTATATTCATTTCCTCATTCTTATTAACCAAACACCTCAACCTTTACCCAAAAAAGAAAAAGAAAAAAAAGACTTGTTGTGCGAAAGAACTGCGAGTTCAATCCAGTTATCGTCTCTGGTATGCTCGCATAAATCTTGTTATGCGAAATGTCCAAGTACTGCAAGTTGCTGGCGATCTCCACCATCGATAGATTAAACATGAACTGGTTCCTCTATAGATCAATCGTTTCCGTTGATCCATTTTCCTTGAACAAAATCGACGTGTCTCCTTTAAGCTTTGAGCTCCAAATCTATTAAAAATTATTTTTAGACATTGTATACCAAATCTATTTCCTATTCTGTAATCTATTTTTTATTGTAGTTACCAAACGGTTTTTTATTTTTTATCAAAAATGGTTTTTAAAAATACTTTTTGAAAAAATAACAAAAATCAAAAACAAAAATGATACCAAACACAGTCTTAGTATGGTACAACTATATTATACGTATTTAATACGCGTTTTAATTAACGGGGTAGGATTGCAAATTATTTAAGGATTTGGTTGAATGTCATCTATTTATTGTAAAAAATTAATGTCTCAAAAATTAATATCATTTATTCCATTTAATGAACATCAATTTATTGGGTTAGGTTAGGCACATCACACGGAGAGTAGAAAGTCTTTAGACTTGAAAGGTCAGTTTTCCCCACCCAAAAAAAAAAAAAAAAAAAGAAGAGTAAAAAAAAAAAGTCAGTTTTCAAAGTCTTCAAATAACTTAGGAATTTGGAAAATTTTCATTTTTAATTAAGGCTTTGTATTTTTATTTTATTTTTGGTAAGAATTAAGGTTTTGTTTGATTGTAAAGAGAATTGAAAGAAAAGAAAATGAAAATTTTTAATTTTAAATGAAAATTTTTATAATTGTAATACAACATGATTGTATAAATTACTTAAACTTCTAAACATATTTAATAATAATACTTATAAGATGCAAATTTATTTTTTATTTTCAAATGGGATGGATTTGAATGTAAAGTGAAATGTAATTTAATAACTAAATATTTTTACCCAAAAACAAAAAATTAAATAATTTAAAATTAATTACCTAGTGATGTGATAATATATACTCTAATCATTACAAAAGTTTCCATTGAAATTTTTTTTTTTTTCGATAAGAAGAAATTGTATTCAAGATCAAAAGGCAATATATCAGGGATAGAGGGATAGATTCAGGACTCATGAACGGGCCACTCAATCTTCCCCGCAATATTGAGAGCCTTTTTTGCTTGAATTAAGGCTTTGTTTGATTGGAAAAGGAATTGAAGAAATAGAAAGTAATCTCTTTTCTAGCAAGGGTATCCAATGGAGACTCAAAAAATCCAGAAAAATCACAAGGATTTGCAGATTTACCCAAAATTAACCTTTAACAACAAACAAGAGTAATTGAAATTGAACAAATAATTCTCCAACTTCAAATCTGACTGTAAGAATGCTTCAAAATTTGGGATCGTTGATCCTTAGGATATAAGAAACAATAATCCAGAAGATGAGCTTGATCCAATGGTCGGGATCGAAACCAATTTTGCCCATAGGTCTCAAACAGGTATTTTAATAGAATCAGAATTATAGAATTATAGAAAAACTAAATTATCTTGATATCCAGCCGTTAGAAAGGGCTCAAATTTGGAGGAAAAGACCTTTGGGATATGCATGATAACATATATAAATTTGAGAGTCATCCGACCACTACAAAAGAAACCACAAGATCTCAAAAATTGACTATCCTGTTAACTCCGCCCAAAGAGAGATCAGATCGAGAAAACCTAGTTGTATCTTTCTTCTAGATGTGTTGTAAGTCTCAGAAACAGGAATAAGAATATCGCAACAAGGTAAGAAAGAACTAGAACTCAATAGCAAGAATAAATTTTATAAAAAAAAAAAAGCAAAAGTGTGTGATTGAGTCTCACAACCATGGGAGACTCAATTAGAACTTTAAACACAAAATTTCTGGTTTCTACTAAGTCTGTGTCCCTTCTCCCATTCATCTTATTTATAATGCTGAAAAAAATTACAAAAGATAGAAAGGACTGATTCTTTAAGGAGAATATCCAAAAATAAAAAGGAGAAAATCTTTCATTTATATTTGTTAGGAAAGTTGTTAAACAAAAGAAATTTCTAAAACTGGAAATAGGAAAGTTTCCAAATAAAAGCAAACACCTAAAAATTGATTCAACTAAAACAATTAGGAAACAAACTCTAAGATAACTGAACCAAATATATAGGAGAGTAAATAACGTAATAAAATAGGAAAGAAATATGTTGGCATTGTTCACGTGAATAGTGTTGAGCTGGTTCTTTGGCCTTTGGGTTGGTCCAATGGACCAATTTCAACTGGTTATTTGGGCTGGTCTATTACCAACATAAGCTTGGGCCTTGGACCTTCTCGGACTCCATCAACTCCCCCCCAACTTAAAATGAACTCGTCTACGAGTTTGGTAATGATGAAGAATGATTTCAGTGGGTTCGGTAAGTAGCGTTTTCTGATCTTGAAATTTTGGCTGTGCTTGCAATAGTGGAAGAAAATCCATCAGTTTGGGTCCACTCTCTTCAAGATATTTAGATGGTATTACAAAATCAATATGCTCAACATCTTGAGGAAAGTCAAGTGGAATCGTGGTATTCATGGGGACGATCTTATTCAATTCTTTGTCTTCAGCAATTGCCTCCATAACATCGTAGTCTTCATCAGAACTGTGATCGCCATTGTGAATCCATAGAGCTTTAGTAGAGGCATTGAAATTAATTATATCCACTTTTGAGGCAACCAAAACCATACTGCTGATTTTATGGATTCCATATGAATCCTCACCATCATCCGTGATATCTGTATTAGGAACAGGAGTGTCATCACTTTGCGGCTCACATACCTGTGTATTTGGATTGGCCTCAATTGCAGCAACTAAAGAGTTTACTTTTAATTTTTGTAGATAATCTCTAGCAAAGTGACCATATGCATTGTAGTGATAGCATTGCACATCCGTAGCTGCTATCATGGGAGTTTTACTTTTATCTGTCATTGGAGTAGCACGAGATGCAGTCCCTATGACTTTACTGATTGGTGTGGGGTGCTTCATTTCATAAGAACTGGAGGTGGGCTTCGGTGTTGACTTCAAAAGGTCCTCGGCTTAGAAAGCTTTATCAACACAGTCGTTAAGACTAACAATATCAACCACACCCATTTTTTCTCTAATTTCAAGTCGCAGTCCCAAACAAAATTGAGATATCAGTTGATCATCATTATCCTGTGATCCAGACCATGCACATAATTGATCAAATTGATATACATAATCTTCTATACTCATATTGTCTTGTCGAAGATTATTCAGCTGGTCATGCAACCTTCTTTGGAAGGACCTTGGTAGATATTTCTCTTTCAATTCTTTTTTCATCTCCTCCCAAGTAGTAGGTTCCATCCGTCTCTTCATGAGGCTATATTCATAATTACGCCACTAATCATGAACACCCCCCATAAGTTTGGAGGGAGCCAATTTCAGTTTTCGAGGTTCGAAAAGATTAAACCAATCGATATAGTCATCTAAGGCATTCAGCCAGTCTTAAAAGGCTTCAGAGACTTGCTTCCCATGAAACTCCTTGAGGTCTATCCGTACCTTACGGGTTTGGTAACGGATAGGTTCATCATAGTCTTCATAGGGTGGTTGTGGTATTCCTCTTTAGGGACCCATTGAGGAGCCCTAATAACACATCTTGGCATTAGGTTGGCACTAGGGGGCTTCATTTCTAGGAGCTTCCCTTCTAGGGGTTTCCATTCTAGCCTACGTAGGATGATTTAACTTCTCTAAATTACTTATTCTTCTATCCACATTATCCAATTTTACATCTATTTTAGACAATTGTTGGATAACCACATTAATAAGGTCATTGGGGGTTATTGGACTGATTAGGAGAGTTATAACTCTTCTCAGCCATGCTCTGATACCAATTGATGGCAAAGAGGGTTTCAATACATCCAATTCAAAGATCCCTTTTTGCTACTGGATCTCTACACAGTCCAAACCCATTTAACCTTTAACAACAAACAAGAGTAATTGAAATTGAATAAATAATTGCCCAACTTCAAATCTGACTGTAAGAATGCTTCAAAATTTGGGATCATTGATCCTTAGGATATAAGAGAAAATACTCCAGAAGATGAGCTTAATCCAACGGCCGGGATCGAAACCAATCTTGCCCATAGGTCTCAAACAGTTATTTTAACAGAGTCAAAATTATAGAATTATAGAAAAATTCACTTATCTTGAGATTCAATTATTAGAAAGGGCTCAAATTTGGAGGGAAAGGCCTCAGGAATATACATGATAACATATCTAAATTTGAGAGCCATCCGACCACTACAAAAGAAACCTCAAGATCTCAAAAATTAACTATCCTGTTGACTCCGCCCAAAGAGAGATCAGATTGAGAAAATCTGGTTGTATCTTCCTTCTAGATGAGTTGTAAGTCTCAGAAACAGCAATAAGAATATCACAACAAGGTAAGAAAGAACTAGAACTCAATAGCAAGAACAATTTTTAGAAAATAAAAACAAAAGTGTGTGGTTGAGTCTCACAACCGTGGGAGACTCAACCAGACTTTGAACACAAAATTTCTGGTTCTACTAAGTCTATGTCCCTTCTCCCATTCATCTTATTTATAATGCTGAAAAGAATTACAAAAGATAGAAAGGACTGATTCTTTAAGGAGAATGTCCAAAAATAAAAAGGAGAAAATCTTTCCTTTATATTTGTTAAGAAAGTTGTTAAATAAAAGAAACTTCTAAAACTGAAAATAGGAAAGTTTTCAAATAAAAGGAAACACCTAAAACTGATTCAACTAAAACAATTTAAGAAACAAACTCTAAGATAACTGAACCAAATATATAGGAGACTAAATAACGTAATAAAATAGGAAAGAAATATATTGGCACTGTTCATTTGAACAGTGTTCAGCTTTTAGCTGGTTCTTTAACCTTTGGGTTGGTCCAATGGACCATTTTCGACTGGTTCTTTGGGTTGGTCCATTACCAACTTAAGCTTGGGCCTTGGACCTTCTCGGAATGCATCACTCTCTGACTAAAGGATATGAAAGACTAGTATTATGTTTCTCTTTTCTTTTCTCTCTCTCTCTCTCTCTCTCTCTCTCTCTCTCTCTCTTTTGGTTGTTGCACGCAGGGGGTCAGACTTTAGAGTCTTTGTTTTATGTTTTCTCTTTCTTCTTCTTTTGTTTCACTCTCTTTTATTTTTGGTTGCTTGCATGAGCAGTATCAAAATACAGTAGACAAATCAAATACTATTCTATTTTACATTAGTTTCATGGAAAATAGACATCACATTTACTCAGAGAAGGACCAGTTTCAAGGTTTCAGCAACAACAAATGATTACAATGTTTTCTTCTCTATACAATATCCAGTTTAGGCATCAATTCTGCAGAACAGCTTCATGGAGGCATAAGAGATGCTTTTATCCTTGTTAAGCATACCTTAAACTGGACTCCATATGGTTGCTTTTGGAACACCATTTCGTGGCACAGATCTCAGATTTTGGCTTCCACGCTCAAAATGTAACACCGAAAACTCCAAAATGTAAGAGATCAATTGGAAAAACTCTAGAAATCCCTTTTGAGTTTAGAGGACATCAAGGGAACTGGAACTGCATATATCCCTGCCTCCCACCAGAAGGAGGGCTTATGTACACCCAAAGCAAGGAAATAATGATTGACACCAATCCAGACCATACAAAGACAATGGTGGGGACTTTCCCTCTTTTCCCCATCAAGCCCTTGGCAAATGGATAGAGATGGCATAGCACCCAAAAGCTGAAAAACACCCCTCCAAGGAGCTTGCTCCACTGTGGGAATGGGCTGTAGATGGTCCTTGCCACCCCAATTGCAATTGCTATGGTGTTCACCATCATAATTGTGATTGGTAAGACCATCAGGAAGCTCCACTTCACTACGTATAGATCTGCAAACTCATCATCTCCATCTTCAGGTGCTGCAGATTTGGATGTCAATGTGAATGAGATATCAACTCCTGCAATTAGCTTTAGTAGGCCCTGTAACACTGCAGCTGGATGAGCACTAGTTCCACCAATCAACCAGAATTGTTCGTTCCGCCACCAATCATGAAGAGTGATCCCGGACCACCTTATCTCAAGGATAGCTAGGAAGCATAAGGTGATTGTAATCACCAACAATAATGTAAGAAAGGTCACATTGAGGGACTCAACTATGAACTGCCCTGAGAAGAGGGACATCGCCGGCAGAAAGCAGTATACAAGAATGAAGAATGATGTGAAGGGGTATATCCCAACGTTGAAGTAGGCCACCTTTTGCAAGAATTTCATCCGTCGGGAGGCAAACATAGCGTTGTTGCGGGAGAAGAAGATCTCAACAGAGCCAGTTGCCCAGCGGAGGACTTGGTGGAGCCGGTCAGTAAGATTGATAGGTGCTGTCCCTCTGAATGCATCACGCTTGGTGATGCAGTATACTGATCTCCATCCCCTGTTGTGCATCCGGTAACCTGTAACAACATCTTCTGTAACAGAACCATAGATCCAACCCACCCTTTTGCCCCACTCTGTTTTATCCTCATAGTAACAAGATATTGCACTTATTGCCTCTGCCACTGTTGCGGCATCTAAGGGCTCTCGGGGTACCGCAAGTGAACCAGCAGGCCGGCCTTGACTACCTTTTCCTTGCAATTCTTGAAGCAACCTTCCTTGATATTCTGCTACAGGAATTGATGCTGCAAGGATCACAGAGTTTCCAAACCTCTTTGGAAGAAGCAGAGATTCAATGTCTCCATCGTCATCCTCATCGTGTTCACGATTGATTGGCAAAACCATCTCATCCTTTTCCTTTGCCACTTTACGTGGTGCTCTCAGGAACAGCTTCATTTTCCTTCTTCCAAACCACCCATGATGTTCTGTAGCCCTTGGAGGACTAAAGCCATAAAGAGCAATTCTTCGGAAAATGCAACCAGTCCCCACATACATTGGACCCTGCAACCCATCCAGTGCCCGCATGTTCACATCAAAGAATACTGTGTTGTGGTTTGCATAACGGTCATTTGGATCAATACCTTCAAACCTCTGCGGGAATTGGACATAGCAGATTCTATCGCCACCCCTGTCCAGCATGAAGCACATTCCTTCCCTAAGGGCTAAGGAATTGTAGATGTAGTGATCACAGTCAAGGTTGAGTATAAATGGGCCATTTGACATGATTGCACTTGTTCGGACCAGAGCATTCATGGCCCCTGCTTTCTTGTTGTGGTCATAGCCTGGTCTTTTCTCTCGAGATACATATACCAGCATCGGCAATCTGATATCGACTTCAGCGGTATCAATTGGATTCTCCTCATCTGCTTCAGATCCCATTACTGGTTCTGAATTTGGGGGAGCTAGCATTGCCTGCAGGAAAGCATTAATTGAGTTATTAGAGCTTTTATGAACAAGAATATACTAATTGATTACATGGAAGTTGATGAAAAGTACCTGAATTATACCAGCATGATCCCCTCTTGAATGATCAATCTCTGCAGAGGACCATGTTCCTGGCCAATGAGCCCCATCAGACATCCATGTAGCCTTCGGGACCTTGAGCGGTTCAGAAGGATTGCTACCCATCTCCATCTGTTTTCTCTTTGCTCTTAGCTCTTCATGGGCATTATATGCTTCAGACCGCCTCCTTATGGACTCAGGTAGGGAGTTTATCCTCACCTTGAATTCATCATATTCTCTCTTCATTCGTCTTCTCTCCCTGACAAAATCTAGCCGAACTTTGTTTTTGAGGAAGTCACGTTTCTGCCCAAAATATGCCTCGGGATTTCTCGGTTCTATTCTGTGTTTCCTACAAAAAGGAACCCATATCCTTGCAAAGCTCGCAGTCTCAGCAAGAGCTTCAAATGTCAGGAGGGATCCACCATCATCTGATAGATAACAAGCAAGCTTTTCCACAGGGTAATCAACAGAAAGAATTGAGAGAATCGTGTTTGCCGTTACAAGAGGAGGTTCTTTTTCTGGGTCTGCTGTGGAGACAAAAACATCAATCCCTGGGAGATCAGATCTTCCTTTTGGATTACGAAGGTTTGGGGATTCAAAACGGCATTTCAAAACAGAAAGATCATTCACTCTATTTACAGGACATAGCTTGGGGAGCTGATCGAGAAGCCATGACAAGGCAAACCAGAGTTCACATATAACTGACATCCCCCATAACCACATTGCCTCATGATTGGGATGTCTAATTCTCCAGGTAAGAAAGAAACCAAGCGCAACAAGACGAATCACCATAAGCAACCTGAACAGGAAGATGATATTGAGTAATAAACAGAGGCAAATAATTCACATTTCTACACTTGATTTCCATCGATAGACACCAAAATTGAAACCAAGTAAACGTATATGTAGTACAAAGCAGCAATTTTTTAGTATGAGATAAAGAAAAACCGAAAGTTCTATTCTTCATATGCATCTATTAAACTAAAACTGAAACCATGCCAAACCAAATGGGTTCCATGCTCAGCAGCAATTTAGTATGACAATGAAGAAAACTGGAAGTTCTCTGTTCTTAATCTCACCTGTATGGACTGAGTATGGCAGTAGAGACCAACACTTTCCGGGTCAAAGGTCTCCCGCTTCTTTCTCCGAAATCAGGTGGGTGTTCGAACCCATTAACCCCAGATCCTCCACCATATCCATCTTTTGGCCAGACTGCATTTCCATATCCATATGTCCCCTTGGTTTCATAAAGCCAGCGGTTGTGATCAAAATCAGGAGGATTATTAGGGGCTTTGAATGATTTCACAAGTGAAAGCCTTCTATCTAGCATTGAGGGTAGAGGACAAGCCTGATCGTCTGCTTCAGACCCATCTCCATTGTCATCTGTTACATCCCTGTACGGCTCCTTACACCCAGGGCAATTGCTACCATTTCCAAGGCAATCCAGGTAACAGTCCCTGCAAATTTTGAAACCACAATCGCATGGAACCCTTCCATCACCTTTCAATGCTTTACCGTCACAACCGTTCATGGCGCATACAGTTGCCATGGATTTCACCATTTCAGTTTGGTCAGTTGAGCATTCTATAACGTGCCCACGAGTAACCGAGTTGAATCCTCCTGTAAAGATGGTACCTGAGATGTAACTCCTGTTGGGTTTTCCTGGGTCTTTGGCATCATCGTCAAGGAGGCTACTTTGAGAGGAATTCATGGGCTGGTGATCTGGGGTTGGTGGGATGTGAACAGTGTAGTTCACAAACTCTGAGCTCACTTCTTCGGTTTCCTCCTGAGACATGGAGCAATATTTTCCAGTTTCACCCCTTGACGCTCTTCTTCCACCACTTGAAGCCCCGTTTCCTCTGCTACTGAGAGGAGAATTTCGTCGAATTGGGCTCGTTAAGCCCATGCTTCTAATCCCTCCTCCTCCCTTTCCTCCAGAAGAAGAAACTGTGATGGTCACAGGAGATGAAGGAGAAGAAACCATCTTTACCATTTTCAGTCCACTTTAGCCAACCCTTCAATTTTGAGAGAATAAGAACAGAAAAGAGAGCAGAAGAAACCTCTCGAATCAGACCAAAGAGAAGAGATGTATGGGAGATGAAGATGTTTTAAGCATTTCTGTACTTTTTTTTTTTTTTTTTTTTTTTGAAGATATAAATTGTCAGTCAGTCTTTGCAACGGTCGTTATTTGAATTTTGAGTGAGAAGAGGGTTTGGGAGTAGCGAACAAAGGGAGTCGGCAAATTTCAAAAGCCAAGCGTTTCGACGTTCAACGGTCGATTCATCTGGACGGTCCATGCTCAATTAGCTAAGATCTGACCGCAATCTCCAACTTCTAACGGTCAGTATGAGTGCCTACCGTTACGAATCACTGTGAACAAGGGCCGGGTGGGTTATTTGTTGAGTTTTTTTTTCTTAATAAATCAAGATCCCCAATAACTAATCACGTTTTTACCAAAAAAAAAAAAAAAAAAAAATCCTAATCACCAAATATGATGGAATCATTAGAAGTATCTATACATACTCACTAGAAGTATACATACTCATTAGAAGTATTTATACATACTTTCACAATGACTCTTGAAATGATTGAATATTGAAGATGAGATGATTATTTCATTCACCCATATGAGAAGGCGTTTTCTGAACAAAATTATTTCTAACCAGTAATTTATTAGTGAATAAGAAGGTGCAGGGCAGATAGTGTCAACTTTCAGTTTCTTGAGAACAGATTTGGCTGAAGCCAACTGTGTTTGGTAACAATTATGTTCTTAAAAAGTACTTCTGACTCAATATATATATATTTTCTGATTTTACTCACTAAAAGTAATTACGGGGAGTAGATTGGTGTTTGGTGACCTAGCAAAAATAGAATGCAGATGTGATTTAGATGGTTCCGATGGTGATTGACGGAAGACAACGGCAATTGGTGGTGGTGTCTAACGAGGGTGGCCGTCATCAGTGGTCATAGTAATATCAACAAGTGAGTGCGAATGATACCTTAAGAGTTGTGTTATTTGTGTATCAAAAGATTTTACGAACATGAAAAACAACTCTTTTTTTTTTGTTTTTTTCCCTTGTCCAAAGGGTTGACTGATCACTCTTTCAATTAGAACTGATCTCTGTGAGCTTAAAAAAGAAAAAAAATAAAAATAAAATAAAAGACCAACATGCCAAAAGTATACTCAAAAGCTACTCTTGAAGAGCAAGAAAACAATGAAAATACTCCAAAAGAGTGTTACCAAATGCAACTCATGAAATTGTTGGATGGACGTTACTTCTCTCATGTGTAGTTCAAGACTCCAAAAGATTGCACATGACTTTTGCGGAATGAAGTACTTAGGGATTCAAATCCTCTCCTCCCATGGGTTCGGGAGGAGGGTGACTCCTACCAGGCGATGCCCGACAGGTGTGTGTCAACTGGATCCGAACCCTCCATCTGAGCCGGTGCATAAGTTGTCACTCCCTATCGGCTCCACTTATCGATTCGGAAGGAGGGCTCGGATCCAACCGACACCCATGTGTGGGCATCGGCTGGTGGTAGCCACCCGGCCTCTTGAATTTCTGGGAGGAGAGGATTTGGATCCAGTACATAGACATACATGGAAGGATACATGAGTGATTTTGGATCTAAATTTGACACATGCGGAATCCATGACATTTCCTTTATATCAAATGTCAGAATCGCCCATACCACTCTTCAACATGGGAGATTGAGTGAGGTGCACCAGTCTTGTACTGGATTCACATCGTCTCCTCCCATTGTTTCTGGGAGGACGTGGCAGCCTTACCCGGATGGCCGCCACGTAGCTCTTGAGTGAATCCGAGACCCACGTCCGAACTGACATAGGGGGTGTCGGCTCGGACGTGGATCTTGGATTCACCCGAAAGCCACGTGGAGGCCATCCGGGCAAGGCTGCCACTGTCCTCTCAGAACCACTAGGAGGAGAGGATGCGGATCCATCTTGGACTCCAGTTTAGACTTCCATAAATTATCAATTTATAAAATACGAATTATGGATTAAGAAATCAAAATTGGAATCAGGAAATTGGCAAATTCAAATCGGCATCGGCTGAGCCGATCCCGATTCAGGCCAATTTGCAATTAAAAAACAGTCATTTTTTAAGGGTTCAGGCCGATTCTTGTGACATTTGACTGGTTCCAACCAATCCAGATAGAATCAAAATCAGAATTGAGCGATTACTTAAACCATGCTTTTTGGTGATTGACCTACCTACCAGGTTGTAACTAAATTTTTTGAGATTCCATTTTTACCCCTAATAGTGTTAAAATAACACATTCCAGTACAGGACCCACAAACTCATGCTCTTATATATGGTTGTTTTGGTGATGAAACCCAACTAGATGATAGTTTATGGGTTATTATCGTCTCCAATTATTGAATTTTTCAATCGAGGATCCAGCGGTCTTTCTTAACCAGGTGCACCTATCGATGTTTTGGTAGGCGCACCGAGTTAAAGAGAGACCGTTGGATCCTCGATTGGAAGATCCAGCAATTGGAGAGTATAATGGCTCGATCATTTATGGGTTAATGACGAGTATCAAGCTGATGAATAGAACCATCAAATCAAAATCAAGATTTCAGTCTTGAATGGGTTAATGAGGGAAAGGCAATCCAAGCCCTGAATGAATCGTCGAGGATCTAAAGGATGAATAGAACCATCAAATCAAAATCAAGATTTCAGTCTTGAATGAATTAAGCAGAAAAGGAAAGGCAATCCAAGACCTCTGAAGGATTATCTGTCTGAGGATCTAAAGGATTCCCTAGGCATCAAACCAAAGCTTTCGGTTGCAGAAACCAAGAATTTATGTTCCCATATTTCTGAAATACTGTTAACGAAGCTATAACGGATCTTTTTCTGACCGTTACTAGGCTTCCAGATGACTGAGATTCAAATCATAAGTTTGCAACGGCTATTTTCTGAACCCTCTTACAAAGCCTATTTCCTCTCTCTCTCAATTTGAACTTTCCTTTAGAGATTAGAGTGTATAGAGAGAATGCTCTAAAAAAATGATATCTTTTAACATTTTTTTAGGTTTAATTTGTGAGAACCATTTGTGCTTTATCTTGCATATCCGAGTTTTAAAGAAGTCTTTATCACAGACTAAAATTTTACCTCTTGTATAAGATTTGAATAGGTTATCTTCAAAACTCATAGGGGAGTTTATTCTTATATCCTTGGAAGAATTATCAGCTTAATAGCTAATGACTTAAAATGGTTTGATCAACACCGGCTTAAGTTGATCACGATTTTTAGTTAAAAACATCTTAGGGGTTGATGTACATGAGTAGTGGGTGTAAGATCAAGGAGGATTCGAACCACTCTAGTCTTGTGTCTAATGTGTTGATTTCTTTTATATTTCTGCAAATTGATTACTCTATTGTTTTTGTTAGATTTTTATTTGACTAGGGTTTCAACCAAATCCATCATAATCCATACAGGAACTCTAGAATACAATAGAGATGTGATAAATAATAAATCATGAATATATACCTGTTTGTGAATAGATTGATTCCCTACGCTCCAAGATGCTCCAAACTTTGATTGTAATGCTTCGGTAATAACATTCCACAGTCTCCAAATGAAATCCCTATGTCTCTTGTTAATAGGTGCAAAGAGACTTTCATTAACTGTGGTTGTGGGGACTCTAATATAGTATTTATAGAATATTGACATAACCCTAATACCCTTCCACAATAGAATTAGGGTTACCAAACCTATCTCATATCATGTGACGAACCACACCAAACTGGTTTTGTTGTTAATTGGACTCCCATTAATTACTTGATTAAGTAATTAATTAAATCCACATAATTCTAATAATCGCCCACTTGGGCTATATTAATTACAAAACCACAATTAATCAGCATGGCCATAGAATCCAACACACTAAACCGTTACTATTTTAATCCATCCATCATGTCTACCAATGCCGAATAACATTGAAAAATACACCTCAATATACAGTGTACCACCTTCTGTCAGCCACAATAGAAGTCTATTCAATACATGAATCGTTTGAGATAATACATGAAAATAAGTTCTCATGCAAGTTCAAAACTTAATTAAAAAACATTTAATTAAAATGACTCAAACCTTTAGAGGCAATTTATCATGGTATTAAATAAAGCAGAAGCATAATACCACACATCGGTTAGACATCGTCATCAGTCTTTGGCTAAATATTGCCTTATACTCACTCTTTGGTTAAATATTGCTTTTGTAACCCCAGCTGAATACTATCTTGTTATATCGGTTGAATATCATCTAAATTTTTTGACATATAATCAAGGATCAAAATTTCAGTTTCATGCCTGGTTTCGGTTAGGCCAGAAACCAAAAATTCTGTGGTTTCGGCCCAAATTTTGGTGAAACTTGGTTAAAAAAAAAAAAAAAAAAAAAACAGAATTAAGAATAGAAGAATTAAGTGGTACTAAATGCTTTAGGTTTGGATTGTTGGTCAGCTCTCCAACATCTATAAATTTAAAATCAGATAATCTACAGTGACCATAAATCAGAAGCATTCTTGTAAATAGAAGCATAGCTGAAGAAGGAATAGGTTTTAGGAGAAGCTACAAAATTCCATTATTGGTGGGCTTAAATTCATGCTTACCTAAAACTTGCCCTTGTTTATCCAAGACTAGGTTCTCCAAAATTAGCTCCCACAACAGAACCGATAGCCAAGGGTACCAAAGCTCTACCGCATCCACCACTTAACCTTCAAAATCTTTAAATGGAAACAAAGCTCAACCGCATCTACTACCACTACCTTCAAAAACTTTAATCAAGGGAAATAGAAGAAAACCAATGCAAAAATCTTGTAATGAGAGGAAGAATCAAAGTTCAGAAGGGAAGAATCAATGTTCAGGAGAATACAAGTAGAATGAGAGAAAGAATCATTTTTCAGAAGAGAAGAATGAAGGCAAGGATTGAAACTCACCTATTTCGGCACCCCCTGTACACTTTCAGTTGAGAAGGAGACAAAACCAATCGAATTTGACTGGTTTCGTGGACATAAAGCATTTAAATAGGTAACATAAACCCTAACTGGTTCGTATGGTTCGAACTGGTTTCGACCAAATTTAGGTCGAAACATTAATTTCGGCCGAAATATGGTCAGAACCTAAATTTCGAGCCGAAATCTTATAATTTTGGTACCAACATGCATTTCGTTTCGAGTTTCAAAAAAACTAAAATATTTTGGCTAAAATTCTGAACATTTCATATAATTATGTGCGTAAAATAGCAATAATGCAAATGCTAAAGTAAATAAAACCATGGTTATAAAACTGTGCCCATAAAACCACAGACAACACAATCAAACACAGTAAGCAACATCAGAGCATAAACATAAAGAGTCTTCCATTGATTAAGTATATCAAGAAACTTCCACTGATTCTAGATTTTTGGATTCTCAAGCCTCCGTTAAAATAAATTATTTTTAACCATGAACAATCATTCATCAATCATTCAGATGTCATTAGTGATAAACCAAATAAAATATTTCAAAATCACATAAACTTAAAAGTCATTTCCAAGTAGAGTACAAGTCTGAATCTTCTAACTCAAAACAAGGTACTAAAAGTAATCAAAATCTAAATTATACGTATAACCGTAACATGCATCCAGGTCTTCATTCATTGCCACTTTTCTGCTTAGAATTTTTAGACTCCTTAATCTCAAACTCCTTAATCTATGCCAACCAAGCCTGTCTGATCTTACAATTTCTTTTAATATCTCCTTTCTGGTCACACAAAAAACACTCCAAAATACTCAGATCTTTCTCTTCCTATTCCTCATCTCTTGCATAAGGTTTCTCTCCTTTCTTGTAGAAGGTCTTCTGTTTATGGTTCTTGTAGAAGTTCTTCTGTCTATGGGGTCTAGGTTCATGCTTCCCTATGCCTTTGTCATAGTGTCCTTTGTTCATTGTCAAGTGGGCACCCTCAACCTATTCCTGCTTACTGTGCTTTTCTTCTTTAGTACAGACTGCTACAAGCTCATCCAAGGTCTACTTATCTCTAGCAATTTTGTAGGCCATCTTTATAGGTTTGTTTTGGTCTAGAAGGGATTTTAGTACAAGATATACCAGAACATCTTTTTTGATTGGGTTACCCAATCCCTTGAGTTTCTCAGCCACTCTTGACATTTAGTTATGTGGTCTCTCACACTGCCATTGCCATCAAAGGTAGTACTAGTACTAGTCAACTTTGTCATCAACTCACCCAACTACCCAATTTTAGCAAATTCATATTTATCTTGGATGTCTTCTAATAGTTTCTTTGCATTACTCAAATCAAGAATGCTATCCAAAATGAACTCTGGAACACACCTTTGAATAATTAGAGAACACTTTTTATTGACATTTTTCCATTTTTTCATATATTACACTTGTACTTGTGTACTAATAGCAATTAGGGTTGTCAGTTTATCCTCATTGATGCCTATGTCTAGGTTAAGAAGACCTATGGATATATTCAGTTCCCTAAGCCACCTCTTATAATTGGTTGCTGAGAGTACATGTATAGTAGCTAGATTACTTGCTTGGATAGACATCTTGTTTGTGATAATTAGTATAAAAGCTCAAAATAATATAACAAAAATAATGAAACATGCATGATTAATTCACACATAGTAAAATAACACCTATAATTTCGAACATATGCATGCAAATCATCACTATGAGAGTCAACTAAACTACACACTCATCCTTTGGGACAGAGTATGTATTAGTTGTAAGATCCGTACGTTCAAATTTCGAGGACGAAATTTCTTTTAAGGGTGGTGGAGTTGTAAGACCCGCACGCCACGAATCCGGTCTAACCTTCCATTTCGTGTCGTGACCCATCTACATATCATGGTCAAGCCAAGTGGACCAAGTGTGTGAAGAAACACAAGACCCAATATGAAATTTTACTCAAAAATAGTCAAAATGAGGGTAGGGTTGCATGCCTAAACAAGCAGGTCCGACCCCCCCATCGACCCCCACCATCGACCCTTGACCAGGGGTTGCAGGGGTCTCGAAATGTCCTACCCCCCCATCGACCCCCGGTAGTCAGCAAAACAGCACGAACCGAAAATTAGAAAACTTTCCTAATTTCGATTGGAACCTTTCCTAAACTCAATGGGACTTATTTGGGAGGTTTTACTCTATAAATAGGACGTCCCTAAGCCTCTTTCACTCCTTTTACAACCCTAATTGGATTGAGAGAAAGAAAAGAGAAGGAAGAGAAGGAGAAGAGAAGGAAAGTGGAGAAGAAGACCAAAGAGAAGGGATTCGGAGAAAGAAGCATACTTCTCAGGTATGGATACTATTTCCATGAATTTCTTAAGACCTTAGAGTAGATCATGAAGAGGGTATGATCTAGGAGAAACCCAAATCATCCATCCATGGTTAGGTTTCAATGGAAACCATGGAGGAGATCATTGAAACCATGTAGGTGAATAAAGAATAGTTCTAAACCATAGAACATGTATGGAATGGGCTATAGAAGGAAGCCATAGGACCCAAACATGAAAGAATGGATGAAATTTGATATTTTAAACTCAAACCATGGGGGGTCGCACCTAGGGTCGATGGAACATCCGACCCTAGCATCAACCCCCAGCATTCGGGAAGTCCAGGAAAGGGGCGTCGATCGATGGAACATCCGACCCTAGGCATCTACCCTACCCCTGGGGGTCGCAGAAAATTGCTACCCGTCCTGTTACCCCCAGTTAACAACAAGCCAAAAAATTATCGGAATGAATTCTAACTAAAATCTATCGACTTGTTAGGTTTCCTATTGATATAAAAGTGATTCTTAAAGCTTGAAAGAAGATCTACAATCAAGCAAAGGTGAGGGAACAAGACCTAAACTAACTGATTAATAATAAACTATTTTTACTCTTAAGTCCAATGCCGTGATTGATTTTATGCGTGTATGATTGTTATGTGCATTCAACATGTCATCCAATATTTTTATTATTACTGTTCATGTATATTTAATTATGGTTTATAACATGATGATGATGATGATGATAGGAATAAGCATGTGGATGTATGTGTGTGGTTGGTGTGCTTGATGCGAGCGAGTATCAGGGGGAGGTGTCATAGGTGGGCCCTCAGCATTCTAGTTCTATCTCTAACTCAAGTCTTGTCCACTGACATCGTCGTATCGCCATTACCTTAGCAGAACTATTACGTCGTAGGGTATGAGGGGAGGTGGTCTCGGACCGTGTAGTCTCTAGCTCTGCCGGGGGGCCTTAGCCCTATCTCTATGGACGTATTGAGGGATGCTAGGGTGAGGCCTTGGATACACTGATTGGAATTAGGATTGGTTAGTTGCGAGCCCAGTTTACGAGCCCTCGCCAGCAGGGGCTTACGTGTTGGTATGGGCAATGGGTACAACAATAAACGTGACCTTTGTGTGTACATTGTCCATGGTGGGTGCATGTGGGACGACAATAAACGTTACCTTTGGGCGGCTCCACACACTCGTGTATAGAGGTGCGGCGTCAATAAACGTGACCTTTGACCACCTATCCTTTCTATAGCACATTGCAAACTTATTTACCAGACCAAAGAAATGAATTGAATGCATGCATATGTTTGTTGCATTGTTTTATTTTCTCACTGAGCTCAAGTTGGAGAGCTGACCCTCGCGCGCACAATTCTTTTTAGTTTCTGATGTTACAGGTACTATGATTGAAGATTATGTCTACACGCCAACATATGAACGGGTAGAGGCTATGAATGAGTAAGCTGTGGAGGACTATTGTGATTCGTTAAACGAGCGTTTCAACTATGGATACGCTTAGCGTTTAATTTTTGTATTTGGATATTGTAATATGTATTAAGTTATGTTTTGGTTACTTGAAAATAAATGGAATATAAATTATTTATCATGATTAGACCTCAGTTCATTATCTGTAAGACTTTCGTTATTTACTTTATTACCTTTGATTAATGTGGAATGTATTTTGGTTTATCATATGTGGGATAGCCTATTCGAGATCCTGATTGAACCATTGGTTTATTGACGGTTCATCACACCATTCTGGTTGGTGCAGAATTGGGGTGTGACATCAATCTTCTCGGTAACTGTGAAATAACTGCGAATGAATAATGACTCTTGGAAATCCCACCACCTTTGGGTGAATGAAATCTTAAAGACAAGATCCTTCACCCATGTACATGAGTGTATAAATCTTTGACACTTGTTGCTGCTGAAATTGGTTTTGTTGATGTATCCCGTCTCCTGCAAAGTAGATTAAAGAGGTTATTGGAGCCGGATGGGGTGTTCGGTGTCCACTCCGACAATTAAGTTAGTAAATAGAGCAAACAATATGGAGCTTACAATAAGAGAAGTAAGCTCCTTTGAGGAATGTGGGTCCCTGAGTATTCTCAGAGTAGTGAAGATGGTTAGAATTCAAGATGTCTTACCTTGTGATCGTCGGTGGTATCTATAGCTGTGTCGTCAATCCTTGATTGGATCTTTGTCTTATGAATGTTCGCATATTTCCCTCCTATGATTTATTGGGGAAATCTAGACTATTATGTTGGACCGTAGGATTAAGATCCTACGGTGCTGCAGACCCGTCGCTTAAGTCTTCAAGGGTTGTCATACGCATCTCTGAGGTGTTAATGGTGATCCGTAGACATGATCAGCGGATCCACCCTTGATAGAGGCCCTTAACTTATGCCTTTGATGGACCATGGGCTTCATTCCACGTGGATGAAAGCATTCTTGACGGCACTACAACAGGATTGCCGCTTAATATAACACTTGTCTCCCTCTTGCTGAGATTGGTGAGTCTACACGTGTCGAACGATGATAGGCTTAAGGAAACATATTGTTAACAGTTTCCCCTTGCTTTGTGAACTCACCAAGTTCAAGTAAGCAATCGTGACTGATGTTTCCTTTCCTTATATATGCAAAAACTTGGGAATTATGAGATCGTCACGGTGGAGAAACCACCATGAGCCATCCGAATAGTTGTGAACTACTGGAGTTTCTGTTTTTAAAGTCATGTGTAGTTGCGAGCTCGAGTCTATTTATGATTATGATCTCGGATTTGATTGAACTTGAGGCCCACGTTCACCTTGATGTCTTTGGAGGTTATACTGCCGATCTCTAGATCGGCTAACTGATTGATCTTTTTGAAGATTCCATTATTGAGCTATAGGTCGGTTAATCGATTGATCTCTTGGGGGTTATATCGTCGAGATCTGGATTGGCTAATTGATCTTGAAAATCAAATCCTGCGAGGAGATGGTTCGAGTTTTAAGGGTTGTTCGTGAGTCAAACGGTTCCCACTCGATTTTGAATAAGCTTAACCGCTCCTTTGGGGGGATTTAGTAATGCCAAAAAGGTATTTTGATTTCCCGCCGTTCATGATTTGGTGACGGCTTGGCATGAGTAGTCTTCGAATGTGCACCCATAAAAGGAGTGTCACGCGTCGAGGTAGATGTTTGCGTCAGACCACGATGGCATCATCTTAGATTTGTTCTCCCCTTTCCAAACATTGCATTTAATGTTGTGATGGGTTCAACCAGTCCCGAATGTCTTTATCCACTCCTCGAGCAGAGGCGTCCCATCTTCCTTTTGGATCACGACGCAAGAAATTGATTCAACCTATTCGCAATGATGAGTTTTGAGTCTCGAAACTCCTTTGAACTTAATATCCCTAAGCTGTAAGTCCGTATTGAGTCACTTGCTTGGGTTTACATCACTTTGAGTTTTTCGGTGCTTCTAGAGATTGCCTTCGTCTTCTCTGCTTCAGCTCTCCATTCGTCTTCACCATTAAGTTCTCTTCTTCTTTCTGTTTTGTTATAAAAATGATCCTATTTGATTCTTCTTTAGATTTATCATGTCTCGCATGTTTGATCCTCCTGGGACGGTGCATCTAGAACCTGATAGACCTCTTTTTGGCTGGTTTCTAGAGGAGTACTCAGCGTGGAATTTCTCGGCTGCCCGACCATCATCAAGACATAGAACAATGGTGAAACCTGTTGGTCTTAGGGCCACTGTAGCTAGGGCTATCCCTTTAGTAGAAGACAATAGGTTGCCTACAAACGTACTATCTTGTGTACTTGGGTCCAGAGGGAGGATTATTGATATTTTTACTCTGTTGGTGGAGAGGGAAAAAGAGTCTAGGAAACCTTTGCCTACTGCAATTTTAATATCGGATGCCCCAGCTCTTCTGAACAAAACCATGGAGATTGCACTTCCCTCGCCCTTGAAGGTAAAGGCTGTTGGAGTGAAGAATAAGTTAAAGGAGGAGGCACTCAACGCTTTTTTAGCTGAATTCCCACTCTACGAGCGGTATTACACTAGGATTCCTTCCAAGGGTGAGTTCTCCTGTAACCCTCATAAGACCGAAATGTGCGTGTATACCGAGTTCTTCCGATTGGGGTTTAAGATTCCAATTCCCTGGGAGGCCATCAAGAATTGTAAATACTGTGGTCTAGTCCCGGCCCAGAATCAAGCTAACTCCTGGTCCATGATCTTGGCCTTCATCGTTTTCTTTCGTAAACTAGAGAGGAAACCGAGTGTCGACTTGTTTAAGCATCTATTTCTCCTTAATAAGGCAACGCATCCAAGAAGTGCGACAAAGGCGTTCAAAGGCCGGGTTGATATTATTTCAATAAACGCACTAAGTACGAGATCTTGAAGAAGAAACATAACAAGGTTCTGTAATGGTCGAACAAATTCTTCTTCGTAGGTCGTCACTGTCACACCCCAATTCTGGACTAACCAGAATAGTGTGATGAACCATAAATAAACCAACGGTTCAACCAGGATCTTCATTAGGTAGTACCCACCATGTTAACCACACACACATTCCACAGAAATAATCAGAGATAAATAACAAATAAGTGGAAGTGTCACACCCCAATTTTGGCTGAACCAGAAGTGTAAGTGAACCGTCATTGAACCAACGGTTCACACCAGGATCTCAATAAAACCGTGTCCACTCATACAAACCATTGCACATAACCATAATCAATACAGTGGAAGTCTTGAATAAAATGAACTGAGTGATCTATTGATAAATTTAATAAAATATCTAATTATTCAAATATCGAAACATAAATAAATATCCTTAAATTAATTGTATCTCCAATTGAAAATAATTAAAATAAAATAAATCAAATCCTAGAGGTACACGCAGAAAGGGCACTCGCATGAAACGTCATGCTCGTCCTCTCCTGCTTGCACGTCCAAAGCAGCCATGCCTCCGTACATTGGAGCATTCAGGTAATCTTCCACCGTATAACCTGCATCAACATCTAAAAACATGTATATATACAGGGTGAGCTCACAACTTAGCTCAGTAAGAAATCAGACAATGCAACAAACATATGCATGAGTAACATTCACATTATGGTCTGGTTTTATGTTTGCAATGTGCTATAGAAAGGATTGGCAGCCACCGCACCTCTATACACGAGTGTGTGAAGCCGCCCAATGGATCAAACACCACTGTCGTCCCACATACACCCACCATGGAATAGGGATAGAGCTAAAGCATTCGGATCAAACACCGCCAATACTTTCTCTGATACCCTACCCATACTAACACGTAAGCCCCTATTGGCGAGGGCTTATAAACTGGGCTCGTAACTAACCAATCCTATATGTCATCACAATAGGCCCTATCCCAGCACAGCTCCCTACGACATAGAGATAGAGCTAGAGTCTAGTGGCTAGGCCGGAGACCACAGTGTCACTTCCTCCCCCTGATACCCTACTCGCATCAAGCATGCTAAGACAAAACGATACGAAAAGGTGCTAATGTGAGGAATGATCCCAGACCCTCGGCCCTTCCCATTCCACACATCAATGAAAACAATCACATGCCTAACAGTCACATCCTAGCATAACGAGTATGCATGAACAATAATAATAACTGAAAGTAAAGGATGACATGCGAGTATGCACAAACATCAGTCCACATAATCATAGTTATTAACAATGTTTTACTGTTATTAATTATTAGGGTTTAGGTCCGATTCCCTCACCTGACGCTTGTTTTGCTCCGCGTCACAGAATCTAAACTTGCTATCACAAGGTCCTACACGATGTTAGGGTTAAATTAGAATAGTTTTCTTAAGGTTTACATTGGTCGAAAAACCAACGGGGTTAAAAACACTCCCACAGAGCATACCGGTCGCAGTATCGATCGCGGAACTATGGGGAAAGGTGCGACCGGTATGGTCGACCGGTCCCCACAGACCAGCCTCCAGGAGGTACCGGTCACAGTACCGGTCGCATATGGTGCGACCGGTATGTCTCCGGAAGACCAAACATCCAGTTCTCGCCTTTCGTTGGTCACCCCCTATTGATCCTAGGGTTTCTCCTACACATTCTAGGTTTGTGCACTGAGTTAGAGTTGTTTTCAACTCCATCTAAGTCCTAGTTTCGATGATTTTCAACCTAGAACTTGAATGTAGGATTTATTGACTAGATTAGGGTTTGACGGAAAAATAGGGTTTAGATCAATACCTCGCTTTGCATGGTATTGATCCAATCATGATTAACCATTCTAGAATGCTTAACATAGAGGAAGGTTTAAGCACTTACCGTTGGTTCGCAGTAATGTGTTCTTCCTCCAACGGCAATGGCGGCTCTTCCCTCTCCTTCCTAGCTTCTTCTCCTTTTTCAACCTCTTTCTCCTCTCTAAGGTTTGTGAGGATCAATGAGAGAGGTTTTTAGGAGGTTTAAGGGTCCTTATATAGGCTAGGGTTAGGTTTAGGAAGCCTCCTAACATTAGGAAAGTCCTTGGGTTCAGAATTTAGAAAGTGGGACCTGTAGAGATCCTTTTCTGGATCTAAGCTGCGCAAGCCATACCGGTCGACCATCGACCGGTACCAAGACCGGTACCATCGACTAGTATGAAGTATAACATACTTAATTTAGTCCGATGTCATACCTGTTTGTCATCCGCTCATCCCATCTGGTCCAGTGATGATTGGAAGACCTGTTACGACATGAAACAAGGTTTAGATCGGGTTCATGGAGTGCGGATCTTACAACTCCCCCACCCTTAAAAGAAATTTCGTCCCTAAAATTTGCATGTAGGTTTCACAGCTCCCCCACCCTTTAAATAAATTTTGACCTCAAAATTTTAACATACCTTGGTCATCAAAAAGGTTAGGGTATTCCTTTCGCATCGCGTTCTCTTCCTCCCAAGTGATTTCTTCTACATCTTGGCTTTTTCAATGCACTTTCACATAATGGATATCCTTGCTTCGGAGCTGCTATACCTTTCGGCTTGTGAGCATTTATAGGTATTACTTCAAATGTCAAGTCCTCTATCAAGTCTGGTGGGTTTGCTGTCAAGATGTGCAATGGATCCTTGACATACTTCTTCAATAAAGAAACATGGAACACATCATGAACACTTGAGATGGATGGTGGTAGAGCCAGTTGATATGCCACATTGCCACGTTTAGTCAAAATCTTGTATGGTCCCATATACCTGGGGCATAGCTTCCCCTTCTTACCAAACCGTTTCAGACCTCGCACAGGTGATATCTTCAAGAACACTTTATCACCCACTGCAAACTCCAGATCTCGATGTCGGTTATCTGCATAGTGCTTTTGTCAAACTTGAGCTATCTTCACTCTTTCCTTAATTTGATCAATCACTCGACAAGTTTCTTCGATGAACTCCAGTCCTACAATCCTTCTCTCTCCCACCTCATTCCATAATAGAGGTGTACGATATTTCTTCCCATAGAATGCCTCGTATGGAGCCATTTGGATCATAGCCTAGTAACTATTGTTATAAGCAAACTCAATGAGCGATAGCTTCTCGTCCCAAGCTCTTTTGAAATCTAGGACACATGCTCTGAGCATATCTTCCAAGATTGAATAGTTCTTTCTGACTGTCCGTCAGTCTGAGGATGAAAAGTTGTGCTAAACTTCAATTTGGTTCCCATAGATTTCTGTAATCCTTCCCAAAACTTTGATGTAAAACGGGGATCTCTGTCAGATACTATACTTTCTGGGATGCCATGAAGTCTGACTATATTATCCACATATATCTTGGCCAGCTTCTCCATGGTATACTGAGGTTTGACTACGATGAATCGAGCTGTCTTGGTAAGTCGATCGACTATAACCCATAATGCATCCACTGACCTTGGTGTCAAGGGTAGGCCAGTGACGAAATCCATTGTGATACAATCCCACTTCCATGCTGGCTCCGGTAGTAGTTGTAGCAAACCTGTAGGTCTTTGTCTTTCTGTTTTAACTTGCTGGCAATTCAGACATTGTAATACGAATCGAACTACATCCGCTTTCATACCCCTCCACTAATATAATCCTCTTAAATCATGGTACATCTTAGTACTTCCTAGATGTACCAAATATGGGGTGTAATGAGCTTCTGTCATAACTCTATCTCTGATATTTAAGTTCTCACTCTCAGGTATACATAATCGTCTATGATACCTGAGTACCTTGTCTGAATCCAAAGTAAAGTCAGGGTTGCTTTTACCCTTCTCTAGATCTTCTTGTACAGTCTTGAGGTGTGGATCCTGTAGGATTGCTACTTTGACCTCATCTATTAGATCCAATGAGATTTTCAAAGCTGCGAACATCAATGTGAACTTATGAATTAAGCCCTGTACCACTGAATCTCCTGCAATCTCTAATATATAGTCTTTATCCTTCTCTATGGAGCCAGAGGCTGCAACACACAATGCAGCATTTGTACTAGGTCCTGCCTCAGGTTTCAATGCCCACTTTTTACTTAAGGCATCAGCCATAACGTTTGCCTTACCCGGATGGTACTGGATATCACAATCATAATCTTTCAATAGCTCCAGCCATCTCCCCTGTCTCATATTCAGGTCCTTCTGAGTAAAAAGGTAAGTTAAACTCTTGTGATCCGACTTAATCCGAAACTTTTCACCATAAAGGTAGTGCCTCCAAGTCTTGATTGCGTGAATGACCGCTGCTAACTCCAGATCATGCGTAGGATAGTTCTTCTTGTGCTCTTTCAACTGTCTTGATGCGTAGGCAATCACCTTTTCTCCTTGCATCAACACACATCCAAGACCTAACCCTGAGGCATCCATATATAAGGTAAACGGCAAGCCTGGTGCTGGGATGGTCAAGATAGGTGCAGAGACTAGTCTTGACTTCAAAGTCTGAAAGCACTTTTCACACTCATCCGTCCATATGAACTTTTCCCCTTTCTTGGTTAGTCTAGCAAGTGGAACGGCGATCCTTGAGTAGTCTTCCACGAATCTTCTATAGTAACCAGCCAATCCAAGAAAACTACGAATCTTCGCAACTGATTTCGGTGCATCCCATCCTACTATAGCTGCGATCTTGCTTGGATCTACCTTGATACCATCTGCAGATACTACGTGATCCAAGAAGGCCACTTCCTTCAGCCAAAATTTACATTTCTTGAACTTGGCGTAAAGTTTCTCCCTTCTCAGCCGTGTAGGGCTGCTCTCAAATGTGTTGCATGAGTCTCCTTGTCCTTTGAGTAGATCAATATGTCGTTAATGAATACGATGATCGAAGTGTCCAACATGTCATGAAACACTCGGTTCATCAGTTCCATGAATGATGCTGGAGCGTTAGTCAACCCGAATGACATTTCAAGGAACTCATAATGCCCATACCTTGTTCTGAAAGCAGTCTTTGGAATATCTGTTGCCTTGATCTTCAATTGGTGATATCCTGATCTAAGATCAATCTTCGAGAAAACCTTTGCACCCTGCAACTGGTCGAATAGATCATCGATCCTAGGAAAAGGATATCGGTTCTTGATAGTTAACTTGTTCAACTCTTGGTAATCGATACATAGTCGTACGCTACCGTCTTTCTTCTTAACGAACAATACAGGTACTCCCCATGGCAATATGCTTGGTCATATGAAACCCTTATCTAGTAGTTCTTGTAATTGGGTCTTCAACTCCTTTAATTCGATAGGGGCCATCCTGTACGGTGCCTTAGACACTGGCACCGACCCTGGCATAAGGTCTATCACGAACTCTGTAGCCCTGTCTAGAGGTACTCGTAGATCTTCTGGAAATACATCTGAAAACTCTCGTACCACATCTAGATCTTCCATCTTTGGCACCTCAGCAGTGATGTCTACTACAGACACTAAGTACCCCACTCCTCCCTTTTCTAAGCATCTCTTAGCTTTTAGGGTAGAGAGGATCAGCTTTTGCTTCCTAGGTAACTTCATTCCAGTGTAGCTAAACTCTTTTCCCTTCTCATCTTTAAACACAAGTTTTCTTTCGCTACATAACAAGCTAACTGAATGATGGCCTAGCCAATCCATTCCCAAGATGACATCAAAGTCTGCCATTTCAAGTTGAATCAGATTTGCTTCTAGGTTTTGGCCCTCAATACTAACTTTACACGGCCCATAGCATTCATTCAATGCCACTTCTACTCCCAACAGAGAGCGAACTATCAAGCTTGGGGTTAAATACTTGATAGGTAACTCCATTCGTTTCCTAAAAGACATAGAAACAAAGGAGTGCGTGGCCACAGAGTCAAAGAGTACTCTGGCGGGTACACCAACTATATTTACAGTTCCTGAAATTTAATTATCCCTTAGTTCTACATGCTCAAACACAACAAACAGTAAGCCAAATGGTAAGGGATGTAATCATACCAATAATTACATCAGGTGATGCGGCTGCCTCCTCAGTGGTGACTGTAAATATCTTTCCTTGTTGTGGCAGTGGCTTCTTAGGTAGAGTACAGGTCCTTGCATAATGACCCAATTATTGACAATTGAAGCATTTGACATTTGGGTTTTGTCCAGCTAACTGTGAGGGTTGTGGTGCATTAGTATTTCTTGCTGGCACCATAGCAGACTTAGCCCTGTATAGGCGGAATGGTCTAGTATTTCCTCCACCCGAAGTCTCAGTAGCAGACCTCTTCAGTCCCCTGTTTTGAGCAAAGAAGTTGTCTCTTTGGCTTGATTCAATTACTCTAGCAATCTATACAGCCTCATTATATACTTTCTTCTCCAAACCCAAGACGTGTTCTCGGATACTTCCTCGCAATCCCATGGTAAACCTATGGGTCTTGGTTTCTTCTTCTTGCATGCTTGCTGGAGCAAAGAAAAACAGCTCTTCATACCTCTGCTGGTAAGCATCAACAGTCGACTAGGATTGTTGCAGGTTCAAGAATTCCTTCTCCATTTGATCACGGAAGCTCTTCGGAAAGTACTTATCAAAGAAGGCTCCCTTGAATATCTCCCAAGTGATCTTCCTTATCTCCAAGTATGTCCGGGTAGAATTTCACCAGGCATTAGCATCTTCCTTGAGCATGTGCGTAGCAAACAACACCTTCTCATCCTCCGTACAAGTCATTAAATGAAAGTTCTTCTCCAATTCAGCAACCTATTGTACAGGCCAGAGTGGTTTTCCTGGTTTCTCTATGATAGTAGGGGGTTTCAGTTTCAAGAACCTATCCACCGCTCGGCTTAGGTCATTCTACTCCTGTGCATTCGTTCCATACCATGGTGGTGGGTACGGATAGATCCCTTGATAAGTAGACAACGTTGGAAATTGGTATGGTGGTTGTAGATTATGTCCTTGGCCCATTGGCCCAGTACTACCATCCATTGGTAGTGTGTTGTTATTTCACCCAAACTCAGGTGTACCTTCTGTAGGGATAAATCCTGGTGGCTTGAACATCTTCAGCATCTCATTAAGGAACGTTTTCTGCTGAGTGGTGACACCTTCGTAAGCCTCTATGATCATTTCCACCTACCATCTCAGATTAGTATTTCCTGCTTGGATGTGAGAAGAAGACATAACACATGAAGTACAATCGAATAGTCATAATAGTGTTAGTCTTTAACAAGTGCAAGGTGAAAAATCGTAACAGAAACTTAAATTGGAAATTTTTAAAATTTTCCCAAAATTTTCTGGGCTTCAAATAGTTGTCCGATCCCAGCATACCGGTCGCGGCACTATATATGGTAGACCGGTATGTCCAAGCGGACAAACCTCTCGGAGTTCCCGAGGGGTACCGGTCGATGTACCGGTCGCAACCCTATAGGAAATGGAGCGACCGGTATAGTCGACCAGTCAAAAATTTTCTCTGACCGAGAGGTACCAGTCGATATACCCAGGGGGGTACCGGTCGACCGGTATGGGCAAAATCGTCGACCGGTATGCCCAGAATGCCCTTTAAAATCGGGAAAAGTGATATTTTTCTCACTTTTCTTTTCTTCTTCCTCTCCGGTGGCGATTCCTCTCTGGCTTGGTGAGTTGCTATAGTCTGACCGGTGATCCTAGAAGCGATTTTATTTCGATCAAGACCTTGAACATCGTCTCAAAGTAAGTTTCTTCCTTCCATTCCTTTTTACATTGTCTCTTCATAGTTTCATGCCCAAAAACTAGGTTTTTCTTGGTTTAGAAGATTCTAACCGTAAGAACTCTTTTTCTTCGGCTTAGAAAGAGTTTAGGGACCTCTATGAGCAAAAGCCCTCAACCAATTTGAGGTTCCACCGAATAGTTTTTCAAAAAAATCAAATTTTTAGGTTTTTGACCAAGGTTTTGATGAAAATCAAATTTTCTCGAAATTTCTAAATTTCTTGTTTGTTTGGTGGATGCTTGGTTTCCATGTGGTGTTAGAGGGTTACGTAAGTCCTCCTCCCCAGATTTTGGGTGAGTTCGAGGCTTTTGCTTCCAATACTGTCATTATGCTGCCGAAATTTCAAAAATTTCTAACCAATTTCTCATTATTTGTTTTTGTTTTGTAGTTTCAAATGTCTCAATGCAGAGGTGTTGGTAAACATGCATTTGGTCTTGGCATGAACCGTCCACATCCTCTGGTTTCGTAGCTCGATGAGCGGTGGTTTCGTTCTAAGGCGGCGTAAGCCCGCTTTCCCTGGTTTGAAGAGAAGAATATTGAGTCGGGGCGACGGGTGAACCTGGAGCAGCTGTAGCGGTTTGATATTGAAGTAGCTTTTGGTGGACTTGGGTGGTTGCCCGTCATTACATACACGGTGACTACCCGTCCAAACCTCGTTAAACACTTCTATGCGAACTTGGAGATAGAGGGAGAAGTCAATGACTTCAGCCGAGGCAGGGAACTCCGCCTCACTAGTTTCGTCAAGGGTGTCCCCATATCTTTCGACACTCACCAGCTTGCCGATCTTCTGGGGATTCCAAATGATGGTGACTTGGTCTACTGTGCCCCTAAGATGAAGGGCTTTCTCACTGATGATCTGTGCCAGGAGATTTCAGAACAGATCCTTAACCCAGGAGCGCCCATGAAAGCTGCTAGCTTGAGACCTGTTCCTCAGGTATATTGCCGCATCATCCTATACAATATTGTTCCTCAGAGTGGCCACTACAGTGAGTTGTCTCAGCTCACTCAGTACTTGACCTATTACGGCTGCACTGGGGAGTGGGTCTGTCTCCTTTACATCATTATCAAGACCATGCGTCAGGCTACTCTGTCCGATCAGACCAGTAACCTTCCATATGGCCGACTTATCACTACTCTTTTGCAGCACTTACGGGTGGACATGAGGGGTGAAATTGCGGTTGAGGACACCATGACCTCTGACATTGACTGGGATGCCATCTCCGAATGAGGATAGAAAACCTATTGATCAGTGATAAGGAGCTAGAGGCTCGTCCTCGTCCGCTCAGGAGGGTAGCAACAGCGGCAGCAGCAGCAGCAGCAGCCAATGCGGCTCATGCAGAAGAGGCAGGGGATGATGGTGATGATGATGATGATCAGATGGAGGACATTCCAGCACCGGCACCACAGCCCACACCTGTAGCGGGACCATCCCAGCCTCCTCTCGATACCGTGATGGGTATGTTTACAAAGATCCGGGATGCCCAACGTGAGATAAGCCGTGACCGAGAGTTGCCTTGCTCGCAGCCTCAGAGTCACGCAGGAGTAGGTACACTGGCTTAGGGTGGCTTATGAGCGTGACTATGACATTGCTGACCCTATTCCTCCTATACCCCCATCCCCATGATAGAACTCTTATTTTCTCTCTCTCTCAGCATGGTTTTTATATAACAGGGTAACTGTCCGGCTTGTGGACTGTACCCTGTAGCACCATTACTATTGATACACTTTAAATATTTTAATAGAAGTTTATGATTTTTCTCACCTGTCATTATGGTTCATATCTGATTGTTTATTAATTTTACATTTAATATAGTATATTATGCTCTTTCATATTTAGTCTTAGGCATCAAACAAATACTTAGGGTGTGTTTTTATTAAGACTTTTAATTCTTCATATCTCAGTTCATCGACTCAGTTAATTGCAAATATGGTCGGTTGGACAGAGCCTAAGAGCTCTGATACCATGTTGTCACACCCCAATTCCGATTGAACCAGAAGTGTGAGTGAATCGTCACTGAACCAATGATTCACACTAGGATCTCAATAAGACTGTGTCCACTCATATAAACCATTGCACATAATCATAATCAGAATATAATAAAATACAACAAAAGTTTTGAATAAAATGAACTGAGTGATCTATTGATAAATTTAATAAAATATCCACCAAAAACTGAAACATAAATAAAAATCCTTACATCAATTGTATCTCCAACTGAAAATAATTAAAATAAAATAAATCAAATCCTAGAGGTACACGCAGAAAGGGCACTCGCATGAAGCGTCATGCTTGTCCTCTCCTGCTTGCACGTCCAAAGCAGCCACGCTTCCGTACACTGGAGCATTCAGGTAATCCTCCACCGTATAACCTGCATCAACATCCAAAAACATGTATATATATATATATATATATATATATATATATATATATATATATATATATATATATATATATATATATATATATATATATATATATATATATATATATATATATATATATATATATATATATATATACAGGGTGACCTCACAACTTAGCTCAGTAAGACAATCAGACAATGCAACAAACATATGCATGAGTAACATTCACATTATGGTCTGGTTTTAAGTTTGCAACGTGCTATAGAAAGGATTGGCGGCCACCGCACCTCTATACACGAGTGTGTGAAGCCTCCCAATGGATCAAACACCACTGTCGTCCCACATGCACCCACCATGGAATAAGGATAGAGCTAAAGCGTCCGAATCAAACACCGCCAACATTTTCCTGATACCCTACCCATACCACGACGTAAGCCCCTATTGGCGAGGGCTTGCAAACTAGGCTCGTAACTAACCAATCCTATATGTCATCACAGTAGGCCCTATCCCAGCACAGCTCCCTATGACATAGAGATAGAGCTAGAGTTTAGTGGCCAGGCCCGAGACCATAGTGCCACTTCGTCCCCCTGATACCCTACCCGCACCAAGCATGCTAAGACAAAATGATACGAAAATGTGCTAATGTGAGGAATGATCCTAGACCCTCGGCCCTTCCCATTCCACACACCAATGGAAACAATCACATGCCTAACAGTCACATCCTAGCATAGCGAGTATGCATGAACAATAATAATAACTGAAAGTAAAGGATGACATGTGAGTATGCATAAACATCAATCCACAGAATCATAGTTATTAACAACGTTTTACTATTATTAATTATTAGGGTTTAGGTCCGATTCCCTTACCTGACGCTTGTTTGATAGCTTGCTCCGCATCACAAAATCCAAACTTGCTATCACAAGGTCCTACACGACGTTAGGGTTAAATTAGAATAATTTTCTTAAGGTTTACATTGGTCAGAAAACCAACTGGGTTAAAAACACTCCCACAGAGCATACCGGTCGCAGTACTGGTCGCGGCACTGTGGAGAAAGGTGCGACCGATATGGTCGACCGATCCTCACAGACCAGCCTCCGGGAGGTACCGGTCACAGTATCAGTCGCATATGGTGCGACCAGATTGGTCGACCGGTATGTCTCCGGAAGACCATACATCCGGTTCTTACCTTTCGTCGATCACCCCCTTTTGATCCTAGGGTTTCTCCTACACATTCTAAGCCTGAGCACTGAGTTAGAGTTGTTTCCAACTCCATCCAAGTCCTAGTTTCGATGATTTTGAACCTAGAACTTGAATCTAGTTTTTATCGACTAAATTATGGTTTGACGGCAAAATAGGGTTTAGATCAATACCTCGCTTTACATGGTATTGATCCAATCATGATTAACCATTCTAGAATGCTTAACATAGAGGAAGGTTTAAGCACTTACCGTTGGTTCGCGATAACGTGTTCTTCATCCAACGACAATGGCGGCTCTTCCCTCTCCTTCCTAGCTTCTTCTCCTTCTTCAACCTCTTTCTCCTCTCTAGGGTTTGTGAGGATCAATGAGAGAGATTTTTAGGAGGTTTAAGGGTCCTTATATAGACTAGTGTTAGGTTTAGGAAGTCTCTTAACATTAGGAAAGTCCTTGGGTTCGGAATTTGGAAAGTGGGACTCGCAGAGATCCTTTTCAGGATCTAAGCTGCGCAGGCCATACCAGTCGACCGTCGACCAGTACCAAGACCGGTATCATCGACTGGTATGAAGTATATCATACTTAATTTGGTCCGATTTTATACATGTTTGTCATTTTCTCATCCCGTCTGGTCCGATAATGATTGGAAGACCTGTTACAACATGAAACAAAGTTTAGATCGGGTTCATGGAGTGCGGATCTTACAGGAAGTTTTATAGATAATGAACTGAGTGTTTAACAATGATATAATAATTATTTAATCAAATTATTTTCCAAAAACTTAAGACATAAAGGTAAATAATCCGTTACATGTTCCAATAACCAAATATAGCTAAACTAATAAAAAAATACACTGGTTGCACTAGCATGAAGGATCATGCGCATCTTCAACAGCTTCTACGTCCATGACTGCAACTTGTCCGTACATCGGTTCATTCACATAATCTTCAACAGTAGGACCTGCATCATCAACTAAAATATTCAATGTCGAAAGGGTGAGCACACATCATGGCTCAGTGAGTAAAACAAAACAATGCAACAAACATATGCATGCATTCAATTCAATATCTTTGGTCTGGTTTTTAAGTTTATAATATGTTATAAAAAGGTTTGGTGGCCCCCGCACCTCTATACACAAGTGTGTGACCCAATGGATCAAGCACCATTGCCATCCCACATGCACTCACCATGGAATAGACATAGAGCTAAAGTGTCCGGATCACACACCGCCAACACTTCCCCTGATGCCCTACCCATACCAACACGTAAGTCCCTATTGGCGAGGGCTTGCAAACTGGGCTCGTAACTAACCAATCCTAAATGTCATCCAGTGTATCCAAGGCCTCACCCTAGCATCCCTCAATACATCCATAGAGATAGAGCTAAGGCCCCCTGGCAAAGTTAAAGACTATACGGTCCTAGACCACCTCCCCTGATGCCCTACGACGTAATAGTTCTGCTAAGGTAATGACGATATGATGATGTCAGTGGGAAAGACTTGAGTAAAGATAGAGCTAGAGTCTGGTGATGAGGTCAAAAACCATCATGCCACGTCCTCCCCCTGATGCTTGACTCCCATCCAACACACCAACCACACACATACATTCACATACCTATTTCTAGCATCATCATCATCATCATGTTATAAATAAATGGAATTAAATATGCATGAACAGTAATAGCAGAAATATTGGATGACATATGAGATGCACATTACAAGCATACAAGCGTAGAATCAATCATGGCATTAGACACAATAAAGTATACATATTGTTATTATCCAATTAGTTTAGGTCTTGTTCCCTCACCTGTTAGCAAAACTCGATCTCCTTCAAAGCCTTGTAATTCTCTTTGAATCGATTTAATAACCTAAAAGTTATATGAATTTAAGTTAGGGTTCATATATAACATGTTACTGTAGTCGAAAATCAAAACAGAGCACTGATAGGTATCTGATTGGTCCTATGGTCCCATACTATGTCGACCTTACTGCCTACGGTCGATACCCTACGGTCTTACCATATGTGATCGTACCTGTGACCATATGGTTTCTGAATTCTCCCCGAATGCCTATGGTCGATACTTTGATCATGCTGGTCATGCTATGGTCTACCGTAGCTGCAACCTTGAGATATCTGGTTACAAACTACATTCAATCCGAGTCCTTCTTGGGTTAACTCTTCGGCTCTTCAATTGGGTTTATCCTAATGATTATTCTAAGGTTAAGTTCTTAGTTTTACCAACTAATTACTCTAACCTATTCTCCATGGTTTCCCACTGGAGGCTTGCTTAGCAATTCCCATGGTTGCATTCTTACGTTGGGTTTTGTATCTCAATTTATATTAGAAACCTTTACTCCTAGTGTTCTAAGGCTACAGAGACAAGGTTCATACCTTACTTGTTGCAGAGAGTCTATGGAACTCTTCTCTCAGTCTCCTCCTTAGTTTTCTCTTCTTCTCCTTCTCTTTCCTTCTCTTTCCTTCTCTTTTACTAGGGTTTACTAATGTTCCAAAAGAGTGAAAAAGGGTTGAGGGATGTCCTCTATATAGAGAAAAATTCTCCATATAGAGTTGTCCAACATTAGGAAAGAAATCCTCCTTAATTTAGGAAAGTTTCCATCTCGGAGTCTGATTTGGGGTCTCACGGTCGATGGCCTACGGTCGTAGAATTCATCGATCATAGGGTTGAAAACATTGACCGTAGGATCCTGGATCAGTGACCTTTGTTTCTTACCTTATGGTCGACTATACCTACCCAGGTATTTGACCATACGCATACTGTTGAGCATTTTTAACTCGATTCGTACCTGGTTTTGTGATCCATCTT
Organism: Protea cynaroides; assembly: GCA_028583415.1. Taxonomy (NCBI): domain Eukaryota; kingdom Viridiplantae; phylum Streptophyta; class Magnoliopsida; order Proteales; family Proteaceae; genus Protea; species Protea cynaroides. The sequence goes on from CM053273.1 coordinate 40,864,343, forward strand.
CACACGGTCGGTCCACTTGGTCCAACAATGATAGGAAGACCTGGCACGACACGGTTAGACCAAGTTAGTGGAGTGCAGGTTTTACAGTCACGATATAAAGCCCATGCCGCTAGTGAATGTTTGGAGCTTTCTCGAGGTTTCTAGCCTAAACCATGCTATGACCTTGGTTGGGGAAGACTTGAAAAGTTTCAATATGATGGATTTCGGAACATCGCTCGACTATGACAAGCTCACCCAAAAATTCTTGAATTGCCTAGGCTACTTTGGGATAGGGGAAGATGTATATGACGATGTTGTCCCCCCAGGGCTTCATTTTGTCTTAGGGAGCTCAAGTAAGCTAAGGAATTTTGTTTCACGCATTTTATTTTTTGAATTTGGCATTTTCTTGATATTGACCATCTTTTTATGATGTTTCTACAGTGGAGAAGTCTTCTCTGGATATCTCCGAGATTCAGAAGTTGCAAGATCAACAATGTGCATCGAAGAAGGGAGTCGAAGGTTCCAAGGAGACGAGCCAGAAGAAGAAAGTTTCTTGCCCCAGACCTGTAAGGGTCCTCAATACAGGAGATGAAACTGCCAAAGAAAGCGAGATTGAAGGTGCCCCGACCCGAAAAAAGATTAGGACCGAGTCAAGTTCTGCATCTTCAACTCATTCAGAGGAGTCTCTTCCCTTGGTTCTCTCTGACGACTTGGGCGTTGCCCCCAGCATGGTCCCTGCTGTGGGAACTGTTGAGGTTTCTTTTCCATCCCCCAAGGTGCAAGAGTCTTTTGTTGCATCAGGGTCTACTGTCGTGGGGGGTTTTTGATCCGTCCTTGCCCCCCACTAATTCAACTTCAAGCAAAAACCCTGAGAAGAGATCTTCTAGTCAAGGTCGCACCCTTGGTTCAGCCAAGTCTCCTTATTGGCCAAAATGGCATGTTAACCAGGCTAAAAGCACTCTCGCCTCATCGGAGGTCATGCTTCAGGTTGTGGAAGGCATGTGCTTACCCGTTGATGTCAAGTCTTTTGACAAGATGGCAGTGGATGAAGTGGAGCGATCAAAGAGGTGATATCTCATGGGTGCAAGCATTCACTTGTTGCTTTGACATTTTCCTTCTTTTTAGTTGTCGCCCTCTAACGCTTCTCCGCTTTTCTTCCAGCTTATGAATGCTTCATGGCGTCTTTCGAAGCATAGGCAACAGATGTCTAAAAATTTGGAGAAGCTTGAGGCCAGTGATCGAGCTCTGAAAGAGGCTTACAGGGTCCTTCGAGAGTTCTCCGAAAAGAACAAGTCTCTGAAAGAGAAGTTGGATTCTACCAAAGCCGAGCTCGATGCCGCTAGGTGAGGTAAAGGTGATGTGGGGCTCAAAGTTTTGAGGCTTAAGGCCGAGTTTGGACTGGAGAAAGAAAGAGCCGCTGCGGAGTTGAATCTTCTGAAGATGGATAAGAGCCGAAAGAAAGAGAGTCTCGAGGCTAAACTCCAGAAGGTTGAGTCTGAGATCCCCGGGCAGATTCGATAAGCCGTTAAAGAGTTTAAAGTCTTTGTCGAGCTTGACCAGTACATCCTGGACTCTCTTTCGAAACGTCTTCTTCAGACCAAAATCGATGGGGATGCTTTTCTCGAGGGTACTTACAAGCTTTATCGCTTTGTGCGCAAGGTAGCACCCGAGTTAAACCTCGATGGTTATGATTGGATGATGTTTCATCCTCATCTTCAATGGAGGAGGACTCTGAGAATGATTTGGAGGAAGAAGGATTTGAAGTTGAGCCGCGAACTTTGGCTATTGCTGATCCTACTCATTTGCATCCAGAGATCGCTACTGCCCAGGATGTCAACGTTGTTCAAAATGTTGCTCCTGTCGAGACGGAGACTATTGCAGAGGCTATTGACCGAGCTGGAGCTTCCCCCATTATCTCCTTTTTTTTTCTTTTTTTTTTAAAATCCCCTTACTTTAGGGTGGAATATCAATGTAACGGTTATAGATTTGAACTTTAAGGGAAAACTTTTTGAGTTCCCTTATTATTGCTTGCATCTTATTTTTTGTAACTTGCCCAACCGTCTCCCACATGGCCTTGCCTTTTTGAATGTCTTAATTATTTCCTCTTTATGCCTTTTTAGGTGCATTAACTTTGGAAGTTACCCATTGATGAAGGGGGTGGCACCGTGTGGAAAATAGTCCTACTGTAGAGGCTGGCGATTGATGTGCCCCTTGTCTTCAAATTTTAACTTTTTAAAATTTGAGGGGAATGTTTGCTGACTTTTAGTGTATATATTCCCTACCTTGTGTTGGATATCTTTCCATCTTCTCCTTGCAAAGTTGATCAAATTTCCGGAGTTATATTCTCCTACCCTTTTCTTTTGTATCTTAAGGATGTCTTCTTCAAGAACTTCCACTGGGAGTAATTCCTCTACGGGTGCTGATACTCTCAAACCGAGAGATAAACTTATTTGCACCCTTTACTGCTCCACATGAGTGCCAGCGAGATAGATTCCCTTCTATCTTCTTTTCAAGTTCCAAGAGAATTCACATACAGGGTTTCTTCTGATGCTGAACCTCCGAATGCTGCAAGTCCCCACGAGATTTGCGTCTTTGAAGAGATGTTTGCATTCGATTTCCATCTTCCTCTCCCTGAGGAAGTTCTTTCCATCTTGAGATACTACCGCCTGTCTCTGGGACAAGTGCAACCCAACTTATGGTATCGGTTGATTTCTTTTATCTGCTTCTTCCAGAAGATTAGATGTGCTTCATCCGATGATCTGTTTAAGGCCTTTTATGGCTTAAATGTGGAGAAGGAGACCAGTACCTTGAGGCCTACCGGGTGGGTCTTTTTAAGACCAAGGCAGGGCTCCAAAGATTCTGAAAACTCAGAGAAGATCTCTGAACTGGCCCTCCTCTTTCTTTTTTATAGGACAGAGAGATGGAGTTTCGTTCCTTGTTAATCATTCATGGGGTTTCCTTGGGGACGAGGAGGCGAGAGAATTGAACTCGAGAGTCAAACTATCAGGCGACTATCTAGTCTCATTCCATCTTTCCCGAAAGCGCATGTGTGACTTATAGTTTTTGTATACTGAATTTGCAGAGCCTGACTTTCGGTTTCCTACCTTTCCTGAACCCCTCCGAGTTTTGTCGGAGGTAACGGTGGAGATCCCGTCATGGAGGTTGATGATGACGATGCCTCGCTTAAGTCTGGTATTTTTCTTCTTCGAATTCTTTTCATTTTGCAACCTTTTTTTCTTTGATGAACTCCGGCATGCTTGTTTCCAGCTGATTCTCTTCCCCCAATTCATTCTTCAAGGAGGACCATGGAGATGATTGCTAGGACTTCTCAGCGACTGAAGGAAAAGGCAGTGCCGGCTTTTTTCTCCAAGCGATCAAGGAAATTATCTTCTCCCTGTATCGATGTTCTTCTTCAAGATTACTGATCTGAGAGCCCTGATGGTTCAGCACCGAAAGGCTCTTAGTATGGCTGGAGGATATCTCATCTTTCTCCATATAGTCGGTATCTCCTTCTTATATGTAGTTGGAATCTTCTAGATAATTATTGTAGTGTAGGTGTACCGACTGTCAACCTCCACGCGATGCCAAGTGATACGATCAACCTCCACGTGATGCCGAGTGATGCGATTGATCCTAATGTGTCGACCCCTTTGATCCTTCCCTTTGTCCCCTACCCAAGCGAGTTGGGTTACGATGAGGAGGAGCTGGTCGTTGCATTAGGTTTCTAGTATGTGCAGCAATCTGCTCTGTAAGAGCATTGAATTGTTCTCGACTTATGTACTATCCTGCCACAGGCGGATCTACTCCCCCGTTCTGGTTTCCACCTTGGACTTCTTCGGCTTTATTAACTGGGTGAGGGGTATCCGTCCACCCTACTGGCATTGTTTCTTGTGGTCACCATCTCTATTTTTTGGAACTGGAATAATCAGGGACCCACGGTGGGCACCAAACTGTTGTTGTTCAAATTGGTTCTACTGATGTATCCCGTCTCTTGCAAGGTAGAGTAAAGAGGTTATTGGAGCCAGACGGGGTATTCAGTGTCTGCTTTGACGATCAAGTTAGTAAACAGAGCAAACAGTATGGAGCTTACAGTAAGAGAAGTAAGCTCCTTTGAGGAATGTGGGGTCCCTGAGTATTCTCGAAGTAGTGAAGATGGTTAGAATTCAAGATGTCTTACCTTGTGATCGTCAGTGGTATCTATAGTTGTGTCATCAATCCTTGATTGGATCTTTGTCTTATGAATGTTCGCATATTTCCCTCCTATGATTCATTGGGGAAATCCGGACTCTTATGTTGGACCATAAGATTAAGATCCTACGATGTTGAAGACCCACTGCTTAAGTCTTCGTGCGTTGTCATACGCGTCTCTGAGGTGTCAATGGTGATCCGTGGACATGATCAGCTGATCCACCCTTGATAGTGGCCTTAAACTCATGACTTTGATGGACCGCGGGCTTCATTCCACATAAATGAAAGCATTCTTGATGGGACTACAGCAGGATTGCCGACTGACATAACATATGTCTCCCTCTTGCTGAGATTGGTGAGTCTACATGTGTCGAACGACGATAGGCTTGAGGAAATTGTTAACAACCGTCCTCTTTGGGTGGACAATGCGCTCTTTGCTACATCGATAAAAGTGGGAATTTTTTAAAATGTCACCTTTGGGTGATCACTTTCCTTCTTTGCTGTAGTTTGTAAATGCACAAATATTGAATTTGAGTATATTATGATAAAACCAAGTGTGCCACTTTGATGGTCCCACAAAGTCCTCACACAATAGCCACAAACCCTAATTTGAATAAACTTGGACAATGCTACCTTTTGTGTATACTGTTATTTTCTGAAGCATTTATAAATACAGACACTTGAATTTGAACACATGAAACAAGGTATGACACTTTAGTGGTCCCATAAAGTTCCACCATGATATGAACAAATCCTAACCTGCAATCCTTATGGGATATTTTACCATGAATGCTTCATTAACACAATTTTACAAATCTAAACATTCATATAAACATGCACATTAGCTCAACAATCAATTTAGCATAATAACTTTAAGAAAAATCAATAGAAAAATTGTAAATTGGGTTCTCATAGAGCATTCTTTTGTGATAACATGCTTCCCAATGTATCAAAATGTACTAATATATATCTCAGATTGAAGAGAATCAAAAAAGGAGTATACTGTAAAAAGCCACAGTAATGAATCTCCCACATGCCTGCATGCACAAAATTAAACTGTACTTGGGTGCTATTTTAAAAAAAGGGTAAATTACACATACACCCCTTCTACTATAGTGAAACTACACAAAACTACCCTGTTTTTACAAAAGTTACATAGAATACCCCTCTAACAATGCTATCATACAATCTCACCCACACCGTTATTTTCAACTTAACGGCAGATGGTCAAATTCTTTTTTAGACAAAAATATCCTTACTAAATTTAAAATGACCTAAAAGGGTTTATTCTTTTCAGATGCTAAAAAGACTTTTTTTACTTCAAAACTTTTCAATTTCATTTTTATATTTTTGTTTGTGATTTTTTTTATTTTCTTTTTCATTTTCAAAAATACACTTAGTAAGGGTATTTTTGTCTAAAAAAAATTAACCATCTGCCGTTAAGTTGCAAGTAATGGTGTGGGTGAGATTGTATGATAGCATTGTTAGAGGGGTATTCTGTGTAGTTTTTATAAAAACAGGGTAGTTCTGTGTAATTTCACTATAGTAGAGGGGGTGTTTGTGTAATTTATCCTAAAAAAAAGTAAACAAATTGGCCCCTATAAATCCTGGTTGGCCTAGGTAGATCACGGCCTGGACCAAACCAGATTGGTTTGGCCAGACCATCGGTTCAACCCTGGTCTGGCTAAACAGGTTACCGGGGTAGATTTTTATGTCGTCGGGTTGCCCCATTGGGTCAACCCACCGGGTCAGGATTCTGGGTACTCGTCGGTTCATAGTTCAGGTTTGGGTCTCACTTTACCAGTTCAGGTTGTAACCCACCGGTTCAGATCTAGTTCGATGGGTTGTTTATCGGTTCAAGTTACACGTTTGACCCCCACGTGCATCCAACCACTGGGTTAAGTTGACCCAGTCTAGGTCTAGGCTGACTTACCGGTTCAACCCTCTAGGGTTCTTGGGTCAGCCGCCACTTTTTTTTATCGGCAAGTGCATCTCACTCATAGCTTCCGACAGCGCATAAAGGCTTATCCGGCATCTGATGAGGGCGATTTTATATCGCTGTGACCGTCTCATTGAGACTTTTGATTTGAAATGTAATATGACTATATTTCGACATCGGAAGGTTTGATGAAAACGAATCATTGACAATTCCGATCGAAATAGGGAGAAAAAAAAATCATAATCTCAAATCCGATTTCAATATAACGACGGCAACACTCAAACTAGGCTTTAAATCCCTCTCAAAGCGCTGATCCTTCTGTCTCTTTGTGTAATTAATATGAGGAGCAAATACCGACAACTCTTCAAAATATTGGATATACTCTGCTAGACTCTTGACGCTTGGGTCGGCTGTAGAAAATTAGCCTCCGTCCTCTGGGTAAAACTCTCATGAAAATACTTGGTGTTGAAAGCAGTTTTGAACCGCTTCCAAGTCACTTGCTGTCCCACAACTCCTAGCCTGTTGACATTTACTCACCTCACCCCTCAACATGAAGGCGGCGCACGCTACTTTCTACACATCCTCCATCTCCAACAGGTCAAAAAGGGTTTCCTTCTCTTCTAACCAGGTTGTCGCTCTCATAGGATCAAACTTCGCCCCAATGAATGTGGACGGTCCAAAGCCTCTTGAACTTCTCCAACGTCCTTACTATATCAAGCCCTGGAGGATGTTGTCCTCCCCTCCCCTATCTCATGACAGATGCCTGCTCGTGAATAACTACAACTAGGGAACCTATAGCTCCCATCACGTCACCCTGAGTCCATGTGGCACCTTCAACTGGTACCCCTGTAAACTGACCACCATCAGATTGGTGGTGGTGTACCCTCAGCCGGTGGATTCCTCTGATTACCATGTCTCCTCCTGGGTGCCATCTCGAGTGTCTAAACATTAAACAAACTTCCACATTAATATCCAACCACGAACTATAATAGTGAATAAACTAAACTACCAAAAATCATGGAGCATATCATGTCACCTAAACATCACTCGAAAATATCAATTGCATGCTAACTCATCAAAATTCCATATTTCAGGTCATATTTATTGAAACTGAAGAGATTGATATGGAGACAAGAAGATTAAGTTTAAATGTTTCTCACCAAATATTTGAATTTTGAATCATAACTGACTATTCAAATATTTGAATTTTGAATCTTGAATTCAATGGAGAGGAATATCCTTAACATCCCCCCTCAAGTTGGAGAGGGTTTGTGACAAATTTTCAACTTGTCACATAAATGAGTAAACCGAACATGAGACAATGGCTTTGTGAGAATATCGGCTATTTGATCATGTGTTGAGATGAAGCGAACTTCAATGAACTTTTGTGCAACAAGCTGACGAACATAGTGGAAGTCCACTTCAATGTGTCTTGTTCTTGCATGGAACACAAGATTTGCTGTCATGTAGGTAGCTCCCAAGTTATCGCACCATAGAACTGGCGGTTTAGCAAGCTTGACACCTAGTTCACGCAAAAGGGATTGAAGCCATTGTAGTTCTGTGGTCGTGTTTTCTAGGGCTCGATACTCAGCTTCAGTTGATGAGCGGGCTAGTGTCAGTTGCTTTCGTGCACTCCATGATATGAGATTTGGTTCGAGAAAAACAGCATAGCCTCCTGTGGAACGACGATCATCGACACAGCCAGCCCAGTCAGAATCACTATAGGCAGAGAGCTGGTCACATGAGCCTTGAGAGATCAATAAGCCTTTGCTATAGGTGTCCTTTAGGTAACGCAGAATGCGTTTGACAGCTTCCCAATGAACATCTGTTGCTGCTTTCAAAAACTGACATACCTTGTTAACTGGAAAGGATATATCAGGTCGAGTTAGAGTTGCATACTGTAGTGCACCGATAGTGCTACGGTATTTTGTAGCATCGGATAGTGGAACACCATCGGTTAGGGATAGCCTGGTGGAATAAGCCATAGGGGACTGAATAGGTTTGACACCCTCCATCGAAGTTTTTGCTAGCAAATCCAAAATATATTTCTACTGTGAAAGAATGATGCCAGCCTTTGTAGGAATGACTTCGATACCCAAGAAGTAATTAAGGTGGCCAAGGTCTCTTACTGCGAACTCCTTACTCAAGGAGAGGACCACTTTATCCAAAACAGAGGCATCGGAGCCCGTAAGGACTATGTCCTCAACATATATCAGAATATATATGAAGCTGTTGCCATTTTTGTAAATGAAAAGTGATATATCAGTTTTGGAGCCCTCAAAACCCAATGACACTAAGAATGTACCGAGAAGATTGAACCAGACTCGAGGTGCCTATTTGAGCCCATATAAAGACTTGTAAAGCTTGCAAATGTGATTTGATCTTGTGGTATCCACAAAGCCCTTAGGTTGGGACATGTACACATCCTCAGAGAGAGTGCCATGTAAAAAGGCATTGCTGACATCCAATTGTCTCAAGGCCCATTTATTACAGGTAGCAATTGCCAACACCGTGCGAACGGTTGTGGGTTTAACGACAGGACTAAAAGTCTCTGTGTAGTCGATACTTTCCTGTTGATTAAACCCATTAGCCACAAGCCTGGCCTTATAGCGTTCAATGCTTCCATCAGCCTTTCTTTTAATTCAAAAAATCCACTTAGATCCGACCACATTTTGGTTGGGTGAGGGAGGAACCAAGCTCCATGTTTGATTCTGTAATAGTGCATTGAACTCTGTCATCATTGTCTCATGCCAATGTGGATTTTTGTTTGCTTCAGTGAAAGTAGCAGGCTCAATCTCAGCCTGAGACAGATGGGCAGATGGAAGAGGATATCGGGTAGAGGGTTTTGGGTGAGCTCGCAACTCCATGTGATGGGTGCGACGAGGAGGAACATGTGGCAGTTGGATGAGTGCTTCATTTATAGTAGAACTGCCCGCATCACAAGTAGGAACCAAAGTTTGTAGGGGGTTGGGTGAGTTAGTGCAATTAGTATTATTGGGAATTAAACAAGGAGATTGAGATGGGGAAGGGGGAGGGGAGGGTGGTGGTACATGTGGTGAAGGTTGGTGAGCTGGTGGAACCGTCCTAGGATTGCCAAAGGATGAAGTTGAGAGAGAAGGAAGGGATATTGTGAGCCATGGTGTAGAAGAAGAAGAAGATGAATGGGGGGTAGAAGGCATGGCAAGAGGGAAAGAATCTTCAATGAAGTTGGCATGTCTAGCAATGTAAAATCTATTGGATTTAAGATCAGAGCAACGATAGCCCAAATGAGGACTATAACCTAAAAAGAGACATGGCACAGTACGAAAATTGAATTTTGATGAGTTATATGGTCTGAGTAGGGGATAAACTGTACATCCGAAAACCTTAAGAATGTTGTAATCGGGTTTTTGTTGGTATAGTTTTTTCAAAGGTGAAAGATTTTGTAAAACTGGAGTGGGTAACCGATTTATGAGAAATGTAGAAGTTTGAAAAGCATATTCCCAGTAGTGAAGAGGTATGGAGGCATGGGCTAAGAGAGTCAGACCCGTATCTACAATGTGTCGAATTTTGCGTTCCGCAGCACCGTTTTGCTCATGTGTATGAGGACAGGCAACCCGGGGCAAAATGCCACATGATTTTAGATAGTATTTAATTTCTGAAACTCTCCCCCCCAATCAGATTGTAATGCTTTAATAGATGTTGAAAATTGATTTTCTACCAACTTCTTAAATATTTCAAATATATTCGGTACAGAAGAACGATTGTGTAATGGATAATACCATGTGAACTTGGAGAAATCATCAACAAAAATAATAAAATAATGACAACTAGTAGATGAAAGTTTAAGAGCAGGACCCCATACATTGGCAAAAATTAACTGGAGAGGTGCAGTATTAATAGAACCTGTAGGGGGTAGGGGAAATTTTGTGCTTTGCCCATGTAACAAGCCTGACATTTATTTATTTGTGTGGAGAAAGATGATAGGTGGTGAGAAGAAATGATATTCTTAACAATGCGAGGATGAGGGTGTCCCAGCCGTGCATGCTAGTGATCGACTGTAACAAAAGCGAAACTAGAGGCTGTGAAGGTCGAAGGAGTGACAAACCTTCTGAGTTGTGGAATTTGGTAGAGTCCATCCTTAAGCGTTCCCCGGAGCAACTCCTTGGGGGTCACCTAATCCTTAACAACAAAGAAATAAGGATGAAATTGGAAATAACAATTATTATCTTTTGTGAAATGGTGGACAGATAAAAGATTTTTGGTTATGGAGGGAACATGAAGAATGTTAGAGAAATAGAAAGAAGCATTAGGAGAAAAAGAAAAAGTAGAATTCCCAATATTACTAATACACAAACCAACACCATTTCCTACTCACAGGGAGTCCTTACCAGTGTACTTGTGAGAGATGTGCAGGTTGTTCAAATCCGGAGTAATATGATGTGTCGCAGCTGTATCGGGGAACCATGCCGACAAGGGGTCAGGAGGTATGGGAAGTAAACCCACCATATTTGCAGAAGCATTACCACTTGGTTGATTTGGATTACCAGAGTATCGATAATAGCATTTGGATGTTGTGTGATTCAAACGATTACAAATCTGGCATTGTTGTTTTTTACCAGATTTGTTATAGTATATACGTCGAGAGGATGAAGACAAGGTCGAATGGGACATGTGCTGCTGAGCATGGTGAGATGGTGGGAAATTATGATTTGATGAAGATATGGTACTGGGTTGACCGACATAATTGATTGGGCAGTGTGGAGCCTCATTTCATGACTTAGAAGAATTCGATGAAGTGTGTGAAAGGGTAGAGCCTCTGATTTTGTTGCCAAGGCTGCGATTATATCACTATAATCTGGGCCAAGAATACGAAAAACAATAGCATTCAGTTCTTCATTTGATAGAGGTCGATTGAAGGCAGCAAGTTGATCGGAGAGATACTTAACTTCTCGAAGATATTCAGAAATTGATTTGTTCCCCTTAGAGGTGCTTTGCAGTTGCATATGAATTTGCAACACACTCGTATGAGAAAGTGTGCCAAAGGCTGATTGTAGTGCCTTCCAAACTGAGGCAGAGGTGGAGAGACCGACCACATAGGGAAGAACCTCAAGAGAGAGTGAACTAATCAACCAACTGAGGACTAGTTGATCCTTGCGGTTTCAGTCATTGTATGCGGTATGCATCTCAGTTGCAGTGGCTTCAGGTATGATGGAAGTGGATGATGTCGTTGCTGCTGGATTAGGTGGGCAAGGTGTGGTGCCATCGATGAACCCAATAAGATCATAGCTGCGCAATAAGGGAAGCAATTGGGTTTTCCAGAGAAGAAAATTTTTAGCAGTTAGTTTGAGGGAGAGGTGATGATGGACATTAGATGGAGAAGGAGCATTAGAAGGGACCGAAGAGAGAGAGATAGAAGTCATTGCAGGATTGGTAGCCTGGTCGTCTGATACCATATTGAAACTGAAGAGATTGATATGGAGACAAGAAGATTGAGTTTAAATGTTTCTCACCAAATATTTGAATTTTGAATCATAATTGATTATTCAAATATTTGAATTTTGAATCTTGAATTCAATGGAGAGGAATATCCTTAACAATATTCACCTATGCCACCAATACTAACCTAAAATTTATTAACGCTCTGATACCATAAGATGTCACGACCCCAAACCCCTGAAAAGGGAATGAGTCAGCCCTTCGAGGGCACGCCAGTAATATGACGTATAGGGTTATCTATGCATTAACACAATAAGTTCCATACATATTGTCCATGATCATAAATTCAAGACTAAGGTGCCATAATTGGTTTTCTCAACATAATTTCCTTATCATTCACAATACAACCACTTCTTTAATGACTGAAAGTGTTGTTCCAAATCATCTTTATCCCAAAATACTGTATCCATTCATAATTTATACCCATCCATAACCAATTACAAACTTTAGATCATCATGTCCATAATACTTCACTATTACATGTAATTTCCCAAAAAAAATAACAAAATGTAAAAGTTCTAAGGTGTTAAAACCTCACATTTCTAAAAATATAGTATTCCTCTGATTCATAAAGTTGCTAAACAACACAAAAATATACTTCAAACTTTCTTAATCTAGGGTTTATCCTTGCAGTGTGCACATCCAGGGCATAAACAATCTTTTCCTTTAGGCTCTTCGTGTAACATCTCAATCGGATCTGGTTCACAAATTTCTGGTTCATCTGAATATAACCATCACATCACACCAATGGGGTAAGCCAAAGCTTAATGAGTAAAACTTACAACTAGAAATACATGTATATTTTCTAACAAACAAAGATGAATCAGAAAATAATTCATATTTGTATCATACAATTCCATTTGGATAGAAGGTCAAGACAAAAAAGTGTACAAACAAGCTTGAAAATCCCAATTCTAGGATGGGAAACTTAAGTACTCACTTCTTGGAGGATAACCAAGTTATCCACTTCTTTTGATGAATATCTCAATTATCCACTTATTTAATGGGTAACTGTAAGATTTTTTTAGATCCCCTTTGGGTTTTTCCCATGGGATTTTCCATGAATCCTAACGAACACACTACATAGATTACTAGAATACAATGGGTATTGAAAAGAGATGATAAGATACATACCTCTTGCTATAGATTGATTTTCGATCATTTTCTTTGCTTTGAATGCTTCATCACAGGATTACCGTTGACTCCTCGAGTAGTTGACACAGTTTGGGTGATTGTAGACCGCCTGACTAAAACAGCTCGCTTTATACCTATACGACCTCAGTATACACAGTAGAGGTTAGCTAAGTTGTTTGTGGATAACATTTTGCGATTACACGGTGTACCTGAAAGCATTGTGTCCGATAGAGATCCACGATTTACTTCAATGTTTTGAGAAGGATTGCAAAAGGCTATGGGTACAACATTGAAGTTTAGTACCGCATTCCATCCGCAGACAGACGGAAAGTCAGAGCGTACAATTCAGATTATAGAAGATATGCTTCGAGCATGTGTAATTGATTTTAAAGGATCATGGGATGAAAAGTTACCACTGATTGAGTTCGCTTATAACAATAGCTATCAGGCTACCATACAGATGTCACCCTATGAAGCACTGTATGGCCGAAAGTGTCGAATTCCTTTGTTTTGGAATGAAGTTGGGGAACATAGTATTGTTGGACTAGAATTTGTTGAAGAGACTTGTCGAGTGGTCGACATTATCAAGGAAAGAGTGAGAATAGCTCATAATCGTCAGAAGAAATATGCAGATACCCAACGCCGAGACCTTGAATTCGTCATGGGTGATAAAGTATTCTTAAAAGTATCGCCTATGCGAGGATTGAAACGGTTCGGACAGAAAGGGAAATTAAGTCCAAGATATGTCAGGCCATATGAGATTCTAACTAAGCGTGGAAAAGTAGCATACCAGTTAGCATTACCCCCATCTATGTCAAGTGTGCATGACGTATTCCATATTTCCTTATTGAAGAAGTATGTCAAGGATCCAACGCACGTTCTGATAGTAGATCTACCTGATTTGACTAATGATTTGACATTTGAAGTAACACCAACTGAAATCACCAGCCGAAAGGTTCAACGACTACGCAACCGTGATATCTATTATGTTAAGGTCACTTGGAGAAGTAGAGATATGGAAGAAATTTCATGGGAAGAAGAGAATGCTATGCGAAAGCAATATCCTCATATATTCGACTCGAAAGGTATGTACAATTTTGAGGACGAAATTTTTATAAGTAGGGGGGAGTTGTAAGACCCGTATCACACTAACCCGGTCTTACCACCTTGAACCAGGTCTACCCATCATGGTCGAGCCAAATGGATTAAGTACGTGAGGGCGATCGCGATCCCAGGTATTAAACTGACCCAAAAACACTAAAATAAGGGGTAGGGTCGCATACCCAGCAAGGCAGGGTCGGGCCCCCCCAGTATAAAAGTCAGACCCTGAGTTTTTAACCGGGGGTCGGACAATTTAGAACCAGGGGTCGACGGGATCTCTGACCCCCTCATCGACCCCCAGTCTGCCAACAGAAACCGTGAATTAGGAACTTTTTAAATTTCAATGGGATTCCTTCCTAATCTCAATGGGACTTATTTTGGGAGTTTCTACTCTATAAATAGGACGTCCCTAAGCCTCTTTCACTCCTTTTAGAACCCTAATTGGATTGAGAGAAAGAGAAGAGAAGGAGAAGAGAAAGAGAAGAGAAGGAAAGTGGAGAAGAAGATCAAAGAGAAGGCTTCAGAGAAACTAGCCTAATTCTCAGGTATGGATACTATCTCCATGTAATTCTACAGACCTTAGAATAGATAGTAAAGAGGGAATGATCTAGGAGAAACCTAAATCATCCATCCATGGTTAGGTTTTCATGGAAAACCATGGGGGAGATCATAAAAACCATATAGGTGAATGAACTACGGTTCTAGACCATAGAACATGTGTGGAATGGATTGTAGAAGCAAGCCATAGGACCCCAAACATGAAGGAATGGACTGTAGGATAAAAATTTGACTAAACCCACAGGGGGTCGCACGAGGGGTCGATGGCCAATCGACCCTACCAGACCCTAATAATCGACCCCCAATGTTTGGGAAGTCTAGAATCTGGGTGGTAGCACCCAGGGTCGATGGAACCTCCGACCCTAGCATCGATCCCCAGTTAACATCATGCTTTTTAAAATCAGAATTAATTCTAATTAAATTCTATCAACTTGATTAGGTCTTCTAGTGATATAATATTGATATTTAGTTGATTCTTAAAGCTTGAAAGAGGATCTACGATCAAGCAAAGGTGAGGGAACAAGACCTAAACTAATTGGTTAATAATAAATTGTTTTATTCTTGAGTCCAATGCCATGATTGATTCTATGTGTGTATGCTTATTATGTGCATTCAACATGTCATCCAATATTTCTATTATTATTGTTCATGCATATTTAAATTATTGTTTATAACATGATGATGATGATGATGATAGGAATAGGCATGTGGATGTATGTGTGTGCTTGTTGTGCTTAATGAGAGCGAGTATCAGGGGGTGTCATAGGCCGGGCCTCAGCACTCTATCTTTATCTCTAACTCAAGTCTTGTCCACTGACATCGTCGTATCGCCATTACCTTAGCAGAACTATTAAGTCGTAGGGTATGAGGGGAGGTGGTCTCGGACCGTGTAGTCTCTGACTCTGCCGGGGGGCCTTAGCCCTATCTCTATGGACGTATTGAGGGATGCTGGGGTGAGGCCTTGGATACACTGATTGGCATTAGGATTGGTTAGTTGCGAGCCCAGTTTGTGAGCCCTCGCCAGCAGGGGCTTACATGTTGGTATGGGCAACTGGTACAGCAATAAACCTGACCTTTGCGTGTACATTGTCCATGGTGGGTGCATGTAGAACGACAATAAACGTTACCTTTGGACGGCTTCACACACTTGTGTATAGAGGTGCGGCTGCCACCTATCCTTTCTATAGCACATTGCAAACTTATTTACCAGACCAAAGATATGAATTGAATGCATGCATATGTTTGTTGCATTGTTTTGTTTGCTCATTGAGCCATGATGTGTGCTCACCCTCTCGACGTTGAATATTTTTAGTTGATGATGCAGGTACTACGGTCAAATATTATATGAGTGCTCCAGTATACGCACGTGTTGCTACCATGGAAGCCGAAGACTTAGTGGATACGCATGATTCTTTATGCGAGTGCAACTCATGCGTATTCGTTTAGATTTTCATTTGAATTATTAAAGGAATGTAATTGATATTTTATTATTTATGTCTCCGTTGATACAACAATAACTTGATATTTTATTATGGTTATCACAGTTAGATTTTTCAGTTCATTTTCTATAAGACTTCCGCTATTGTGTATTTATTCTGATTATGGTTGTGGATGTGTATGGTTTTATTTTTAATGGACACAGCCTATTAGAGATCCTGGTTGAACCGTTGGTTTATTAACGGTTCATCACACTGTTCTGAATGGTGCAGAATTGGGGTATGACACCACGTCCTCCCCTTGATACCCTATCCGCACCAAGCATGCTAAGACAGAACGATATGAAAAGGTGCTAGTGTGAGGAATGATCCCAGACCCCAGGCCCTTCCCACTCCACACACCAATGAAAACAATCACATGCCTAACAGTCACATCCTAGCATAGCGAGTATGCATGAACAATAATAATAACTGAAAGTAAAGATGACATGCAAGTATGCACAAACATCAGTCCATAGAATCATAATTATTAACAAGTTTTACTGTTATTAAATTATTAGGGTTTAGGTTTGATTCCCTTACCTGACGCTTGATTGATAGCTTGCTCCGCGTCACAGAATCCAAACTTGTTATCACAAGGTCCTACACGATGTTAGGGTTAAGTTAGAATAGTTTTTCTTAAGGTTTTCATTGGTCAAAAAACCAACAAGGTCAAAACACTCCTCACAGTACAGACTGGTCACAGGTACCAGTCGCAGGTACCGGCCGGGGCACTGTGGGGAAAGGTGCGACCTATATGGTCGACCGGTCCCCACAGACCAGTCTCTGGGAGATACCGATCGCAGGTACCGGTCGCATAGGGTGCGGCCGGTATGTCTCTAGAAGACCATACATCCGGTTCTCGCCTTCTATTGGTCACCCCCTATTGATTCTAGGGTTTCTCCTATACATTCTAGGTCCTAGCAATGAGTTAGAGTTATTTCAACTCCATTCAAGTCCTAGTTTCGATGATCTTCATCCTAGAACTTGAATCTAGGGTTTACCGACTGGATTAGGGTTTGACGGCAAATTCAGATTTAGATCAATACCTTGCCTAGCATGGTATTGATCCATTCATGACTAACCTTCTAGAACACTTAACGTAGAGGAAGGTTTAAGCACTTACCGTTGGTTCACAGTAGGGTGTTCTTCATCCAACGACAATGGCAGCTCTTCCCTCTCCTTCCTTAGCTCCTTTTCCTTCTTCAATCTCTTTCTCATCTCTAGGGTTTGTGAGGATCACTGAAAGAGATAATAAGGAGGTTTAGGGGTCCTTATATAGCTTAGGGTTGAGTTTAGGAAGCCCCCTAACATTAGGAAAGTCCTTTGGTTCGGAATTTGGAAAGTGGGTCCCACAGAGATCCATTTCCGGATCTAAGTGCTCTACCTGCGTAGGCATACCGGTCGACCGGTACCATTGACCGGTACCATCGGCTGGTACGATAATATGATTCCTAATTCTGGTCTGTTTTCATACCTGGTTGTCATCCGCTCGTCCTGTCTGGCCCAATAATGATTGGAAGACCTGTTACGACATGAATGAAAGGTTTAGATCGGGTTCATGGAGTGTGGGTCTTACAGATACGTCCAGACAATGATATCTAAGATGCTAAGGATTGTACCCCATAAATACACATGGGGTCATGTAGAATGAAAGCTTGTGAGTGCTATAGGGACGTAGGAGGGGGTATATAGCACACCCAAAAACCCATAAAAATTGGTAATTTGGGGAGGAATGATAGAGAGAGTGATATAGAGTATCGTTGTGAAGAACGGGGGTAGGCAATAGATTAATTAAGTAGACAGCAGTCTCAAAAGAATAAGACCTGAATTTTAGAGGTAAAGAGGCATGGTTAAGCAGGGCTAATCTAGTATCAACAATGTGTCATAATTTTTCTTTTGGCTAATCCGTTTCACTCATGGGTGTGGGGGCAAGCCACACAATGGATAATACCACAACGTTGGAGGTATTTGTTTGAGCTCACATATTCACCACCCCAATCAGATTGGAAGACCATGATGGAATGGGAGAATTGACATTCCACCATGACCTTGAAGGTGAGAAAGATAGAGGGAACCTCAGAACGTCAGGAGATGGGATAAAGCCAGGCATATTTTTGTAGCATCATCAATAAACAAAATAAAATATCGATGGCCAACAATTGAACAAAGAGGAGCTCGACCCCAAACATCACTGAAAATTAAATCCAAACAATGCTTACTAATTGAACCAGATGAGGGAAGAGAAGTGCGACAAGATTTACCCAAAAAACAAGAAGAGCAAGGGCCTATTTTAGTTGAAGTACATGGTAATATTTTAGAATGAATGAGATGCTGAATAGTACATGTCACACCCCAATTCTGCACCAATCAGAATGGTGTGATGAACCGTCAATAAACCAACGGTTCAACCAGGATCTCGTATAGGCTATTCCCACTTTGTTAAACCAAAACACATTCCACATTAATCAGAGGTAATAAAGTAAATAGCGGAAGTCTTACAGATAATGAACTGAGGTCCAGTCATGATAAATAATCAATATTCCATTTATCTCCAAGTAACCAAAATATAATTTAATACATATTACAATATCTAAATACGGAAATTAAACACTACGCGTATCCATAGTTGAAACGCTAGCTTGACGAATCACAATAGTCCTCCATAGCTTGCTCATCATAGCCGCCACCCGTTTACATGTTGGCTTGTTGACAAAATCTTCAATCGTAATACCTACAACATCAGAAACTAAAAGATTTGTGCGCACGAGGGTCAGCTCTCCAACTTGAGCTCAGTGAGAAAACAAAACAATGCAACAAACATATGCATGCATTCATTCATATCTTTGGTCTGGTTTATAAGTTTGCAATGTGCTATAGAAAGGTTCGGAGACCGCCTCACCTCTATACACGAGTGTGTGGAACCGCCCAATGAAAACGGCACTATCGACCCCACATGCACCCACTATGGCACAATATACCCCAATGAAAATGGCATTGAAGTACCAGTTGATACCATACCAACACGTAAGCCCCTGTTGGTGAGGGCTTGCAAACTGGGCTCGCAACTAACCAATCCTAATGGCAAACAGTGTATCCAAGGCCTCACCCCAGCATCTCTCAATACGTCCATAGAGATAGAGCTAAGGCCCCTGGCAGAGTCCAGAGTCAGAGACTACACGGTCCGAGCCAACCTCCCCTGATGCCCTACGACGTAATAGCTCTGCTAAGGTAATGGCGATACGACGATGTTAGTGGACAAGACTTGTATAGAGCTATGGCACACAATATACCCAATGAAAATGACACTAAAGTACCGGTTGTTACCATCCTCTATCCGCATCAAGTATGTAAGACCCGTATTAAACTAATCCCGTCTTACCACCTTGAACCAGGTCTACCCATCATGGTCGAGCCAAATGGATCAAGTACGTGAGGGAGATCGCGATCCCAGGTATTAAACTGACCCAAAAACACTAAAAATAGGGGGAGGGTCGCACACCTAGCTAGGCAGGGTCGGACCCCCCAAGATAGAAAGTCAGACCCTGAGTTTTTAACCGGGGGTCAGACATTTTAGAACCAGGGGTCGATGGGATCTCCGACCCCCTCATCGACCCCCAGTCTGCTGATAGAAACCGTGATTTGGAAACTTTCCAAATTTCAATGGGATTCTTTCCTAATCTCAATGGGACTTATTTTTGGAGTTTCTACTCTATAAATAGGACGTCCCTAAGCCTCTTTTACTCCTTTTAGAACCCTAATTGGATTGAGAAAAAGAAAAGAGAAGGATAAGAGAAAGAGAAGAGAAGGAAAATGGAGAAGAAGATCAAAGAGAAGGCTTCAGAGAGACAAGCCTAATTCTCAGGTATGGATACTATCTTCATGTAATTCTACAGACCCTATAATAGATAGTGAAGAGGGAATGATCTAGGAGAAACCCAAATCATCCATCCATAGTTAGGTTTTCATGGAAAACCATGGGGGAGATCATACAAACCATGTAGGTGAATAAACTATGGTTCTAAGCCATAAAACATGTATGTAATGGATTGTAGAAGCAAGCTATAGGACCCAAACATGAAGGAATGGACTGTAGGATGAAAAATTGACTAAACCCATAGGGGGTCGCATAGGGGGTCGATGGCCAATCGACCCTACCAGACCCTAACAATCGACCCCCAGTGTTTGGGAAGTCCAGACTGTGGGTGGTCGCACCCAGGGTCGATGGAACCTCCGACCCTGGCATCGACCCCCAGTTAACAGCATGCTTTTTAAAGTCCGAATTAATTCTAATTAAATTCTATCGACTTGATTAGGATCTACGATCATGTCCGAATTAGTTGATTCTTAAAGCTTGAAAGAGGACCTACGATCAAGCAAAGGTGAGGGAATAAAACCTAAACTAATTGGTTAATAATAAACTATTTTATTCTTGAGTCCAATGTCGTGATTATTTTAATGCGTGTATGATTGTTATGTGCATTCAACATGTCATCCAATATTTATATTATTACTGTTCATGCATATTTAATTATTATTTATAACATGATGATGAGGATGATGATAGGAATAGGCATGTGGATGTATGTGTGTGGTTGGTGTGCTTGATGCGAGCGTGTATCCGGGGGAGGTGTCATAGACAGGGCCTCAGCACTCTAGCTCTATCTCTAACTCAAGTCTTGTCCACTAACATCATCGTATCGTCATTACCTTAGCAGAACTATTATGTCGTAGGGTATGAGGGGAAGTGGTCTCGGACTGTGTAGTCTCTGACTCTGTCGGGGGGCTTTAGCCCTATCTCAATGGATGTATTAAGGGATACTGGGGTGAGGCCTTAGATACACTGATTGGCATTAGGATTGGTTAGTTGCGAGCCCAGTTTACGAGCCCTCGCCAGCAGGGGCTTACGTGTTGGTATGGGCAACGGGTACAGCAATAAACGTGACCTTTGCGTGTACATTGTCCATGGTGGGTGCATGTGGGTCGATAATAAACGTTACCTTTGGGCGGCTTCACACACTCGTGTATAGAGGTGCGGCATCAATAAATGTGACCTTTGGCCACCTATCCTTTCTATAGCACATTGTAAACTTATTTATTAGACCAAAGATATGAATTGAATGCATGCATATGTTTGTTGCATTGTTTTGTTTGCTCACTGAGCCATGATGTGTGCTCACCCTCTCGACGTTGAATATTTTTAGTTGATGATGCACTACAGTTGAAGATTATATGAATACTTCGGTGTATGCGCGTGTTACTGCAATGGAAGCTGAATACTTGGAGGATACGCATGACCCCTCATGCGAGTGCAACTCATGCGTATTCTATTAGAATTTTATTTGAATTTATAAAAGGATGTAATTGATATTTTATTTAGATATGTCTCAGTTGATACAACAATAACTTGATATTTTAATTATATTTATTACATTTAGAGTTCTCAGTTCATTTACTATAAGACTTCCGCTATTATGTATTTATTCTGATTATGGTTGTGGATGTGCATGGTTTTATTTTTAATGGATACCGCCTACTAGAGATCCTGGTTGAACCGTTGTTTTATTAGCGGTTCATCACACCGTTCTGAATGGTGTAGAATTGGGGTGTGACAACTTGGTATCAGAGCATCTTAGGCTTTATCTGTAAAACCGTATACTTCCACAAAAGGTCGTGAACTGAGATAGGATAAAAATTTAAAAGATGTAATAATAACACACCATAAGCATCTGTGTTGTTTGAGACTAAACTGAAAGAGAATAATGCATCTATTAAATGAGAAACAAATTTATATACAACCAAAAGGAAGAACAAATGTTTATATATATATGATTAAAGCAGAGTACAGTCCACAGTCCGGACAGTTACTCTGAATTACAAAAAAAAAATTAAAAGAAGTACATCAAGAAGCTGGAGGTGATGGGGGAGGCGGTGCCTCACGATCTCTATCATAGTCCTCAGTGTAGACTCTGGTCAACCAAGCTATCTGAGTCTGGGTCGTCTGGAGACTAGCTGTGAGATCAGCCACCCACTGGTCAGTCACACGCTGAGCATCCCTCAGCTCTCCCGTCCGCTGATCTGATACGCGCTAAGCAACCAAAAGCTTTCCCACCCGCTGATCGGACGAGCGCTGAGCCTCTAAAAGCTCTCCCATCCTCAAGTCAGACATACGCTGAGCCTCTCATATCTCGTGTAATATCCCCATCATGTCGTCAGAAGGAGCATACGAAGGACCAGCTGCATACGAAGGACCAGCCGAAGAAGACTGACCAGCTCCAGTAGCATGTGTAAGACCCGTATCAAACTAACCCAGTCTTACCACCTTGAACCAGGTCTACCATCATGGTTGAGCCAAATGGACTAAGTGCGTGAAGGAGATCACGATCCCAGGTATTAAACTGACCCAAAAATACTCAAAATAAGGGGAGGGTCGCATACCCAGCAAGGAAGGGTTGGACCCCCCCAGTATAAAAGTCAGACCCCCAGTTTTACATGGGGGGTCGAACACTTTAAGGACCAGGAGTCGACGAGATCTTAGACCCCCCTATTGACCCCAGGTAGTCGGTAAAAATAGTTTGAACCAAAATTAGGAAACCTTCCTAATCTCAATGGGATTCCTTCCTAATCACAATGGGACTTATTTAGGAGTTTCTACTCTATAAATAGGACGTTCCTAAGCCTCTTTCACTCCTTTTACAACCCTAATTGGATTGAGAGAAAGAGAAGAGAAGGAAGAGAAGGAGAAGAGAAGGAAAGTGGAGAAGAAGACCAAGGAGAAGGAATTCAGAGGAAGAAGCATACTTCTCAGGTATGGATACTATCTCCATGAATTTCTTAAGACCTTAGAGTAGATAATGAAGAGGGGATTATCTAGGAGGAACCCAAATCATCCACCCATGGTTAGGTTTTCATGAAAAACCATGGGGGAAATCATGAAAGCCATATAGGTGAATAAACCACAGTTCTAGGCCATAGAATATGTGTGGAATGGACTGTAGGAGCAAGCCATATGACCCCAAACACGAAGAATGGACTGAAGGAAGAAAAATTGACGGAACCCACAGGGGGTCGCATGGGGGGTCGATGGCCAATCGACCCTACCAGACCCTGAGCATCGACCCCCAGTGTTTGGGAAGTCCAGAATAGGGGTGGTCGCACCCAGGGTCGATCAAGACTCCGACCCTAGCATTGACCCTCAGTTAGCAACATGCTTTTTAAAGTTTGAATTAATTCTAATTAAATTCTATCGACTTGGTTAGGTTTTCTAGAGATATAATATCGATATATAGTTGATTCTTAAAGCTTGAAAGAGGACTTACGATCAAGTAAAGGTGAGGAAACAAGACCTAAACTAATTGGTTAATAACAAACTATTTTTATTTCTTGAATCCAATGCTATGCTTGATTCTATGCGAATATGCTTGTAATGTGCATTCAATATGTCATCCAATATTTCTATTAATTATTTCATGCATATTTACTTTATTGTTTATAACATGATGATGACGATGATGATAGGAATAGGCATGTGGATGTATGTGTGTGGTTGATGTACTTGATGCGAGCGAGTATCAGGGGGAGGTGTCATAGGCCGGGCCTCAGCACTCTAGCTTTATCTCTAACTCAAGTCTTGTGCATTAGCATCGTCGTATCGCCATTATTTTAGTAGCACTATTACGTCATAGAGTATCAGGGGAGGTGGTCTCGGTCCTTGTAGTCTCTGACTCTACCGGGGGGCCTTAGCTCTATCTCTATAGACGTTCTGAGGGATGCTGGGGTGAGGCTTTGGATACACTATTTGGCATTAGGATTGGTTAGTTGTGAGCCCAGTTTGCAAGCCCTCGCCAGCAGGGGCTTACGTGTTGGTATGGCACTATACAGCAATAAACGTTAACCTTTGTTGTACAATGTTCATGGTAGGGTGGATGGGGATGACAATAAACGTTAACCTTTGGACGGACTTTCACACCTTGTGTATAGAGGAGGGGTCAATAAACGTTAACCTTTGACCACCGAACCTTTCTATTGCACATTGCAAACTTAAAACCAGACCAAAGATATGAATTGAATGCATGCATATGTATTGTTGCATTGTTTTGTTTGCTTACTGAGCCATGATGTGTGCTCACCCCTCGACGTCGAATATTTTTAGTTGATGATGCAGGTACTACCTTCAAAGATTATGTCAACGCTCCAGTGTACGGGCACATGGCGACGATGGAAGTTGAAGACGAAGTGGATACGCATGACTCCTCTTGCGAGTGCAACTCATCCATATTCGATTAGATTTTATAGATTTTATTTCATTACATAGATTTAGTAAAGACATGTAATTGATATTTATTTATGTCTTAGTTGATACAGAATAATTTATTATTTAAATATGATTATCACAGTTAGATTTCTCAGTTCATTTTACTATAAGACTTCTGCTATTGTGTATTTACTCTGATTATGAATGGATGTATGAGGTTTAGATAAAACAGATATAGCCTACTCGAGATCCTGGTTGAACCATTGGCTTGCTAGCGGTTCATCACACCATTCTGAATAGTATAGAATTGGGGTGTGACAGCATCAGTAGGTGATGGAGGAGGTATAGCATCTGCATCCATGTATAGCCGATCGTCATCATCCCCCTGAACCCCTGCTCCAGCAGCTACTGCTACTGCCTCAGCGTCAGCCATCTCCACTCGAGTGCGAGGGCGCACCATCGCGTTCCTCTCCTCATCGCTGACTTGGGCATCCCGCATGCCCATCTTGCAAATAGCCTCCCAATCCAGAGGCGATGAGAAGGATTTCTCCTGAATCTTCTCATCCAATAAGTCAACCCCCAGGCGGGTAAGCAAGATAGTGATCATGCGTCCTTAAGGAAGGTTGCCAGTGTGACTGGGCAATGTGACACTGAACATCGTACGCATGATGATGTAGGGAAGGTAGACGGGCTGCCTAGTGCATATGCAGTATAATAGATACTGGGTTAACTGGGAGACCCTCTCGTAATGACCACTCTGTGGTATCAGGTTAGGCTGAATGATCTTGCAGTATACCCGTGGATCTGAGCGCAGATAAGTCGCTCTCATCTGCCAGCGATCAGGTCTGATAATCTAGCTATCGATCTCAGCCCTCATCTGTAGAGAAAAGAACTGGGGCTCTCCAGGGGCACAGAATACCAAGGGGCCAGCATAGGAAATGCCCAACAAGTCGGCCAGCTGCCGATAATCAAATGAAACATCAACCCCCTTGACGTAGCTGGTGGTCCAAAGCTCACCACCCCTCTCAACATCATTGTAATCTCCCACCACCTGGAGATTACAGTAGAACTGGCGTACCAAGTCAGGACGGGTACACGCGTCATAGGTGATGACGGTGAGCCATTCCATATCACCAAAGGCCCCCTCCACATTGAACAAGGCTAAGCTAGCCAAGTCCACTTTGCGGCCGCCCTCTACCTTCTTGCGAGCATAGTGGGCATACTGTGCCTCGGCTCCATTGAAACGGAAGCGAAGACAGTCGCGAACTCTGGGTACCTTGGTACGAGCCATAGTATCTGTAAATAAGAAAGAAAAACAAATAATGGATTAGTAGAGAGTAAAAACACAAAATTTCGACATAATAACGACGTAAATTGGTCAAAAGCCTCACTTTTCACCCATACGCGTGGGCAGGAGGACTTACATAGATCCTAGACTATACTGTGAGACTCATACATTTAGAAATTTCAACTAATTAGATTGAATTGCAAGAAATTTCAAGAAATTTAAAATCTCGACAAAATTAGGGCAAAAAGTGTAAATTTTGAGTTTCTCGATAACCAACAGATGAAACTCGAATATTTTTTAGGGCTTTCATTCCTCGAGTCACCAACAACAAAAGCCCCCATTAAATATCGAATTTTTATGGTTGGAAAAAGTTTAATTTGAAAAATACGAGATAAACGAGCAAAAACCTAGGTAAAGAAACCTAAAAACAAAAAAAGGTAGAAGACATACCTGTAACGGAGGTGTAGACGACGAAATAAGGAGTGCAAACCACCAACGGATCAGAGTTGTCACTGTAGCAACTCAGAGGGACGAGTTAAGTCGAAGCGGAAAAGAAAGAATGAGAAATGGACTTTGAATCGAACTTAAAAATCAGATTTTTAGTCTGGGGGTTGGAAAATTCGATTAAAACAATCGACCCCCGCATCGACCCTCGGCTCTCGGGAATCTGACAGAGAACCAGGGGTCGCACCCTGGGTCGGACATCCTCCGACCCCCCATCGACCCCCGGCTCTCGGGAAGAATGGGTGATTTCCCAGGGTCGCAGACTGAGGGCCGGACACCCATCGACCCCCACCATCGACCCTACAATGAAAACACAGCATTTTCGACAGAAAGACCTGAAAATTTTGAAATTTGCATTTGTTAGTGGTTTTAAAATATGATAATGAAGTATTTAATGATTGTCTCTCGTGTTCAATGATTTCAGGCAATCCCACTATCAGATTAATTAATGGCGGGACGCAGAGTAACCAGACAGAACCGTAACTCTATTCCACCACCACCACCTGTGGGGGAAGATAACCAAACACAACCGGGAACACAAGGGAATATGAACACGGCACCGTCCGTCATAAATGGGCAGGCAAATCCTACCAATCTGCCAGCTCCACCTACAGACTTGGCCACAGTCGTAATGAACTTGGCCCAACAGCTGCAACAGATGCAACAGGCACAAGCTACTATCCAAGCTGGCATTGGCATAACTCTTCCAGCTGCACAGACACCTCCAATGCCAGTCGGACAGGCAAGCACAGCACCAGGGGGAAGTAACACAGTACCCCACGCACCTCAGACTCCTATCATGCAGGCTCAAGTACAAAATCCTGAGATAGCTCCAGGTGGATATCAATACCAATCACCTATGTATGGATCATATGTTTCACAACAACTAGACCACTCCAGACTGGTGGAGCATTTTCTGAAACTAAAGCCTAGAGAATTCAATGGAAAGCCAGCAGATCCTTTATGGCCGGCACACTGGGTTGACGAAATGGAAAGAAATTTTATGATGATGACACTAAATGAAGAAGAAAAAGTATTGTGCGCCACCTTTATGCTGAAAGGAGATGCACACCATTGGTGGAGGTCTACCAGGACGTATTTACTTACAAAGCACGCCCAACTGACTTGGGACATTTATAAAGAGGCGTTCTTTGAGAAGTACTTTCCGAGAAGTTTCAGAGATTCTATGGAAAGAGAGTTCCTGAGTTTATATCAGGGGCAGATGACCGTGGATGCGTATCAACAGCGTTATGAAGAGCAGTTCTTCTTGCACCCACTAGTATGCAAGAGGAAAACACAAAGACCCGAAGGTTCGTCATGGGACTTAGGGGAAGCATCCGTGAGCACGTTCTGGGACATGAAAAGAAAATTTATAATGAAGCGGCACAAATTGCTCGAGTTATAGAATCAAGCCAGAAGGAGAGTTATTTCATGCAAAACAGAGGTATCAAAAGGCCAGTTGGAAATTCTTATAATGGAGGGAATAACAAGACATTCAAACCCTTCCGTGCTCAAGGCTTTACCGCTGCAACCAAGACTACTCCCATAGCTCAACAGCAACAGAAGCCAATTACTGAAGGGATAAAATGTTTTAACTGTAACCAAGTGGGACATATAGCAAGGGAATGTCCTAAGCCCAAGAAGCAGCTACATCAAGGACGAGTTTACGCGGTTACGTCCGAGTATGCTGCCGCATCGCCTGATGTGGTCACAGGTATGACTTACATTTTTTTAATTAGTTGTATTACATTGTATGAGCATGTAGACTAAACCAAGACAAATCATAGGTATCGTACCGATTAATGGCATTCCCTCCAGAGTACTCTTTGATTCAGGAGCTACTCATTCCTTTATATCTGTGACGTTTGGAAAGAAGTTAAATCTACCCCTTAAATCCATAGACGACAAACTACTTGTACGATCACCTATGGGATTAGAAGTGGAGTTAGAAAAAGGTTATGGACCATGTCCAGTTCTTATTGGTGAAAAGACCTTGGACACGACCTTGATCCAACTTGAGATGGCAAACTTTGACGTCATCTTGGGAATGGACTGGTTAGTTCGGCATTCTGCAAACTTATTGTGTGCCGAAAAGAAGCTGACATTTAAAGACAAGGAAGGAGCAGAGTTCAGTTTTATGGGAACCAGACTTCCCCATAAACGAAAGCTCATACTCTCGACGCTAAAGGCTAAGAAGTGCCTTGAGAAAGGAGCAGTCGGCTATTTAGTATATGTGGTTGACCTTACCAAAGAAGCACCACGAATGGAAGATATTGATGTCGTGCGTGACTTCCCAGACGTATTTCATGAAGAATTACCAGGATTACCACCCGACCGAGCCACGGAGTTTGTTATAGATCTTATACCTGGAGCCGCACCAGTATCGAAAGCACCTTATAGAATGGCTCCTACTGAACTGAAGGAATTGAAAGTACAAAACTACAAGAACTGCTGGACAAGGGTTACATTCGCCCTAGCATATCACCATGGGGAGCGCCAGTATTATTCGTGAAGAAGAAGGACGGTAGCGTTCCCTTGTGTATAGACTACCAAGAACTGAATAAACTGACAATCAAGAATCGGTATCCATTGCCTCGGATCGATGACATGTTCAATCAGTTGCAAGGTGTCAAAGTGTTCTCAAAGATTGATCTTCGGTTAGGCTACCATCAGCTGAAGATTAAGGATGGTGATATCCCCAAGACAGCATTCAGGACCAGATATGGACATTATGAATTTTTGGTCATGCCTTTTAGATTGACAAACGCACCAGCAACCTTTATGGAACTTATGAACCGGGTTTTTCATGACATGCTGGATACGTCGGTTATTGTATTCATTGATGATATATTAGTCTACTCCAAGGACGAGAAAACGCATGTTAAGAATCTAAACGCCGCTCTACAGCGACTACGGAAGGAAAAGCTCTACGCCAAATTTACAAAGTGTGAGTTTTGGCTAAAGGAAGTCGCATTTCTAGGCCATGTAGTATCCGCTGAAGGAATTAAAGTGGATCCCAGCAAGATCGAGGCTACTGTAAAGTGGGAAGCACCGAAGAGCGTTGCAGAAATTAGAAGTTTCTTGGGTCTAGCTGGGTATTATCGACGATTTATGGAAGACTATTCTT
Organism: Protea cynaroides; assembly: GCA_028583415.1. NCBI lineage: Eukaryota > Viridiplantae > Streptophyta > Magnoliopsida > Proteales > Proteaceae > Protea > Protea cynaroides. Next base: position 40,893,368 of record CM053273.1, read on the forward strand.
GAATTGTCGTACCTCTTACCAGTTTGACTAAGAAGGGTGAGAAGTATGTTTGGACGGATAAATGCGAGAAGAGTTTCCAAACCTTGAAGGCTAGATTGATATCAGCTCCAATCTTGACCATCCCAATTCCAGGACAACCATTTATCTTGTATACCGATGCGTCAGGACTAGGATTAGGATGTGTACTTATGCAAGGAGAACAAGTAATTGTTTATGCCTCAAGACAACTGAAGACACATGAGGAGAACTATCCTACACAAGTTTTGGAACTAGCGGCAGTAGTACATACTGTCAAAATATGGAGACATTATCTGTACGGGGAGAAGTTTCAGATTAAATCAGACCATAAAAGTCTTACTTATCTATTTAATCAGAAGGAGCTGAATATGCGACAAAGAAGATGGCTGGAACTATTGAAAGACTATGATTGTAATATCCAGTATCATCCGGGGAAAGCCAATGTAGTAGTCGATGCGTTGAGTAGAAAGGCAATGATAAAATCTCAGGGAGAGGTTAGCACAACCGCCGCAATGTGTACTACCAGAAATGTATTCAAGCACGGTAATGAGCAGTTTGTGATAGATGCACCAGATGGATCAGCCAACCAAGGGTTTATACATCGGTTTTTAAATATGTTCGTCACATTGAAGATGATACCAGATATAGTTGATGAAGTGAAGACAGCTATCAAATCAGACCCTTACCTAAGAACGGTACAAGAAGACATCGAAAAAGGCAGGACTAACCCTGAGTTCACCTTGGACGAAGAAAAGGTACTGAAGTACAAAGGAAGAATATGTGTACCCGAAACAGAAAGCTTGGACATTAGACACCGATTGATGAAAGAAGCCCATACCACCATATATTTGATACATCTTGGAAGTACAAAAATGTATCATGATCTAAAGAAATTATATTGGTGGAGAGGAATGAAAGCAGATGTAGCTATGTTCGTGTCTCAATGCCTAAATTGTCAGAAATTAAAGGCTGAATGACAAAGACCGGCCGGACTATTACAGCCGTTACCGGAACCAGCACGGAAATGGGACTGCATCACTATGGACTTCGTCACAGGATTACCATTGACTCCTCGAGTAGTTGACACAGTTTGGGTGATTGTAGGCCGCCTGACTAAAATAGCTCACTTTATACCGATACGACCCCAGTATACACTGGAGAGGTTAGATAAGCTGTATGTGGATAACATTGTGAGATTACACGGGGTACCTGAAAGCATTGTGTCCGATAGAGATCCACGATTTACTTCAAAGTTTTGGGAAGGATTGCAAAAGGCTATGGGTACAACATTGAAGTTTAGTACCGCATTCCATCCGCAGACAGATGGACAGTCAGAGCGTACAATTCAGATTCTAGAAGATATGCTTCGATCATGTGTGATTGATTTTAAAGGATCATGGGATGAAAAGTTACCATTGATTGAGTTCGCTTATAACAATAGCTATCAGGCTACTATACAGATGTCACCCTATGAAGCATTGTATGGTCGAAAGTGTCGAACTCCTTTGTTTTGGAATGAAGTTGGGGAACGTAGTATTGTTGGACCGGAATTCATTGAAGAGACTTGTCGAGTGGTCAACATTATCAAGGAAAGAGTGAGAACAGCTCAGAATCGTCAGAAGCAATATGCAGATACCCGACGCCGAGACCTTGAATTCGTCGTAGGTGATAAAGTATTCTTAAAAGTATCGCCTATGCAAGGATTGAAATGGTTCGGACAGAAAGGGAAACTAAGTCCAAGATATGTCGGGCCATATGAGATTCTAGCTAAGCGTGGGAAAGTGGCGTACCAGTTAGCACAACCACCATCTATGACAACTGTGCATGACGTATTTCATATTTTCTTATTGAAGAAGTATGTCAAGGATCCAACGCACGTTCTGACAGTAGATTTACCTGATTTGACTGATGATTTGACATTTGAGGTAACACCAACTGAAATCACCAGTCGAAAGGTTCAACGACTACGCAACCATGATATCTATTATGTTAAGGTCATCTGAAGAAGTAGAGATATGGAAGAAATTACATGGGAAGAAGAGAATGTTATGCAAAAGCAATACCCTCATTTATTTGACTCGGAAGGTATGTACAATTTCGAGGACGAAATTTTTATAAGTAGGGGGGAGTTGTAAGACCCGTATTAAACTAGCCCGGTCTTACCACCTTGAACCAGGTCTACCCATCATGGTCGAGCCAAATGGATCAAGTACGTGAGGGAGATCGCGATCCCAGGTATTAAACTGACCCAAAAACACTAAAAATAGGGGGAGGGTTGCACACCCAGCTAGGCTGGGTCGGACCCCCCAAGATAGAAAGTCAGACCCTGAGTTTTTAACCAGGGGTCAGACATTTTAGAACCAGGGGTCGACGGGATCTCTGACCCCCTCATCGACCCCCAATCTGCCGACAGAAACCGTGATTTGGAAACTTTCCAAATTTTAATGGGATTCTTTCCTAATCTCAATGGGACTTATTTTTGGAGTTTCTACTCTATAAATAGAACGTCCCTAAGCCTCTTTTACTCCTTTTAAAACCCTAATTGGATTGAGAGAAAGAGAAGAGAAGGAGAAGAGAAAGAGAAGAGAAGGAAAGTGGAGAAGAAGATCAAAGAGAAGGCTTCAGAGAGACAAGCCTAATTCTCAAGTATGGATACTATCTCCATGTAATTCTACAGACCCTAGAATAGATAATGAAGAGGGAATGATCTAGGAGAAACCCAAATCATCCATCCATGGTTAGGTTTTCATGGAAAACCATGGGGGAGATCGTACAAACCATGTAGGTGAATAAACTATGGTTCTAAGCCATAGAACATGTATGTAATGGATTGTAGAAGCAAGCTATAGGACCCAAACACGAAGGAATGGACTATAGGATGAAAAATTGACTAAACCCACAAGGGGTCCCACGGGGGATCGATGGCCAATCGACCCTACCAGACCCTAACAATCGACCCCCAGTGTTCAGGAAGTCCAGACTATGGGTGGTCGCACCCAGGGTCGATGGAACCTCTGACCCTGGCATCGACCCCCAGTTAACAGCATGCTTTTTAAAATCCAAATTAATTCTAATTAAATTCTATCGACTTGATTAGGTCTTCTAGTGTTATGATATTGATATATAGTTGATTCTTAAAGCTTGAAAGAGGACCTACGATCAAGCAAAGGTGAGGGAACAAGACCTAAACTAATTGGTTAATAATAAATTATTTTATTCTTGAGTCCAATGCCATGATTGATTTTATGCGTGTATGATTGTTATGTGCATTCAACATGTCATCCAATATTTCTATTATTACTGTTCATGCATATTTAATTATTGTTTATAACATGATGATGAGGATGATGATAGGAATAGGCATGTGGATGTATGTGTGTGGTTGGTGTGCTTGATACGAGCGAGTATCAGGGGGAGGTGTCATAGGCGGGGCCTCAGCACTCTAGCTCTATCTCTAACTCAAGTCTTGTCCACTGACATCGTCGTATCGCCATTACCTTAGCAGAACTATTACACCGTAGGGTATCAGGGGAAGTGGTCTCGGACCGAGTAGTCTCTGACTCTACCAGGGGGCTTTAGCCCTATCTCTATGGATGTATTGAGGGATGCTGGGGTGAGGCCTTGGATACACTGAATGGCATTAGGATTGGTTAGTTGCGAGCCCAGTTTGCGAGCCCTCGCTAGTAGGGGCTTACGTGTTGGTATGGGCAACGGGTACAGCAATAAACGTGACCTTTGCGTGTACATTGTCCATGGTGGGTGCATGTGAGTCAACAATAAACGTTACCTTTGGGCGGCTTCACACACTCGTGTATAGAGGTGTGAAGTCAATAAACGTGACCTTTTGCCACCTATCCTTTCTATAGCACATTGCAAACTTATTTACCAGACCAAAGATATGAATTGAATGCATGCATATGTTTGTTGTATTGTTTTGTTTGCTCACTGAGCCATGATGTGTGCTCACCCTCTCGACGTCAAATATTTTTAGTTGATGATGCAAGTACTACAGTTGAAGATTATATGAATACTCCGGTGTATGCGCGTGTTGCTGCAATGGAAGCTGAAGACTTGGAGGATACGCATGACCCCTCATGCGAGTGCAACTCATGCGTATTATATTAGAATTTTATTTGAATTTATAAAATGATGTAATTGATATTTTATTTAGATATGTCTCAGTTGATACAACAATAACTTGATATTTTAATTATGTTTATTACATTTAGAGTTCTCAGTTCATTTACTATAAGACTTCCGCTATTATGTATTTATTCTGATTATAGTTGTGGACGTGCATGTTTTATTTTTAATGGATACCGCCTACTAGAGATCCTGGTTGAACCGTTGGTTCATTAGCGGTTCATCACACCGTTCTGAATGGTGCAGAATTGGGGTGTGACAAAGTATACCAACATTTGCTTAGTGGACATGACTTGAGTAGAACTATGGCACAATATACCCAATGTTTATTATTAGCCAATTAGTTTTGGTCTTGTTCCCTCACCTTTGCTTGAGTGTAAATCCTCTTTCAAGCCTTAAGAATCACCTTTATATCAATAGGAAAACCTAACAAGTCGATAGATTTTAATTAGAATTCATTCTGACAGTTTTAAGCTTGCTGTAAAGCTAGGGTTGCAGGATGAGTCGCAGGTTGGGTCCCAGGTTTCTGCGACCCCAGGGTATAGGGTTGATGCTAGGGTCGGTTGTCCTATCGACCCTAGGTGCGACCGCAGCTTCCCTGGACTTCCCAAGAGCTTGGGGTCGATCTTGTGGTCTGGTAGGGTCGATTACCAATCAACCCTACGTGCGACCGCACATGGTTTAAGTCGACCTTTCATTCTACAGTCTATGCTTTCATGTTTGGGTCCTTTGGCTTACTTCCATAGTCCATTCTATGATTGTTCTATGGCTTAAAACTCCAAGTTACTCACTTTACATAGTTTTCAATGATTTCCTCCATGATTTCCATTGGAATTTTTCCATGGATGGATGGTATTGGGGTTTCTCCTAACCTAACTTCATCATAATCTATTCTAAGCTTTCAATTCAGATAGGGATTGAGGTTTATACCTTCTGTAGTCTGAGTTTCAAGGATTTCTCTGAACTTCTTCTTCTTCCTTAGCCTTTTCTTCAAGTTTTCCTTCTCTTCTTCTCTTCCTTCTCTTCTCTTTCTCTCACTTTCAATTAGGGTTCTAAAAGGAGTGAAAGAGGCTTAGGGACGTCCTATTTATAGAGAAAAACATCCCAAAATAAGTCCCATTGAGTTTAGGAAAGGTCCCATTCGAAATTAAGAAAGTTTCCTAATTTTCGGTTCGTGCTGTTTTTGCTGTTTTCCTAGGGTCGATGCTAGGGTCGATGCTAGGGTCGCATAATCCGAGACCCATGCGACCCCACGACCAAAAAGTCATGGCTTGTACTTCTTTTGAGGTGGGGTCGACCCTACCTGTTTAGGCATGCGACCCTACCCTCATTTTGACTGTTTTTGAGTCAAATTTCAAATTGGGTCTTGGGTTTCTTCACGTACTTGGTCCACTTGGCTCGACCATGATATGTATACTGGTCACGACACAAAATGTAAGGTTTGACCGGGTTCGTAGCGTGCGGGTCTTACAACTCCACCACCCTTAAAAGAAATTTCGTCCTCAAAATTTGAAAGTACGGATCTTACAACTCCCCCCTCCTTAAAATAAATTGTCCTCAAAATTTGAATTTATGTGGGAATTCTATTTCCGCATTGCATCTTCTTCTTTCCATGCATTCTTCTCCATGTCTTGTCTTCACCAGATTATCTTTATATAATAATTATCCGAGTTTTTGAGATGTTGTACCTTCCAACTAGTGAACTAGGCTGGTACCACTTCAATAGTTAAATCTTCTATCTAATCCAGTGGATCAGTGGTCAATACCTTTTATATGGATCTCCAACATACTTCTTCAATAGAGAGACGCGAAATACGTCATGCGCACTAGACACGGACAGCGGTAACGCTAATTGATATACAACTTTTCTACATCTCTCTAAATTTTATGAGGTCCAAAACATATATCGGATACAACTTTCCCTTCTTTTTGAATTGTTTTTAATCCATGCATAAGTGATATCTTCAAGAACACTTTGTCACTTATGGCGAACTCGAGGTCTTGGTGTCTCTTCTGAGAAACTTGAGCTATCTTGGCCCTTTTCTTTGATCTTGTCTGCTGCTCGACAGGTTTCTTCAACAAACTCAGGTCTTACTATTCCTTATTCACCAACTTTATTCTGAAACAAAAGAATTTGACATTTCTACCATACCATGCTTTATAGGTGACATCTACATAGTAGTTTGGTAGCAAATTCAATCCACATATAGCTTAGTTAGCCTCTCCAAAGCATACTGAGGTCGTATAGCAATGGAATGAGTTATCTTCCTAAGGCGATCAACAATCACCCAAACTACGTCAACCATTCTAGGAGTCAGTGGCAAATCAGTGACATAGTTCATCGTAATGCAGTTTCATTTCCAGACTGGCTCCGATAATGGTTATGGTAAGCCATGTTGGTCTTTGTCTTTCAGCCTTTACTTGCTGATAATTCAGACACTGAAACATGCATCTATCCACAACTACTTCCATTCCCTTCTACCTAAATAATCTCTTCATGTTTTGGTATATATTATACTTCTAGAATGTATCCAATACGGAATAGAATGGGCTTTTAACATTATCTTATATCTTATGATCAGCATTTTTCACTTCAGGTATACATAATCATCCTCTGTATCATAGGACCTTTTTCGCATCCGGAGTAAGTCAGGGTTTGGTTTTCCTTTCTCTAAATTTGCTTACACCGTTCTTATATACAGATCTAACAAAATTCCTACTTTTACTTCATCCATCAATTCAGAGATGATCTTTAATGCCACAAGCACAGCCGACGAACTATTGCTCCATAAGTTCATCCATAAATTCTCGCTCAATTGGATCATCACGAGTTTCTATTATATGTTACTCTCCTTCCAAATCTGAATCTATAGCTGCGAAACATAAGGCAGCATTCATACTGAGTCCTTCCTTGGACTTCATAATTCCCTTTTTCTTTAAGGCCTTAGCTACTACATTAGCCTTGCTCGAGTGACACTCAATATCACAGTCTAAATCCTTCGGCAATTCCAACCATTTTCTTATCCTCATGTTCAACTCTTCCTGATGAAGAGATAAATAAAACTCTTGTGTTCCCATTTAATCTTTCTCTGTATAAATAATGTCTCCAAGTCATGAGTAGGGTAATTCTTTTAATGCTCCGTCAGTTTTCTTGAAGAATATGCAATCACTTATTTACCTTGCATCAACCCGCATCCTAGATCCAATCCAAAAGTTTCAATGTGTAGGGTAAAAGGTTCCTTTGGTACCAGAACGATCAAGATGGGAGCTGATATCAATCTAGCTTTAGAGTTTGGAAACACTCTTCACACTTGTCAGTCCAATTAAACTCCTCTCCCTTCTTGGTTAGCTTGGTAAGAGGTTTTTGCGATCTTAGAGTGGTCCTCTACAAATCGTCTGTAATAACTAGCTAAACCCAAGGAACTTCTGATCTTCAAAATGTTCTTAGGTGTTTCTCACCATACAATTGCTTCTATCTTAATAGGGTCCACTTTAATCCCTTTTTACGATGCTATGTGATCTAAGCAGATCACTTTGTTTAATCGGGTCTCATATTTTTTGGACTTGGCATAAAGCTTTTCCCTTTTCAGCTGTTGTGAAGCTGTTCTAAAATCCATTGTATGAGTTGCTAAATTCTTGGAATAAACCAAAATATCATCTATGAAAACTATGACCGACGTATCCAACATGACATGAAACACCCAGTTCATCAGCTCCATAAAAGATGTAGGGGCATTGGTTAATCCCAACGTCATAATTGAGAACTCAAAATTTCCCAATCCCGATTCTAAAAGCTATTTTCAGAATATCACTGTCTGAATTCTTCCATTGATGATATCTTGACCGAAGATTAATCTTAGAAAATACCTTTGCTCTTTGCAACTGTTTAAACAAGTCATCAATCCGAGGTGATAGATATCGATTCTTGATCGTGAGCTTGTTCGATTCTCAGTAGTCTATACGCAGACAACACTATCATCCTTCTTCTTCACGAATTGCATTGGCACTCCCCGTGATGCAATACTTAGCCTATTAGGACCTTAGTCTAATAACTCTTGTAGTTAGTCTCAGTTCCTTCAATTCTATAAGAGCTATTCATAGGTGCCTTTGACACAAGTATTGTCCTTGGGTAACAAGTCGATGACGAACTCGGTCGCATGATCAGATGGTAACCCAAATAAGTCTCCTGGAAACACATCAGAAAATTTATGCATCACATCAATTTCTTTCATCTCTGGTGCTTCTTTGGTAGCGTATACCACAGATTCCATATATGCAACTTTTTTCTCTTCAAAGCATCTCTTGGCCTTTAGCATAGAGAAAATCAGCCTTCACTTCTTGGGCAACTTATTTCCAATAAAACTAAATTATATGCCATCTTTACTCTTGATTGATAACCTCTTCTATGTACATAACAACTTTGTAAAGTGTTAAGACAACCAGTCTATTCCCAAGATGACATCAAAGTCTACCATCTCAAGTCAACTCAGGTTGCATCCAAATTCTGTCCATCCATATGATTTGGATATTGTTCGTAACACTCATCCCATACAACATCTAGTCCAAAAAGGGCTTGAACTAGAAAATCTGGTGTAACGGTCTTAAGAGCTTGTCTAGTTCCTTCATCTCTTATGATTTTCAAAGACTATCGCTAATAATCTCATATCTTGAAAAGTTCATTAGCTTATATTTCCTTTATCACTTATGTTCTATCATGATCTCTCTTTCATATACCTCAAAAAATATCTTATGATTGTTACTTCATATCCCAAGTCTATCTATAAGCATTAGGGTATATGCTTATAAATTCATTAATCCAACCAAACTCTTTTGGTCTTTACTTAATCATTTCCTTTAACATTGGGCATAACTCAGTATTACTTGTACTAATCTAAATACTATCAATGCCATGATTTTTGACTTTATCCTTGTATCAACTCTTAGATTTGCCTTTAGGAATCTTCTGCCTTGTCAAAATTCATACCGATATAGCCATCTTTAACTTTACTTGAGTGCTATCTACTCTTTCCTAGTTACTCTTGATAGTTTTCACTTTTGCTCATGCACTCTTTTATGACCATATCCATCTATTCAGCAATCTCGAAACAGATCCTCCACTTCTTCATCTGAGGATCAATGGCTATAGCATTTAATCTGAATCCAATCATCTTCCTTCTAATAATTCCATTATCACTAAACATCTTTTCAATGGATGTCAAGAAATGTAAGAATCAGAATGTTTATCCAAACAATTCATTTCCTTCTTTCAATTTAGTATGACGACAAACACTTTCTTTATCTAATGAACTTATGTTTAAAGGATCTGGAGTAAATCTGTGGTAATCCTACCGGCATTAAAAGTCGTTAAGTTGCACGGTGGTCCAAATACATGAAAATAGAGGTTTTACAATTCGTAACCTCATGGTTACAGGTTCTATTGAGTGTATAATGCCATTGGTCAAGGCACTACAGGAGTAAATCTGGAGAAAGTTTTGGGTACATCAATAAATCAGGTATAAATCAGAAGATGTACGCTCAACATGATTAAACATTTAACTGTTCATTCAGTTCATATCTCTGTTCATGTTGTTAATCATGAGAGTGGCTCAGATTGGTATAATCAGGACTAATACTACAGAAATAATATCTATAACTCCAATTGACAGGTTAAATCAAGAAGGTATCCTGTCATGGTATGAGAATTTAAAATCAGGTATGTGCATCCTCTATAATCATAAGAGTAAATCAATAATGCACCGCATCCTATATAACCTATCTAGTTATATGACTATAATATATTTGATCCTTTGCTGAAAACGTTTAAGGCTTCGTCTTCAGAAAATATTCCTCAATCTTTGGTCGGATCATTTTGTCATGATGCAGCTATCCCATATATCGATGGCTGATAAGGGCAACCACCTTGATACACTACTTGTTGTGCACCAAGCTTCTGCACTGGGGTGTGCGTTACTGGGACTTACTGTATGGTAGGCACTGTGTTATAGGTAACAGGTACTGGGGGTACAGTATTGCTACCAATTAGTATTGTACGTGGCCTGACTCGGAGGTGTTGATGTAACATTGGCAACTTGGGTAGTGATTCACATAGAAACTTGCATAGTCGGTCTCATCTGTTGTTGCTAAATTTATTACAACCGTGGCCAAGGTACTTGGTAGTCTAGGTGATTGGCTGGAGTGGCCTGGTTGTTCACCTCCTTTGATTTGCTTTAATCTGATTATCATTATTTAGCATCTGCTCAGATGAGTTTTCACTACTCGTTCTCGACCCAGATGTTGGTGGGGTCAAGTTGCAACTTCTACTTAATGCTCAGTGGGTAATGGATCAGCTTGTGGTGGATCTCATTCTGAGTCTCCATGTCACCTAGGAGTATAGCTTTATCTTCTTGTAGTTACTCTTATTCTTAATATATGGCCATTATTCTCTTATCTCTGTTGGATTTAGCCCGAGATTTTTCCCTTTACCTTTGCAGGGACTTAGGCATTACTAGCCATTTTCCTTCTTTCCAAATCCATTGAGTTTCACATCTTGTAAGTAACAACTCGGTATTCCAATGTTTCGGCTACTGTACTATATCCTTTGTATACTTAGATAACTGCTCGACCTATAGATCATACCCTATATTATTCGTTTATCAGGATAAGTTTTGAATTTTCTATTTTTGTTTGTGTATATATATGGTTTCACCTTTAATATGTACATTATTGTCTTCTTTAAGTTCTGTCTCAACCAACACAGGTGCTTATGGTGTGTTTGTATTAAAGATTTTAATTATCCTAACTCAGTTCATGGACTCTAGTGGAAGTATTTAGGTTTCATGGGAAAGGCCTGAGAGCTCTGATACCAAGTTGTCACACCCCAATTCTGCACTAATCAGAATGGTGTGATGAACCGTCAATAAACCAACGGTTCAACCAGGATCTCGTATAGGCTATTCCCACTTTGTTAAACCAAAACACATTCCACATTAATCAGAGGTAATAAAGAAAATAGCAAAAGTCTTACAGATAATGAACTGATGTCTAGTCATGATAAATAATTAATATTCCATTTATCTTCCAGTAACCAAAACATAATTTAATACATATTACAATATCCAAATATAGAAATTAAACACTAAGCGTATCCATAGTTGAAACGTTATCTTGACGAATCACAATAGTCCTCCATAGCTTGCTCATCATAGTCGCCACCCGTTTACATGTTGGCTAGTTGACATAATCTTCAATCGTAATACTTGCAACATCAGAAACAAAAAGATTTATGCGCATGAGGGTCAGCTCTCCAACTTGAGCTCAGTGAGAAAACAAAACAATGCAACAAACATATGCATGCATTCATTCATATCTTTGGTTTGGTTTATAAGTTTGCAATGTGCTATAGAAAGGTTCGGAGGCCGTCTCACCTCTATACACGAGTGTGTGGAACCGCCCAATGAAAATGGCACTGTCGACCCCACATGCACCCACTATGGCACAATATATTCCAATGAAAATGGCATTGAAGTACCCGTTGATACCATACCAACACGTAAGCCCTTGTTGGCGAGGGCTTGCAAACTGGGCTCGCAACTAACCAATCCTAATGGCAAACAGTGTATCCAAGGCCTCACCCCAGCATCCCTCAATACGTCCATAGAGATAGAGCTAAGGCCCCCGGCAGAGTCAGAGACTATACGGTCCGAACCAACCTCCCCTAATGCCCTACGACGTAATAGCTCTGCTAAGGTAACGGCGATACGATGATGTTAGTGGACAAGAATTGTATAGAGCTATGGCACAATATACCCAATGAAAATGGCATTAAAGTACCGGTTGTTACCATCCTCTATCCGCATCAAGTACACCAACATTTGCTTAGTGGACATGACTTGAGTAGAACTATGGCACAATATACCCCAATGAAACGGCATTGAAGTACCGGTTGATACCATCCCCTACCCGCACCATGTACACCAGCCAAACACAAATATTTACATGCCTATTCCTATCATCATCATCATCATCATCATCATGTTATAAACAATGAAATTAAATATGCATGAACAGTAATAATAGAAATATTGGATGACATGTTAAATGCACATTACACGCATACAAGCATGGAATCATTCATAGTGTTGGACTCAATAAATAAAATAATTTATTATTAGTTAATTAGTTTAGGTCTTGTTCCCTCACCTTTGCTTGAGTGCAAATCCTCTTTCAAGCTTTAAAAATCACCTTTATATCAATAGGAAAACTTAACAAGTCGATAGATTTTAATTAGAATTCATTCCGATAGTTTTAAGCTTGCTGTAAAGCAAGGGTCGCAGGATGGATCGCAGGTTGGGTCACAGGTTTCTGCGACCCCAGGGTATAGGGTCGAAGCTAGGGTCGGCTGTCCTATCGACCCTAGGTGCGACCGTAGCTTCCCTAGACTTCCCGAGAGCTTGGGGTCGATCTTGTGGTCTGGTAGGGTCGATTACTAATTGACCCTACGTGCGACCGCACGTGGTTTAAGTCCACCTTTCATTCTACAGTCTATGCTTTCATGTTTGGGTTCTTTGGCTTACTTCCATAGTCCATTCTATGATTGTTCTATGGCTTATAATTCCAAGTTACTCACTTTACATAGTTTTCAATGATTTTCTCCATGATTTCCATTGGAATTTATCCATGGATGGATGGTATTGGGGTTTCTCCTAACCTAACTTCATCATAATCTATTCTAAGCTTTCAATTCAGATAGGGATTGAGGTTTATACCTTCTGTAGTCTGAGTTTCAAGGATTTCTCTGAACTTCTTCTTCTTCCTTAGCCTTTTCTTCAAGTTTTCCTTCTCTTCTCTTTCTCTCACTTTCAATTAGGGTTCTAAAAGGAGTGAAAGAGGCTTAGGGACGTCCTATTTATAGAGGAAAACCTCCCGAAATAAGTCTCATTGAGTTTAGGAAAGGTCCCATTCGAAATTAGGAAAGTTTCTTAATTTTCGGTTCATGCTCTTTTTGCTGTTTCCCTAGGGTCGACGCTAGGGTCGATGCTAGGGTCGCATAATCCGAGACCCATGCGACCCCACGACCAAAAAGTCATGGGTTGGACTTCTTTTGAGGTGGGGTCGTCCCTACCTATTTAGACATGCGACCCTACCCTCATTTTGATTATTTTTTAGTTAAATTTCATATTGGGTCTTGGGTTTCTTCGCGCACTTGGTCCACTTGGCTCAACCATGATATGTATACTGGTCACGACACGAAATGTAAGGTTAGACCGGGTTCGTGGCATGCGGGTCTTATAGTACAAGCATGAGGATGCCCAAGTTGGGTATGCCAGTCGGATGTTGAAATGTATTCGGTCACATGACCTACTTTCCCGTGAGTTGATATAGTCCATCCTTAAGGATTTCGAGGAGCATCGGCTTCTGGGTTACCTAGTCCCCCACAAGTAAATAAGTCAGGTGAAATTCAAAGAAGCAATGGTTGTCCCTTGTAAATTAATAGACTGACAAGAGGTTTTTAGTAATGTCAGGTACATGAAGGATATTGGTAAGATGAAGAGGGGGAGAAGAGGAAGTAAAAATTAAGGAAGATCTAATGTGATTAATGATTGAACCTATACCATTGCGTACGCAGAGATGATCTTTACCAGTATAGCTTTGGAAAATATGAAGATTGGAGAGATCTAGTGTGACACGATGAGTGGTGGCAGTATTAGTGTAAAACCTGCACCCAGAAACCCCGGTCTAATCGGATTTCTATTATGCTGAGAGGGTTTCCACTGTGGACCAATTAGGTATACGAGTCCTTGACCAGGAACTAGGTTGCACCATAAGTGAACCGAACTAGAAGAAGAGGAGAAAGGAAACCAAACAAACCATTTACACTGGTGGCAGCCGATACAGTCGGTCGAAAAACCCAAGTCAGTAGGATCTGCTAGCGTTAACCAGCCCAGTTATAATATGCCTATGAGAGTAAGATGAGTTGGCATGACTTTAGGAAACAATTAGGGAATATTCTCTAAGCCCAAAAATGAACAATTAGAGTCCTAAATCAACTGGGATAACTTTAAAATTAGTTAAGAATAAGGAACTCATGTTTACTCTCAAACCTATGACACATGGCCTTCCTCCAACATTTCCTACCATTCATAGAGTTGCAGTCCAAGCAAAAAACTGGGAAGAGGAACCCTAAAGGGGCTTCTTTCTCCCACAAGATTATATACTCCTTACTCACAAACTCTGACACATTTTTTGAGAGGGAGTGCTGTTGGAAAGGAGAAAGAGTAGAAGAAAAGGGAAGAATAAAGAAAAAGAGAGCCTGCGAGTGCTGTGGAAGTTGCTAGGCTTCCATTCTCACCATTCAACCCTTGTTGCAAGTAACAACTCAAACCTTACATTGGGATTACTAGATTGATAAGAAACCTTAGGTTACGTGGTACCAAAATAAAGGAATAACACATGAAAACCCTAACAGAAAGGGGGGTGCAATAGAGAGATGAAGACTTTGAATAGATAATGAATAAGGCAGGTAGCTTGGTATAGGATTGGAGTAAAAACACCTAGTTGATGGTTGACAAGGTCACCAGGCCGTAAGGCCAAGGGGCCAAGCTTCCAACCAAGAGAACTTAAAGACCCTCGAGTAATGAGCCCAGAAGCTCAGTTGACCGATAAGCCAGACTCTAAATCTGAGCGACCAGCTTTATTGACCAAATTAAAAACAACCTTTCCACCAGAAGCCAGACGGTGTCATGGTCGCTACTCTATACCGACTGGTATATTAATCAACTAATGACAGATGCTTGAATTTCTATTGGACCATAAGCCGATCGCGAGGTAGGGACCGGTAAAGCCCAAACTTGTATAAATCCACAGTGAATCATGTAGGACTTTTAATTAATGACCTTACCTCTTGTATAGGCATAAGAACACATTGTGAACACATGTTTTCTAGCGTGGATAACTACAACTAAACAATATCAGGTGAGGAACAGAATCCTGACCTAATTTTGGTATATTTGACATATATGCTATTGATTGATGCTGCATGCTTGTTTTACATTGAGAATAACATAACATCCAATATCTGTCACTTTTGCATGCATTGCATCTATACTATGATTGCTTGTGATTGTGTTGTATGATGCCTGGTAGGCCATGGTAAAGGGGTCGAGGACCGTTAAATCCGACCTGCTAAGAAACTAATTGCCATGTATTGTTCCATATCTTAGTAGTAGACAGCATCTTTGGGGGGGGGGGGCAAAATGGATGCCCTAAGAATCTTACTAGGGTATTGGAAGGGTACATATGATGTCATATAGGACTGGTTAGTGACTGAAACTCATGTATGTAACCCTGGCCAGTAGGGGGTCAAGTACTGGTAGGATGGAGTGATGAGGGGGAAGTGTCGACAATGTTCGTTGGAGCATCACTTGCCAGACTTGCTGCCTGATCACCATTCTGATGGGGACATCGTGTGGGGACGCCAGGGTTATTGGTGTAGGCTAGTGAGTACCCAGCACTCCCATGCATGGAGGTTATAGTCAGCCTTTGGGAGGTGTGGCTAAGCCTGACCTTAGCACAATTATCATACATTATACCAGACCCTTGCTGTGTACATAATCTATTCATATGACTGCTTGCTTGTCTATTTCTCACTGAGCTCAAGTTGGAGAGCCCACTCGTGCGATCGCCACTCTTTTTAGTTGTGACTACAGGCATGACAGAGGCGAAGCGAGTAGCTGCTCTGGATAAATCGGAACACCACGAACCAGTTGGCTAAGGAGGCGACGAACCAAATAGTGGAAGGTGGACGTAAAGAACGATGGATAGGGATGGAAGACTACTCCAGTTGGGAGTGATAATTTTGTTGTTTACATGTTTTGTTACTTTAACTTTTAAAGGATTTATTGCCCAATGTATTAGGGCTACAAAGTTAAGTTATGTTGATTTGAGACCCTGGATAACAATTGAACAAAGTATAAGTACCATTACTTAATTATAATTAGAGCTCAGTTTTCTTATTATGTTTTCGTAATTTAATTTATTCCGAGCTTGGGTTATGGGGGATATAATGGTTGATATTGGTATTAACAGAGCATGCATCCTGGGTGGACTACAATTAAAATAATCAATGGTCCAGTTGCTCATCGAAACTTTACATATCGTATATTTGGGGTGTGACAGTTGGGGTGCCACTTCACTAATTTAGAGGGTAGAGTGGGTAAGAGACCAGCCATGTTGGCAAAGGGTCTTGAGGGCAACGAACTTGACTGGGAGTACCTAAAATAGTAGTGGGAGGCAATGTGGTTGTTCTTTTTGTAAATTTGACAGTATTCCTTCTTCTTGGATCATTGGAAATTGCCACGAGAGCCATGGTTATTGCTTAAGTGAGGCTGAGCAGAGGTCTTAGACCAAAAGGGGGTGTTAGGAACTGGGGTGGCTCTATAGTTAAGGTTAGCCTCAACATAAGTGGTGGCATTCTTCATGCAAAGCTCATGACTGAGTTGTAGCTGACGTAGCTCATGGTAGACATACAAAATTGAAACGCATATCCTGATCCAAAGGGATTGTTGATTTATAAGAGTTTTTGATTTATAGGGATTACAAATGCATATGAGATTTGTAGGGAGGAGGTGACTAATTTGTAGGGTTTAGAAAAGAATATAAGATTGAGGGGTTTCTACAATCCCGCATCCGTTGCAATCTCACATATGTTCCTTAACATAGCCTCAATACTTTCTAGGGTCACTGATCAAAAGCACATTCATTTACTAAGGGGTTTCTCCTCAAAGTAGTGTAACCTAGCTCAATTTGCCTCATTGATTCCTTCTACATGCTTGAAATCTTGACTCCGCTTGGGATGAACTAAGACTCCTAACTTTCGATGAAGGAGCCATGAATCACAAAGATCCTTTTTGAGTTAGAATTTGTTCGTTTAGAATCTGGGTTATTTTCTTTTCTTTTTCTTTCTGATTTTTTTTCTTTTATTTGTATGTTCAGTACCACTCCTGTATCGAGAATGCTGTTTCTATTTAGATGTCTAGAATTAAAATTGAAGCATCTGAGGCTGCATCAATCAAGGATACATGACAGAAGGAATTGTTTTATTTCGTTCCTTAGTCATTTGCTCCCAGGAAAATATGGATACAGGTAGCTTGCTAATCTACTAGGTAATAACAGTTTTTGTGAGGGAGAAAGGCATGGGAAGATCTTCATTGATCCAATGCAAACAATGTAAGAAGCTTTTTTTATATTGGGACCATCCATAGGGAGTTAGCTGACTCTGGCGTAGGAGAGGATTGATAGGCTCAATACAAGGAATAATAGTTTTAGTGGAGCTTTCCAATGGAACTTGGCTAGTGACTTATGGACAGGCGGCCAACCCAGGTGTTATAGGAAATAATTTATAAAAAAACCACACTAATATGGGTAAGAAGGAAAAGGAAGCAGAAGGAACAGATGCAATGGCAGGGGGGAAGTTGAGATCGAGATGAGTCTCTTCCACAAGAAGGAAGTTGAGATCAAGGAGCGGTCTCTAACTTGAAGGGAGGACATTGTTTCCACTACCTCAAATGGAAAGAGGAAAATTCTCCATAGACAAAATAAGAAAATTGATCAATTCTTCAAATAAGACAAAGAAAGTTGGAATCAATGAAAGGACATCAATTCAAATCCAAGATCTTTGAATTAAGAGAGATAAAAAAAATTCTCATTATTTCTTAGATTCATTGACCAAATTTGATTCATTGGGATCTTTCACTCACCTTTTTTTTTTCAAAATTAGAATTCACAATAAAAGAGGCTAGAGTAGGACCGAAGAGACATTCAAACACTTGGTAAATAAAGTGCAACGAAAAACGATTAGTTCCAAACTTTAAATCAAAGTTAAACACATCCCTGATACCAGTTAATTTGGTCAAGGATGATGTTTAATCAAAAATCACCCATTTAAGGAATATGGAGATTTGTTAGAGTCTTGGTCACCTTGACTAATTACATATCAATCCGATTAACAGTCGCTTTGATCCTGGGCTTGAAAGATATCTTTGATACCCAGTCCTTCTAAGTCTCAAATGGATTCTTAAAGTACACCCTAAATTCCCTAACATTGGCATCCAAGCCAATGGGGACTTAAGAACCCTTAACATTTTTATACTAATGGGGGAAAGGTCCCAGCCTAGCAACCGGTT
The DNA here is from genome assembly GCA_028583415.1 of Protea cynaroides. NCBI lineage: Eukaryota > Viridiplantae > Streptophyta > Magnoliopsida > Proteales > Proteaceae > Protea > Protea cynaroides. The sequence continues at coordinate 40,911,709 of CM053273.1, forward strand.
TACATAATAAGGAATGTTGCAAGGGCCAGGAGACTTTGACTTCATGGGTTGGCTGGATGGAAGGATTGCTTTCTATCATCGATCTTTTCCTTATCCCAACCACTCAAGCCCTCCCCCTTAGAAGCTTCTAAGTAAAAGTCAAAATCATGGAACAAAGCACCCTAACTGAGGTAAACAAAATCCTGATGAGAATGCCTCTCAAAATCAAAGTTGAAGAATGGCCCACTCCTTTAACCTTTTCCATTTGATTTCCATGTCCAAATGATGCATTAAGGAAGATTGTGCAATAGCCAAAACACAGCAAATAAAGCTCCCACCATGCCGGAGAAGCTAAGAAAAACTTAAGGCATTGTAATATGTGTTGCCAACGGGTTCACTCTGAAAGAGGACATCAACTACATTGAGACCTTTTTTTAGTTTCTAAGAAAAACTCACTCAAGATAATCATAGCTACGGAAGCTTTTGGGGATAAACATAACCCTCCCCTCCCCCCCAATACTCACGTGACACCTGGAAAGTGGCAAGACTAGTCAACCATGACACATGGAAAGTGGCCAAAGAATAGTCAAACCACACCAATGTACAAGGGCAAAACAGACCTTCTAGATAAGAAAAAAGGACGTATTCATCATTATACATAGATTTTAGGAGCAAAAGAGACATTACACAATGACAATGACATCAGCAAGAAGTGGGCCTATAAATACTTCTAACCAACAAGATCAAATAAAAACAACATTATATGAGCTTTGGCTTACTTTGCTCTAACACCTACTCAAACTCTACCTACAGCCAACTTTGTCACACCCCAATACTATTCAGAATGGTGTGATGAATCACCAATAAATCAACGGTTCAACCAGGATCTCGAATAGACTGTGTCTATTTGCTTAAACCATACACATCTACAATCATAATCAGAGTAAATAAACAATAGCGGAAGTCCTATATATTAAATGAACTGAGAATTCTAAGAGTGATAACATAAATAAAATATCCAATTATCTTTCATTGACTAAGACATAAGTAAATAATCAATTACATCTTCTGTATAATCTAAACAAAATCTAATCGAAAACCTATGAGTTGCATTCACATGACGAATCATGCGACTCCATCATAACTTCAGCATCCATCGCCGCAGCATATCCGTACATAGGAGCATTCATATAGTCTTCTACAGTCGTACCTGCATCATCAACTAAAAATATTCGGTGTCAAATGGGTGAGCATATATCATGGCTCAGTATGCAAACAAAACAATGCAACAAACATATGCATACATTCAATTCATATCTTTAGTCTGGTCCATAAGTTTGCAATGTGCTATAGAAAGGATAGGTGACCACCTCACCTCTATACATGAATGTGTGGAACCGCCCAATGAATAAAACACCATTGCCGCCCCCACATGCACCTACCATGGAATAGAGATAAAGCTAAAGTGCTTAGGACTGCACCGCATCACACTTCCCCTGATGCTTTACCCATACCAACACGTAAGCCCCTGCTGGTGAGGGCTTGCAAACTGGGCTCGCAACTTACCAATCCTAATGTCAAACAGTGTATCCAAGGCCTCACCCCAACATCCCTCAATACGTCCATAGAGATAGAGCTAAGGTCCCCCTGCAGAGTCAGAGACTACACAGTCTGAGACCACCTCCCCTGATTGTAAGACCCGTACTCCGTAAGTCCGGTCTAAACCTTGGTTTTGTATCGTGACAGGTCTTTCGATCATCACCGGGCCAGACAGGACGAGTGGATGACAAACAGGTATGAAATCGGACCAAAGACGACCAATAGTCATCATTTTATGTTGACCGGTCGATGGTACCGGTCTTGGTACCGATCGACCGGTATGGCTTGCGCAGCTAAGTGCGGGAATCTAGAAATTGGTCTCTGCGGGTCCCATTTTCTTGATTTCAAATCCTAGAAGTTTCCTAATCCTAGTAGGGTTACTAAACCCTAAATCTATCCTATAAATACACTCTTAAGTCTCCTCAAATCCTTTCCATTGTCTCTAGCAAACCCTAGAGAAGAGAAAGAGGTTGGAAAGGAGAAGGGAGCTCGGAAGAAGAAGAAGGTGCCGCCATTACCGTTCGACGAAGCTCACGCTACGCCAGTCAACGGTAAGTGTTCGAATCAATCTTCTTATCCTATGTTAGTTGTGTGGGTGGATCAATACCATGCAAAGTAGGTATTGATCTAAAACCCTAAATTTGGCCAATAAACCCTAAGTTGCCGTCAAACCCTAGATTCGAGTTTCGAGATGATATTCATCGAAACGAGACTCGAATGAGTTGGGGATAACTCTAACTCAATGTTTAGACTTAGAATGTATAGGAGAAACCTTGGAAATCCATGAAGGATGATCGACGACAGTCGAAAACCCATGTATGGTCTTCCGGAGACATACCGGTCGACTATACCGGTTGCACATGGTGCGACCGGTATGTTGCCACCGGTATCCCTCGGGAGGCTGGTCTGTGGGGACCGGCTGATCATACCGGTCGCCAGTCTTTCCCACAGAGCTACGACCGGTACATGCCACCGGTCAGCTCTGTGAGGGTGTTTTGTAACCGTGTTGGTTTCCGACCAACATAAAACCCTAAACAATATATTCTAATGAGACCCTAATAATATTGTAGGACTTTGTGACATATCGTTTGGACCTTGCGACGTAGAGCAAGTTATCGAACGAGCGTCAGGTAAGGGAATCTGACCTAAACCTAATAATTAAGGGACAGTAAATTATTGTTAATCACCTGATTTTATGAGATGTATTGTTTGTGCATATTCACATGCCATCCTTTACTTTCGGTTATTATTACTGTTCATGCATTGATAGGATGTGATTGTTAGGCATGTGATTGTTTTCATTAGTGTATGGAGTGGGGCATGGGCCTGGGATCGCTCTTCACATTAGCACCTTTTGTAGTATTCTGTCTTAACATGCTTGGTACGGGTGGGGCATCAGGGGAAGGTCGTGGTACGGTGGTCTCCGATATTGATGTTGGCCCGGCCATTGTTATGTGGCACTGTGGTCTCCGAGGTCGCTGGCTTGTCCATGATGCTTTAGCTCTATCTCTATGCCGTAGACGGCTGTGCTGGGATAGAGCGTACATTGACGACATATAGGATTGGTTAGTTGCGAGCCCAGTTTGCGACCCTCGCCAGTAGGGGCTTAGGTACTGGTATGGGTAGAGTATCAGGGGAGGTACGTGGGTATCTTAGCTCTATCTCTATTCCATGATGGGTGCATGTGGGCCAATGGGGGTGTGAACCATGAGGTGCCACACACTCGTGTATAGAGGTGCGGGGGCCACCAAACCTTTCTATAGCACATTGCAAACTTAAAACCAGACCACAGCATAAAATTGATTGTTACTCATGCATAATATTGTGAAACTGTCTGATTGTCTTACTGAGCTGTGTTGTGAGCTCACCCTTTGTATATATACATGTTTTAGATGTTGATGCAGGTTACACTGTGGATGACTACATGAGTGCTCTGGTTTATGGTGGTGTTGCTGCGTTGGATGTACAGGCAGGAGAGGACGAGCATGACGCTTCATGCGAGTGCCCTTTCTGCGTGTACCTTTGATTGGATTTTTATTTATTTTTATTATTTTCGATTGGATTAAAGAGATGTAATGATATTATAGTTATTTGTTTGGATTTGGATAATTTGATATTTTATTTAAAGTTATCAATAGATTCTCAGTTCATTATGTTTAAGAGACTTCCGCTGTACTATTATATTCTGATTGTGGTTATGTGTGATGGTTTGTATGAGTGGACACGGCCTATTCGAGATCCTGGTGTGAACCGTTGGTTCAATGACGGTTCACTCACACCATTCTGGTTGGATCAGAATTGGGGTGTGACAACTTGGTATCAGAGCTCTCGGGCTCTGTCCAACAAACCATATTGCACTTAACTAAGTCGATGAACTGAGTTAGGAAATATTAAAATTTTTTAATACAAACACACCCTAAGCATTGTTTGATACCTGGGACTGATTAAGAAAGAGAATAATGTACTATTCTAATTATGAAACTTAACATGTGCACATACACTAGTTAGGTGAAATATGAAAACTTTCATTAAATAAGAAAACAAGTATCAAATGATGTAGTGTTACAGGGTACAGTCCACAAACCGGACAGTTACCCTGTTATATAAATAGTCATATGAAAAAGAGAGAAGAAAATAAAGAGGGACAATCATGGGGTAGGGGGCCTGGGAGGAATAGGGTCTGCTATATCATAGTCTCGCTCGTAAGCAACCTTGAGCCAGTACACCTGATCCTGTGTGACTCTGAGACTGCGAGCCAACTGTGCCAAGTCATGGCTCATCTCACGCTGAGCGTCCCTGATCTCCGTAAACATACCCATCACGGTGTCGGGAGGAGGCTGAGATGGTGGGAGGAAATGGTCGTAGGGGTCGGAAGCGTCATCAGGCCAGGATGCGCCTAGAGGAGGAACAGGTTGAACAAGACCATGTTAGAGAGCCAAGTCCGGAAGTGGAGGAGGAACAGGTTCCAGAAATACCAACAAATTTACCTGGCCCGGCCCACAGGGATTCAGAGACCATTGTTACAAACCTGGTCTATCAGATGCAAGCTCAACAAAAGGAGTTCCTGAGCGAGGTACTGAAGATGCTCAGGCCAACAGGTTCTGTTCCAACGGGAGGTACGCTTGAGTCTGGAGAGAAAAATACCTCACAGCCGATGCAGGGTAGTCCAAGGTCGATGGGCCAAGCACAGAACGTACCACCACCGCATCAGTTTTCGTCGCCTTCTGCTTACCCGGGAGCTTATCCGTACCCACCACCATGGTACGGAGCAGACACGCAGGGACAGCACGATCTGAGTAGGGCTGTGGATAGATTCCTGAAGTTGAAGCCTTCATCATTCACTGGTAGAACGGGGAAGCCATTGTGGCCAGCACAGTGGGTTGCAGAGATGGAGAAGAATTTCTGTCTGATGACATGTACAGAAGAGGAAAAAGTTTTATTTGCTACTCACATGCTAAGAGAAGATGCAAATGCTTGGTGGAATTCTACACGGGCATATCTGGAGACTAAGTATACACTGGTGGGTTGGGAAGTGTTTAAAGCTGCCTTCTTCGATAAATATTTTTCGAAGAGTTTCAGGGATCAAATGGAGAATGAGTTCCTCAACCTACAGCAATCTCAGTCGACCGTGGATGCTTATCAGCAGAGGTATGAAGAACTATTCTTCTTCGCACCGGCAAGTATGCAAGAGGAAGAGACCAAGACACGTAGGTTCACTATGGGACTACGTGGAAGCATCAGAGAGCACATATTGGGTCTGGACAAGAAGATCTACAATGAGGCTGTGCAGGTTGCGAGGGTGATAGAGTCCAGTCAGAGGGACAGCTTCTTTGCTCAGAACAGTGGAGTGAAGAGACCTGCTAGTGAGAGTTCGGGTGGCGGTAATACTAGACCATTCTGCCCATACAGGGCTCCGACCGCTGCAGTGCCTGCAAGGAACAATGCGGCACCACCTGTACCACCGAATGCCGGATACAACCCAAATATAAAGTGTTTCAACTGCCAGCAAGTGGGTCATATTGCAAGGACCTGCACTCTACCTAAGAAGCAACCGCCCCAGCAAGGAAGAGTTTATGCAGTCACCACTGAAGAGGCAGCTGCATCACCTGATGTGGTCACTGGTACGACTCTATCCCTTATTATTTGGCTTATCTTTATCATTTGTGTATATGCGCATATAGAACTAAGGGATGATAGAAAATTTTAGGAATTTTAAATGTAGCTGGTATACCCGCCAGAGTATTATTTGACTCTGGGGCCACGCACTCCTTTGTCTCGATTTCTTTTGGGAAGCGAAAGGAGTTACCAATCAAGCATTTGAACCCAAGCTTGATAGTTCGCTCTCCACTAGGAGTCGAAGTGGCTTTGACCGAATATTATGGACCATGTACTGTATGTATTGAGGGCCGAGACTTAGAAGCAAACCTAGTACTACTCGAGATGGCAGACTTTGATGCCATTTTGGGAATGGATTGGCTAGGCCATCATTCGGCCGTCCTTTTATGTGGTGAAAGGAAGCTTGTGCTTACTGACAAAGAGGGAAGGGAATATAGTTTCGCTGGGATCAAGCTATCTAGGAAGCGAAAGCTGATTCTCTCTGCCCTAAAAGCCAAGCGATGCTTAGAGAAAGGGGGAGTGGGGTATCTAGTATCTGTAGTCGATCTCACGGCAGAGTCACTCAAGATGGAAGATATAGATGTGGTTTGAGAGTTCCCAGATGTATTTCCAGAGGAGCTTCCAGGCTTACCGTCGGACAGGGCTACAGAATTTGTAATAGATCTTATGCCGGGTTCGGTGCCGATGTCTAAAGCACCATACAGAATGGCCCCGACCGAGTTAAAGGAGTTGAAGACCCAGTTACAAGAATTGTTGGATAAGGGCTTCATACGACCTAGTATATCGCCTTGGGGAGCACCTGTATTATTCGTCAAGAAGAAGGATGGAAGTGTAAGGCTATGTATTGACTACCGTGAACTGAACAAGTTGACGATCAAGAATCGGTATCCTTTGCCTAGGATCGATGACTTGTTTGACCAGTTACAGGGTGCAAAGGTTTTCTCAAAGATCGATCTCCGATCAGGGTATCACCAATTGAAGATCAAGGCCGGAGATATTCCGAAGACTGCTTTCAGGACGAGGTATGGGCATTATGAGTTTCTAGTTATGTATTTCGGGTTGACCAATGCTCCAACGTCGTTTATGGAACTGATGAACCGAGTGTTTCATGATATGTTGGACACTTTGGTCATCGTATTCATCGATGACATATTGATCTACTCTAAGGACATGGAGACTCATACATCGCACTTGAGGGCAGCCCTACAACGGCTGAGACAAGAGAAGCTTTATGCTAAGTTCAAGAAGTGTGAGTTTTGGCTGAAGGAAGTGGCTTTCTTGGGCCATGTTGTATCTGAAGACGGTATCAAGGTTGATCCAAGCAAGATAGCGGCTATAGTAGGATGGGAAGCACCAAAATCTGTTGCAGAAATTCATAGTTTCCTTGGGTTGGCTGGTTATTATAGAAGATTCATGGAAGATTACTCCAGGATCGTTGTTCCACTCACCAGATTGACCAAGAAGGGAGAGAAATTCATATGGACAGATGAGTATGAGAAGTGCTTTCAGACTTTGAAGTCAAGACTAGTCTCTGCACCTATTTTGACCATCCCAGAACCAAGCATACCGTTTACTTTATATACGGATGCTTCAGGGTTGGGTATTGGGTGTGTATTGATGCAAGGAGAACAGGTGATTGCGTACGCATCAAGACAGTTGAAGGAGCATGAGAAGAACTATCCTACGCATGATTTGGAGCTAACAGCGGTTATTCATGCAATCAAGACTTGGAGACACTACTTGTACGGTGAGAAGTTTCAGATCAAGTCAGATCACAAGAGCTTAACTTATCTTTTCACTCAGAAGGATCTGAATATGAGACAGAGGAGATGGCTGGAATTGTTGAAAGATTATGATTGTGACATCCAGTACCATCCGGGTAAGGAAACTGTTGTGGCTGACGCCTTAAGTAGAAAGTGGGCATCGAAACCTGAGGCTGGACCAAGTACAAATGCTGCATTATGTGCCGTAAATTCAAGTTCAATCGAAGGTGATGAAGAGTATATTATAGAGACTGCAGAAGATCCAGTTGAGCAAGGCTTAATTCATAAGTTCACTATGATGTTCGCAGCTTTGAAGATCTCGCCGGATCTATTTGATGAAGTCAAGGTACCAATCCTATAGGATCCTCATCTCAAGACAGTGCAAGAAGACTTAGAGAAGGGTACAAGCAATCCTGACTTTACCTTGGATTCAGACAAGGTACTCAGGTATCATGGACGATTATGTATACCTGAGAGCGAAGACTGCGATATCAGAGACTGAGTTATTACTGAAGCTCATTACACCCCATATTCGGTACATCCAGAAAGTACCAAAATGTACCATGATTTAAGAAGACTATATTGGTGGAGGGGTATGAAAGCGGATATAGCTCGTTTTGTGTTCCAGTGTCTGAATTGTCAACAAGTTAAAGCGGAAAGGCAGAGACCCGCAGGTTTGCTACAGCCATTACCAGAACCTGCATGGAAGTGGGATTACATTACCATGGATTTTGTTACTGTCCTACCTTTGACACCAAGGTCAGTGGATGCAGTTTGGGTTATAGTAGATCAACTCACCAAGACAGCTCGATTCATTGCGGTCAGACCTCAGTATACCATGGAGAAACTGGCCAAGTTATATGTGGATAATATAGTCAGACTTCATGGCGTTCCAGAGAGTATAGTATCTGACAGAGATCCCCGTTTTACATCAAAGTTCTAGGGAGGATTACAGAAAGCTATGGGAACCAAGTTGAAGTTCAGCACAGCTTTTCACCCTCAGACAGATGGACAGTCAGAGTGAACTATTCAAATTCTAGAAGATATGCTCCGAGCTTGTGCAATAGATTTCAAGGGAGCTTGGGATGAGAAGCTATCACTTATCGAGTTCGCTTACAACAACAGTTATCAGGCTACAATTCAGATGGCCCCATACGAAGCACTCTATGGAAAGAAGTGTCGTACACCTCTGTTATGGAACGAAGTGGGGAAAAGAAGAATTGTAGGACCGGAGTTTGTTGAAGAAACTTGCCGAGTGATTGATCAAATCAAGGAGAGAGTAAAGACAGCTCAAGTTCAACAGAAGCACTATGCGGATAATCGACGTCGAGATCTGGAGTTTGCAGTGGGTGACAAAGTATTCTTGAAGGTGTCACTGGTGCGAGGTCTGAAACGGTTTGGTAAGAAGGGGAAGCTTTGCCCCAGGTATGTAGGACCGTATGAGATATTGACCCGACGTGGTAATGTGGCATATCAATTGGCTCTACCACCATCTATGTCGAGTGTTCATAACGTGTTCCATGTATCATTACTGAAGAAGTATTTCAGAGACCCATCGCACATCTTGACCGCTGATCCCCCAGACTTGACTGAAGACTTAACTTTCGAAGTGGTGCCTGTGATGCTCTCAAGTCGAAAGGTACAGCAACTTCGAACCAAGGATATCCATTATGTGAAGGTGCATTGGAGAAGCCAAAATGTGGAGAAAATTACTTGGGAAGAAGAGAGCGCGATGAGGAAGAAGTACCCTAACCTTTTCAATGATCAAGGTATGTTCAAATTTTGAGGCCGAAATTTCTTTTAAGGGTGGGGGAGTTGTGAGACCTCCATGCAAATTTCGGGGATGAAATTTCTTTTAAGGGTGGGGGAGTTGTAAGTTCCGTACTCCGTAAGCCCGGTCTAAACCTTGGTTTTGTGTCGTGACAGGTCTTCCGATCATCACCGGGCCAGATAGGACGAGCGGATGACAAACAGGTATGAAATCGGACCAAAGACGACCAATAGTCACCATTTTATGTTGACCGGTTGATAGTACCGGTCTTGGTACCGGTCGACCGGTATGGCTTGCGCAGCTAAGTGCGGGAATCTGGAAATTGGTCTCTACGGGTCCCATTTTCCTGATTTCAAATCCTAGAAGTTTCCTAATCCTAGTAGGGTTACTAAACCATAAATCTAGCCTATAAATACACCCTTAAGCCTCCTCAAATCCTTTCCATTGTCTCTAGCAAACCCTAGAGAAGAGAAAGAGGTTGGAAAGGAGAAGGAGCTAGGAAGAAGAAGAAGGTGCCGCCATTACCATTCGACGAAGCTCACGCTACGCCAGTCAACGGTAAGTGTTCGAATCAATCTTCTTATCCTATGTTAGTTGTGTGGGAGGATCAATACCATGCAAAGTAGGTATTGATCTAAAACCCTAAATTTGGCCAATAAACCCTAAGTTTCCATCAAACCCTAGATTCGAGTTTCGAGATGATATTCATCGAAACGAGACTCGAATGAGTTGGGGATAACTCTAACTCAATGTTTAGACTTAGAATGTATAGGAGAAACCTTGGAAATCCATGGAGGATGATCGACGGTAGTCGAAAACCCATGTATGGTCTTCCGGAGACATACCGGTCGACTATACCAGTTGTACATGGTGCGACCGGTATGTTGCCACCGGTATCCCTCGGGAGCCTGGTCTGTGGGGACCGGCTGACCATACCGGTCGCCAGTCTTTCCCACAGAGCTGCGATCGGTACATGCCACTGGTCAGCTCTGTGACGGTGTTTTGTAACTGTGTTGGTTTCCGACCAACATGAAACCCTAAACAATATATTCTAATGAGACCCTAATAATATTGTAGGACTTTGTGACATATCGTTTGGACCTTGCGACGTGGAGCAAGTTATCGAACGAGCGTCAGGTAAGGGAATCTGACCTAAACCTAATAATTAAGGGATAGTAAATTGTTGTTAATCACCTGATTATATGAGATGTGTTGTTTGTGCATATTCACATGCCATCCTTTACTTTCGGTTATTATTACTGTTCATGCATTGATAGGATGTGATTGTTAGGCATGTGATTGTTTTCGTTAGTGTGTGGAGTGGGGCATGGGCTTGGGACCGCTCTTCACATTAGCACATTTTGTAGTATTCTGTCTTAACATGCTTGGTACGGGTGGGGCATCAGGGGAAGGTCGTGGTACGGTGGTCTCCGATATTGATGTTGGCCCGGCCATTGTTATGTGGCACTGTGGTCTCCGAGGTCGACGCTGGCTTGTCCACGATGTTTTAGCTCTATCTCTATGCCGTAGGGAGTTATGTTGGGATAGGGTCTACCTGTGTATTGTTTCTATCCTAGTGAGTTAGTTGCGGATAGGGCATCAGGGGAGGTGTGGGAATGCCTTAGCTCTATCTCTATGCCGTAGACGACTGTGCTGGGATAGAGCATACATTGATGACTTATAGGATTGGTTAGTTGTGAGCCTAGTTTGCGAGCCCTGGCTAGTAGGGGCTTAGGTACTGGTATGGGTAGAGTATCAGGGGAGGTACGTGGGTATCTTAGCTCTATCTCTATTCCATGATGGGTGCATGTGGGCCAATGGGAGTGTGAACCATGAGGTGCCACACACTCGTGTATAGAGGTGTGGGGGCCACCAAACCTTTCTATAGCACATTGCAAACTTAAAACCAGACCACAGCATAAAATTGATTGTTACTCATGCATAATATTGTGAAACTGTCTGATTGTCTTACTGAGCTGTGTTGTGAGCTCACCCTTTGTATATATACATGTTTTAGATGTTGATGCAGGTTACACTGTGGATGACTACATGAGTGCTCCGGTTTATGGTGGTGTTGCTGCGTTGGATGTACAGGCAGGAGAGGACGAGCATGACGCTTCATGAGAGTGCCCTTTCTGCGTGTACCTTTGATTGGATTTTTATTTATTTTTATTATTTTCGATTGGATTAAAGGAATGTAATGATATTATAGTTATTTGTTTGGATTTGGATAATTTGATATTTTATTTAAAGTTATCAATAGATTCTCAGTTCATTATGTTTAAGAGACTTCCGCTGTACTATTATATTCTGATTGTGGTTATGTGTGATGGTTTGTATGAGTGGACACGGCCTATTCGAGATCCTGGTGTGAACCGTTGGTTCAATGATGGTTTACTCACATCATTCTGGTTGGATCAGAATTGGGGTGTGACACTGATGCCCTACGACGTAATAGTTCTGCTAAGGTAATGGTGATACGACGATGTCAGTAGACAAGACTTGAGTAGAGATATAGCTAGAGTCTGGTGACCAGGATGAACCACAGTGTCACGTCCTCCCCCTGATGCTCCACTCGCATCAAGTACACTAACCACACACATACATTCACATGTCTATTCCTAGCATCATCATCATCATGTTATAAATAAACGGAATTAAATATACATGAGCAGTAATAACAGGAATAGTGGATGACATGTGATATGCACATTACAATCATAACAAACATAGAATCATTCATGGTATTGGACTCAATAAACAAAAATAGTTTATTATTAGCCAATTAGTTTAGGTCTTGTTCCCTCACCTTTGGTTGAGCGTAGATCCTCGTTCAAGCTTTATGAATCACTTTTAAAATCACTAGAAAGACCTAAAAAGTCGATAGATTTTAATTAGAATTAATTCCAATAGATTTAGGCTAACTGAAATCGTAGGGTCGCAGGTAGGGTAGCACCTAGGGTAGTAGTTTCTGTGACCCTAGGGTGTAGGGTCGGACGTGGGGTCAGATACCATTCGACCCTACGTGCGACCACACCCTCCCTGGGACTTCCCAAGGGCATGTGGTCGATCCTGTGGTCTCGTAGGGTCGGATATTATTCGACCCTACGTACGACCACACGTATTCTGAGTCGACCTTTCATTCTAAAGTCCATTCCTTCACGTTTAGATCCTTTGGCTTACTTTCATGGTCCATTCTATGATTGTTCTATGGCTCAAAACTACAAGTTATATACTATTCATAGTCCATAATGATTTCCTTCATGGAATCTCTTGAAACTTGTCCATGGATGGATGATTTGGGTTTCTCCTAATCCAATGTTCTTCATAACTATTCTAAGATCTCTTATTCAGGTAAGGAATTAGGTTCATACCTTTATTCAGAGGTTTCTCTGAACTTCCTCCTCTTCCTTAGTCTTTTCTTCAAGTTCCTTCTCTTCTTCTCTTCCTTCTCTTTCTCTTTCTCTCACTCTCAATTAGGGTTCTAAAGGAGTGAAAGAGGCTAAGGGACGTCCTATTTATAGAGAAAAACCCTCCATAATAAGTCCCAATGAGTTTAGGGAAGATCCCCTTTGAATTAGGAAAGTTTCCTAATTTTTGGTTTCTGTCTGTCATCGTAGGGTCGGACGTAGGGTCGCAGAATTCGTCGACCCTACATTTTTCTAGTCATGCAACCCTACGACTAGAAAGTCATGGGTTGGACTTCTGTTGAGGTGGGGTCGACCCTACCTGTTTAGGCATGCGACCCTACCCTCACATTTGCTGTTTTTGGGTTAGACTTCATACCTGGTCTTGTGATTTCTTCACGCACTTGGTCCACTTGGCTCGACCATGATAGGTAGACCTGGTACAAGGTGGTAAGACCAGTTAGTTCGATACGGATCTTACAAACTTAGCTTCATATCGGTATTTACCATAACCTTTCTACCCCACTTATTATACAAAAGGTCATGCTTAACCTTGATTTTCTGTGGCCTAGAGTCTTGACTAAAGCATTATAGTGGTCATGGGGAACACAAGCCCGATCCTACCTTTGCCCTATTTTACCATCTACAGGTCGGACCCAGAGGAAAACCCAGGCGCGTGGATTCTAATAGCAACAAATTGGTGTCCACCATGGGATCCATAAAAGAACTTTAGTAAACACTATCTAAGACTTAGTTGCTATGACCATCATGTCTCGACCCCAGACTAAAAGTCAAGGAATGAACCTCCCTCTTCCTCAAGACAACCGAGGGAGGGAAGGCTAAAGTCAAGGAATGAACCTACCTCCCCCTCCTGACAACTGAGGGAGAGAAGGAGAAGAAGACAATTGGAGTGATGGATGTAGCCACTTCCTCCTCTGGTGTCACACCCCAAAATACGAGTATGACAAATTTTTGGGATATGACTGAATCAACACCGTAATTTGGATATGATCCCATCAGGACCTCATAAGCAGTGCACACACATAGCAACCACATACCAACACAATGCCACTTACACAATCCAAAGTAATAAATAGCAGAAGATAACTAAATAACCATGAGCTCTCTATTTATAAATAACAATAATAATACCATTGTGTTATATCCTTTTTAACATTTGTTTACCAACATTCACCAATCAACTAAATAAAAGTATTATTGTCCTATAATCATGGGCTAACTAAATGAAATCTAAATAAAAGAAAACAAATAAATTGTTTTGCTTCAGAAACTCTCCATCAAGAATATCTATCCATCGAAGATACATGCATCACATTCGTAGTCCGTGTCATGTGCTTCGTCCTCGAATGGCATTCCTCCTAATTAGGCTAAGTGGGAGATTGCAGGCACATTTAGATAATCAATAATAGTAGTACATGCAATATCATCTAAAAATAATAGCGTATATAAGGGTCAACTCTCCAACATGAGCTCAGTGAGAAACAGATAGGCAAGCAAACAAAATGCATGATCAATTTATTACACACAACAATGCAAAAGTCTCGTATCATGTATGCAAGTATGCTATGGTAAGGCCTAGCTACAATTCCCAGAAGCTGACTATAACCTCTATGCATGGGAGTGTTTGGACACTTACCAGCCTACTCCAATAGTCCTGGTAAAGCCATGTGACATCCCAATTAGAATGGTGATCGGACAGTAAGTCTGGCCAATGACGCTTCAACGAACTCTATCAACCCTTCCCCCTCATCACTCTACTCTACCAGTACCTAACCCCCTACTGGCCAGGGTTGCATACAGGGGTAGTACTACTAACCAAATCCTACATGTCATCCAAAATATCTCTCTCACCAATCCTAGCAAGAATCCCATACCATCCGTTTTGCCCCCCCCCACCCCAAAAGATGTTGTCATCCCGTTAGGGGTGAGTGACATACTCGTCAAGAATTACCTAGCAAGTCAAATCCAATGGTCCTTGACCATTTTACCACTGCCTATTAGGTCTCAATCACAAACATCCACACCACACTTATATATTATAAATACAAATGCATGCACAAAGCAGTTATTGGATGACATATTGTAAGCACCCCATTTTTGCCACCCTCGGCATAAGTGAACCAATATGGCAGGTTTCTGACCTTTAACCCAACGATTTGTAATTCTCCACTGATCCCCACAGTAGGGTCATGGGCTATTATCTGCATAGATGCATAGGTCATGGAATTATCTTCGAAACGAGACCAGAATTGCTCAATTCCGGTATCAAATGAGGAAGATATGATCATTTTAGTCAGATGATACATATAAGGGAGGTTTCTGAAATTATTATAAATAATAATCCCAGGGGCCTTTATGCAAATTATCCTAAGTCGGATTGTTTGAATTTCAAATCACCATATCTTGATCATCTGATATCGGATTCAGATGATTCCAAGACCATTATTCTTCATTCATGATGTTCTACAAAGTGGACGTAAAAAATCCCGGGTAGAAGTCACCAGTGGGTCCCATGCAAGCTTGCATGTAAAATTATCGTTAGAACTTCAAAGCTTCATATCTTTTCCGTTCTACATCGGATTCAGGTGATTCCAGTCTCATTATTCTTCATTCATGATGTTCTACAAAGTGGACGTAAAAAATCCCGGGTAGAAGTCACCAGTGGGTCCCATGCAAACTTGCATGCAAAATGATCGTTAGAACTTCAAAGCTTCATATCTTTCCCGTTCTACATCGGATTCAGATGATTCCAAGACCATTATTCTTCATTCATGATGTTCTACAAAGTGGACGTAAAAAATCCCGGGTAGAAGTCACCAGTGGGTCCCATGCAAGCTTGCATGCAAAATTATCGTCAGAACTTCAAAGCTGCATATCTTTTCCGTTCTACATCGAATTCAAGTGATTCCAGTCTCATTATGTTCCATTTTTTAGTGCTCTACAAAGTGGACGTAAAATATTTCCGGTAAAAGCCTCCGAAGGATCTCATGCAGAATGGTCAGCCAAATTATCGATAATTGGTCCGCTTAAACTTCAAAAATTCATAAGTTGACAATTTTACTTCCAAATGAGGTGATTCAAGTTCCTATATTCCTCATTTTTAATGTTCTACAAAATGAACGCAAAAAATTTGGAATAGAGGCCATCGGAAAATTCCATGCTGGATGACAGCAGAAATGACCCATGAAATGACTAGGAGAGAAAACCCAGTTAATTCCAATCAATCCAGTCAACTCAGCTCAACCCAAACTAGTTTGGACCCAACCCAGTCAACCCAGCTCAGTTCAAGTCAGTCCAGCCCAATCAATTCAAGTCAGACCAGCCTGGACCAAGTCCGTTTAACCCATGTACAAGAATTTTATGATATCATATATATATATATATATATATATATATATATATATATATATATATATATATATATATATATATATATTCGGTTCAACGAAAAAAAGGAAAGATTGAGAAGATTTGACAGAGGGAAGAGAGAGACCGAAAGGGG
The DNA here is from genome assembly GCA_028583415.1 of Protea cynaroides. Taxonomy (NCBI): domain Eukaryota; kingdom Viridiplantae; phylum Streptophyta; class Magnoliopsida; order Proteales; family Proteaceae; genus Protea; species Protea cynaroides. Next base: position 40,927,867 of record CM053273.1, read on the forward strand.
AAAGAAAGGAGGGCGATTGGAAAGAAAAGGAAAAAAAATAAAGAAATCAATCAAAGAGGAGATCGAGAAGATTGGAGAGAGGAAAGAGAGAAATCGAAAGGAGAAAGAGAAGAGGGCGGTGGAGAGAAAAGGAAAAAAAAATCTGGAGAAAGATTGAGGAAGACCGAGAGATAAAAGGAGAAGGAGAGAGAGAGTGGAGGGAGAAAAGAATAAAAAAAAACAGAAAAGAGGAAAGAAACCGAGAAGAGAGAGAGGAAGAAAAGGAAGAAGCATGAGGTGGAGAGGAGAAGAAAAATTAGAAAAAGAAGGGGAGAGGACCGAGAAGAAGGAGGAGGTGGAAAGAAGAAGAAAAAAACAGAAAAAAAAATGGAGAAGAAGGGGGGAAAACCGAAAGAAGGGGGAGAGAGAGAAAGAGAGAGAGAGAGTGTGTGTGGAGGAAGAAAAGAATAAAAAAAACAGAAAAGAGGAAAGAAACCGAGAAGAGAGAGAGGGAGAAAAGGAAGAAGCATGAGGTGGAAAGAAGAAGAAAAAAAAATAGAAAAAAAAAATGGAGAAGAAGGGGGGAAAACCGAAAGAAGGGAGAGAGAGAAAGAGAGAGAGTAGAGAGAGAGGGAAACGTGGGTGAGAGAGAGAAAGGTGAGTGAGAGAGAGAAAACGTGAGAGAGGAAGAAAGAAAGAGAGAAAAGAGAAAAGAAAGAAAAGAGAAGAAGAAAAGAGAGAAAGAGAAGAGAGAAAGAAGCAGAAGAGAGGAAAAGGAGGATTCACATTCAAAGGGGATTGATACAACCCCCAATCACCCTTCATCAACGGTTTCGCTCGATTTGAGCCCAAGGTTAGTACTCTAAATAAATTTAGAGGTCGTTATAATGCCCGAATGCCAATTTTGCTTGAAAAAGGCTAATTTTCATGAAATCTCAATCATGAATGCTCTATTACATGCTTGTTAATGTTAGGATGCCTATGTCTAACATTTTTCATGAATGATAATTTGTCTAAGCTATTCAATGATGAATTTTTGATTGATATACAATGATGTTTGATGTTTTTTGTAAATTTCATAAAGTGATTTTCTGATCTGAAAATTCCAAATTTAGGGTTCAAATTTAGGACGTACATCATATGTACTTTTTCTAAGATTTTGAAGCCCAAAATTTTATGGGAGTCTCTCTGATATGATAGAAGACTACCCTAAAAATTTCGTTCCATTTGAAATTGGGGAAATATATCAAACAATTTGTCTTTGACATTGCTATTTTTCTCGGATGTAATGCAATCCTCCATCGAAAAGTCTCTAGACAAAGGCCTTATGGCCATAATCAGAAAATCCACTTAACATGAACTTTTTAGACATGAAAGTCTTCTAAAAAATGGCACTGGTTTCATATTTTTTCCATTTTTCTTTGAATTGATATCAATTTTTAAGTGCATAAAGCTTTGATTTCAGATCTGTCATGATGTGCTGATTTGCATGATTGAAAAGAGTCATTTTTCACAAAGAAAATATACTGTTTTAACTTGTTTTTCTTAATGAAATTTTAGATCAGATAGTTATCTGCATAGACATATGTTTGTATTTAATTTTCATTAAGAATAGAATTTTATTTGGAATTTATGGTGCAACTGGTCAAAAATCTGGAACAGACCTGACCAGTGTATTTGCCTGTACTTGGGGAATGTTTTCGACCTGCCTATGGTCTCTTTTAGGAATAGCTTCCTTGAGACAAAATGTTGGCCTCTGAGTCTTCTTTCCAGGGATATATTTTAAGAATTTTTTGAGTAAGTACAGTGCCCTATGTGCCCATTTTGGTTCAGCCTGACAAAGCTGTCATCTTGCTGCGTGTTCCATCATATTTTGATTGATTCTCATATGCTTTGGCTGTTTCTCACATGCCATATTTGATGCTATGCTATGTTCGGATGCTCATATGCATACACTGCCATAATTGGAATGATCACATTGCCATAATTGAAATAATCACATTGCCATGATTGGAATGATACACATGTTTATTGCCATATTTGTCTGCTACACTTGCTTACATGCTATATTAAATGCTTATTGTCACAATTAGGGTAGAAAACCCTAAAAAAATGGAAAGAAAATAACATTTAGGGTAGAAAACCCTAAAATGAAAATAAAATAACAATTAGGGTAGAAAACCCTAAAATGGAAAAATATAACAATTAGGGTAGAAAACCCTAAAAATAGAAATAAAATAATAATTAGGGTAGAAAACCCTAAAATGGAAAGAAAATAACAACTAGGGTAGAAAATCCTAAAAAATGGAAAGAAAATAACAATTAGGGTAGAAAACCCTAAAAATGGAAAGAAAATAATTAGGGTAGAAAACCCTAAAATGGAAAGAAAATAACAATTAGGGTAGAAAATCCTAAAAAATGGAAAGAAAATAGCAATTAGGGTAGAAAACCCTAAAAAATGGAAATAAAATTACAATTAGGGTAGAAAACCCTAAAATGGAAAGAAAGTAGCAATTAGGGTAGAAAATCCTTAAAAATAGAAATAAAATAATAATTAGGGTAGAAAACCCTAAATATGGAAAGAAATAGCAATTAGGATCTTGCCATGCTTAGAAGATAGCATACTAGATCATGCCATATAGGCTCTTGCCTTATTTGCAATACATGCCATATTTGAAAGATTTTAAACAATCTTCTCGTATGTGAATTTCTTGTCATAAATATTTTATGTGCCATATTTAGATAGAATATTCTATTTTTTTGGCAATAACTTATTTTATGCAACACCCTAGTTAAACTGCCATATATGCACACTTCTAGAAGACAATGTAGGTGTGGGGACGTGCATTTAGGCACCCACATTCTTGGGAAGGGCATAATGGGAATAATAAAACCTTAATAAAGAAAGAAAATTCTTTGCCAAACCTTCCAAAATTAGAATTCAGAATGAAAAGGGTAATTTAGGACGATTTGCCCCCAGGCAAACCCTAAACCTAGAATAGGTTCTCAATCCCAAACCTAGAATAGATTCTCAATCATTAACCTAGAAAAGGTTATCCATCCCGAACTACGTGGATTCCGATTCCTAGGTCAAACCCTAGGATACGTAGGGCCATTTGGGGAAAACCCGGATTCGGATCCATAACCTTAGTCCACTTGGACTATCCATAGATCCACTAGGATATTTATCTTAGTCCACTCGGATTATCCATAGATCCACTAGGATATCCAGCCATATCCACCAACCATCCCGAACTACGCGGATTTTGATTCCTAGGGCAAACCCTAGGATACGTAGGCTATTTGGGAGAAACTCAAATTCGGATCCACATCTTAGTCCACTTGGACTATCCATAGATCCACTAGGATATTTATCCAAACCTTAGTCCACTCGGACTATCCATAGATCCACTAGGATATCCCCCATATTTTAACCCAAATAGGGTTATCTACACCTTAGTCCACTTGGACTATCCATAGATCCACTAGGATATTTATCCACATCTTAGTCCACTTGGACTATCCATAAATCCACTAGGACATTATCCATATTTCAACCCAAATAGGGTTATTCTTAGATCCACTAGGACTATCTATCAGTCCACATGGACTATCCAGATCCTAACCCATAGGATTTCTTAGCCTTTCAAGCATAACTTTCAACTTGAACAAAGAACTTAATCATGCACAAGCATAAATCACATCCATAAACTTTAATCACACCTGAACTACGATGGTGAACCTGATTTTCGGAATAATTCCGTAATACGTAGGCAATCTGATGGATACAGATTCGGTTCAATGATATCAAACCCCTTGGTTTGGTTTGGGTTAGCAAATAGAGTCTAGCATAGGAAAGGTATAGGAGACCGATTTCGATCGGGCGGTTTGGGTGCCTAACCCCTTCCCATAACCGTAACCTGACGCTTACCCAATCTCTGATGGACCAGAATTCCAATCTAAGGGTCATGAGTCAATCAAAGTCTTACCTTGGGGTGAGATTTCACATTTCTAAGGTCCTAGACCTAAATCTAGGTGGCGACTTCTAAAGATTTCTATATTTGTCCTCACAGTGGCGACTTCACTGGGGATATAAATGTCAAACTCCTAAATGAAAACTTTCCTTGTGTGCATTGGATGCTAGATTTTAGGATACTATATTTATGCTTGTATATTATTGCTTTGGGGGGAATGGGTTCAGTCACACATTCGTGCGAGTAGTCGAACCGGGTGCCATGCATATGGGGCAGCCCGCTAGGAGAAACACACAGCCTTGGCCTGTACTTTGTGAGACCACGACCGGTGAGCAACCTCTAACGAGCGTTTCTTGGGTCTGCCTGGGAATGCGTTATGCTACTCCACGTCGCTTGGATCCTTGCAACATAGTATATAAAGGGATTGGGGGCCCATTATTCATCGAGCATTCGGTGATAGGTTACCCCATCCTCGTCAAGGTGGCCTTTTCTGTCCTAACCCAGATTGTAGCCCAATGTTTGTTATTTTTTTGGTTCATCCCTGAACCGACCCAGTAAAATCGGCTTAACCATGACATCCATGTTCGAAACGTCGAAGTTCTGCCCGTTTTTGTCCTCGATTGGTCAACATGTTAGATTCTACACGATGAGCATCTTGAACTCTCACCCATTGGGAGTATGAGGTATGTATACACCTGTTCTACATCATAGTAGACGGTCACTATACACCCTCCATTAAGTAAGCTCGATGTGTCGAATCTCTCATTGTTAACACGTCGATTTCAAAAAACGAGTAGAAAATCCCTGTCAAGACTTAGATACCATGGTCAAGAAGAAATTTACTAGTTTGTTCATCTATGGACCGCTTTTGCTAATCATCCCTAATAAGGACGATGGATTAATATATCCATTTCAATTTCATCGAATTCGGTAATCCAATTGGCCAGACCTTGGTACCACTGATTATCCATTTTGGAATCATGAGGTCCCAAGACTGAACACATGGCTTAATCAAATTCAATTAAATTGACTCGGATAATGTTTACCCAATCGCCCTTATAAGGGATCTAACTTTTGTTTGGTTAAATCATCTTTGATTGTGCATGTGACTTCTTCCATTCCTCTAAATGTCTAAAATATCGATATTCCTCCATTAGGAATCAATCTAACCATATCCACCCTTTTAGGGTGAGAGGCCCCTACAATTAGGGAATTGTCTTGATCTCCCATCTTGAGATCCATCCATATTATCTTTCCAAATGAATCAATGGAAGTCATGAATCCAGATCTTGATTGAACATCAAATTTTATAAGAAAGAATGAAAGATTCAGCCCCTAGACAAATCCAATCATAGTTCCCGATTCATCTCTGAATTAAGGAATGATTCAGCCCCTAGGCAAATCTAATCATACTTCTCAATTCATCTCATAATTAAGGAAAGATTTAGTCCCTAGGCAAATCCAATCATAGTTCTCGATTCATCTCTGAATTAAGGAAAGATTCAGCCCCTAGGCAAATCCAATCAATGTTCCCTATTCACCTTTGAATTAAGGAAAGATTCAGCCCCTAGGCAAATCCAATCAATATTCTCTATTCACCTTTGAATTAAGGAAAGATTCAGCCCCTAGGCAAATCCAATCATAGTTCTCGATTCATCTCTGAATTAAGGAAAGATTCAGCCCCTAGGAAAATCCAATCAATGTTCCCTATTCACCTTTGAATTAAGGAAAGATTTAGCCCCTAGGCAAATCCAATCAATATTCCATATTCACCTTTGAATTAAGGAAAGATTTCAGCCCTAGGCAGGTCCAATCATCATTCCAGTTCATCTCCGTAATCAAAAAAATATTCAGCCCCTAGGCAAGGTTCAATCATCATTTTGGTTCATCCAGAATTAAAGAAAGATTCAGCCCCTAGACAGATTCAATTACATTCAGTTCACCTCAGTATCAAAGAAATATTCAGCCCCAGATTCAATCACCATTTCTAGTTCATCTCAGAATTGAAGAAAGGTTCAACCCCTAGGCAGGTTCAATCATCATTTTGGTTCATCCAGAATTAAGGAAAGATTTAGCCCCTAGGCAGATTCAATTACATCCAGTTCATCTTAGAATCAAAAAAATATTCAGCCCCTAGGCAGGTCCAACCACCATTTCCGGTTCATCTCGAATCGAAGAAAGGTTCAGCCCCTAGGCAGGTCCAATCATCATTTTGGTTCATCCGAATTAAAGAAAGATTCAGCCCCTAGGCGATTCAATCACATCTAGTTCATCTCGGAATCAAAGAAATATTCAGCCCCAAATTCAACCACCATTTATGGTTTATCTCGGAATTAAAGAAGGGTTTAACCCCTAGGCGGGTTCAATCATCACTCCCGGATCATGCTAAAATGAAGAAGGCATTCGGCCCCTAGGTTTTTTCACCCTTCACCTTGTTTAGGTTCCGATTCATGTCGGAACTAGAAAAATTCCATTCATTCGAATTCAATTAGCCACTAGGCTTATCCAACCATCAACTTTGGTTAGGGTTCCGAGTTCATGTCGAAACTAGAAAAAGTTCCATTCATCCGAATTTATTTAGCCCCTAGGCTTGTCCAACCATCAACTTTGGTTCAGGTTCAGATTCATGTTGGAATTAAGAAGAGTCTCATTCATCCGAATTCATTTATCCACTAGGCTTATCCAACCATCAATCGTGGTTGAGGTTCCTCAGATTCATGTCGAACTAAGAAAGGTTCCATTCATATGAACTCAATATGAGCATGAGTTAGCCTCTAGGCCTGTTCAATCATTACCTTTGGTCCATGTTCCACTTCATAAAGGAATCAAAGAGAATTTCAATCAATCCATCATCTCTATCAATTAGAGTCTAATCCATGATTGTCTTCCATGGCCTCTATTAATCGGAGCCCAACTCAAGCAATCCTTGCCTCTAGAAACTAGAGCCCAGTCCATGACTATCAATCTTGATCTCTATCAATCAGAGACCAATTCAAAATCAATCTTGATCTCTATCAATCAGAGACCAATTCAAAATCAATCTTGATCTCTATCAATCAGAGACCAATTCAAAATCAATCTTGATCTCTATCAAGAGACCAATTCAAAATCAATCTTGATCTCTATCAATCAGAGACCAATTCAAAATCAATCTTGATCTCTATCAATCAGAGACCAATTCAAAATCAATCTTGATCTCTATCAATCAGAGATCAATTCAAAGTCAATCTTGTCTCTATCAATCGGAGACCGATTCAAAATCAATCTCTGGCTCTATCAATTAGAGCCCGATCTATGTCCATAATAGCCCAGTGCTACAAGTTAGGATCGCTCGTCGGGAATGACGAATGATAAGCATTACTCATTGCTTGTCAATAAAGATCAATTCCAGATTCTAGAGTCATCAGGAGACCATGAAACTTCAACTATGACAGTGTTATCCCATCACAGGCATTTCTATCCCATTGGCCAGGAAAATGTTAGAATCCGAAGAGTTGTCCTCACATTTCTCATTATTCAAAGAGAGGGAATGGAATTTCCCGAGCAATAGGGTAGACCAAAGATGAGATCTAATGTGCTCCGGGGCTAGGATAAGAACCGAATCACGGCTAGAGAATGGTCCAATGATGAAGCCCCGAGCTCTAAGTGGGGCATGAACCAGATTGACCTTGGACCCAAACTGAATGCGGTCTAATGAGGAAAGCCATTTTGCCCTAAACTGGGGCATGGACCAAATTGACCTTAGACCCAAATTGAGAGTGGTCTAACAAAGAAATCCATTGAACCCCCCAAGCCAAGGCATAAACTAGTCTAATCTTGGACTCAAAATGGTGTAGTGCAATGGCGATACCCCCTTGCTCCCCAAGTGGGGCATAAGCCAAAATGATCCGAATTCGGTTAGAAGTGGTCCATCGATGAATCCACTGAACCCCAAACTGGGGCATGAACCAGAGTAACCTTGTGCTTAAAAAGCAATAGTCCAGTTATGAATGGATCCCAAACTGAAAAAAAAAAGGAAGAATTATATGGAAAAGGTAGGTATCTTGCACCTATTGATAGAGGGGCATGATGAGTCTTGCTATTAGAGATCTGAAGGAAGACTTATTCCCGCAACGACTGAAGGTGGTCGTCAAAGGCGTTATGCCCAACTGGAGCCGCTTGGACGAACTAGTTGTTTCAACTTTCTATTATCGGTATTTGATAGGTCATCCATGTCTGGGTCCAAGATCAATATGCTTGTTGACAAGTCTAGTCCAATCTGCCCTGTAAATAAAAGAAAATCACCCCGTTTGGGATTTCAAACTCTATGCTTTGTCTCTTCCATACATTTCCTCCCGGGTTTCATACATCCTCCTATTCTACGTGCCAGTCAATTCGACTCTGAAGATGATTGAAACGATGAGTCGTCCCCTGAACTTCTACGCCACCGGCCTCTTGAGAAAGAAAGGTCCAACCCGTCTGGAAAAGCTTTAAATGATCAATCGGGAGACACAAGAGTAGTCTCAAGAAACATGTATTGGAGAAGCTGCCATTTGTTCTACCTGTGAAAAGATTCCAAGGAAAGCATTAGATCAATAGATCAGCCAATCAGTACAAATGTGGAGGATAGATGTGCCACCAAAAAGATGGAAATACCAAAGTTCATACAAAGTATATCATCTACAAGCAAGAGATATATGATGAATGATCAATCTCAAAATCAAAGAATGAGGTCATTGGGATACCCCAAAAAAAAAAAAAAAAAAAAAAAAGAAAATTCAAGCCTATGTTTTATCTACATCCATAATGGGAAGGCAGTCACATCAGAAGGTGATGATTAACTTCCGAGGATAGCATACGGAATCACCATGCGATAAAATCGGATACTATATGGGCAATCACAAATGCTCATAAAGTTTATAGAAGATCGAGTGCTAGTTGGGGCAAAGACGTTCTATCGATTGGAAATGTTTGGAAGAAGAAGATTCAAATCCAATATTGAAAGTCGGGGATTCAATTTCGCGATCAAGCGAGGCTGCATTATGTGGCCTTCAAATCCAAAAAAAAAAAAAAAAAAGAAAAACGAAAGAAAAAAAAAGAGAAGAAAAGAAAATAGTAAGATGTTGAATGGCATTGGAGCTCGACAGTAAGCCAATTGTCCCTCTCACTTCAAGAGAATGATAGTTCCAACCAAAGCCTGATAGCAAGTTCGATCATTCGTCGAGATTTACAGCATGTTGGACCGGACTTTTGATTTTGGCCAATTACATCCCGCCTTTACAGGAGACCATCTCATCACTTCTTCATCAGAGAAAGATTTCTCATCGGCATTAGACTCTCTCTCCCGTCCATCAATCCGACGGCCTTCCAAGGAGTCTCTATCACAAGCCCTTCTTTTGATTATCATTTTTTATGGCATTGTATCTCGTGGTCATGTCATCATTTTATGTACAAATTCATGAATCGGCCGGAACTCTCATCCGTCGTTCATTACATCCAACGGCTTCACAAAGGTTCCCATAAGCCCTTCATTTCTCAAGCCAATAAAATGGGATCTTCTCGGTAAGATAAACCCATTCTACATAAATAACCAAATACTCTCCCAATGGTAGACCCATGTGGACAGTTTCACATCAGTCCTCTTGGACCTTCAACATCAATACTTGTCAACAAACCTAAAGGTTTCAGGCCCAGATATGATCGTGACTGATTCGGAATCTCGATATAGCTTGTTGGGACACGGGTTCCATCTGAACATCTCCAAGAAAGGAAAACATAATTTGGCACCATTTTTAATTTTGGTGTGGGGCTGCATTTCCCTAAGATCACTTTTAGTGATGATTCAAATAGCTGCCCGCCTATCAATACGTGTAGGTGTCAATTTAAACGAGGGGGGCAAGGCTACCCATTTGCCATGAAAGTCATGCCATTCGATTTCCCCTAAGGGTTTCAGACCATTGGATAGGACCATAATTTTGACAATATCCTCACCATATCAGGACTCTTTATTCAACCCAAGATGGGGTTTGCAAAAAGAAGAAAATGAAAAAAAATAATAATGAGAAGAAGAGAAACTTCAGTAGGGAAAGGCAACCCGATAAACCTCAATGGGCAACCTATAATACCTCAGTGGGGATAGGCGACCTGATGCAGCCCTAAAGCATTGCCCTCATTGGCCCTTCAAAGAAAAATTCGGGTGGTTCATGTAGACAAGTGTCATACTAGTCTACCCTCCATAAGGAAAGGAACCCCTCTTGCTCTCCAGTGAATCATACTCAGAGGAGTTGAACAAACCATCATCTGTTGGGCTCCATAGCATTGCCTTTCAACAGAACTCTATCTTCAAATCATGTTGGTCATGTTAGGGAGAGAGCAAATTCTCATGGCCTGGCTACGAACGTAGCCAAATTCATTCAAATCATCAGTTCCTTCATTTTTCAAAATTCAACAAGGATTTATCTAAGAAATCATTTTCTGCAATCAATTTGTCAATCTTCCCTTGACCTCAGAAGCATGGTCAAATTCTAAATGCAATCCAGATTCAACCTTGTTCCAACTCTGTTAGATTTCCCATTTCCTTCTATAGTAGTGGTCTGTCACAACATGCAGACATTGGGGCATAGATATACCCTATGTAGAGGAGTCAAACTTGATCATGAGCATTACATCAAGGATCCATTGTCTAGTCTGAAGTCACTACTTTCATAGTCAACAGAAGTAGGTCCATCCAAGTTGGTTTTTGCCAATTTCTCAGTTCTCCCAATCCTGTTGATGAAGAAAATCCAATGTGGTCGATCACCTGTTAGGATTTGGTCACAAAATTCTCTGAAGGAACACTTCGAATCCTTTGCTCCTCGTGCCTACTTTGGGGCCATGGTTCATTCATCTTTAAAAATTGGCACAACAATGTTGCAATGCCCTGAGCTTTTCATGAGCCTAGATCAAGGGCCAAACCCATGTCACATTTCATCGCCACTTGGCTGTTCTACCAATTTGGTCTACCATAGTGCACAATCAAAGAACTTAGTTGATCGGATGTCCCTCGATAGTCTAACACCAAGGTCAATCAATAAAATCACTTTGGTTAGAGACTGTCAAGCTCCCCTCATTCTTGTCCAAAATCCTCGCTAGAGTTTCTTTCAATCCAAAATCCAACAACACCAATGTTGGCTGAAGAAAATCATCACCTTCAAATTACATGGAACCCTTCAAAGGGAGCAACCAAGTCATCCCTACTGTGCTGAAATTGAGTCAAACTTTCAATACCAGGTCATAAATGGAAAATTTCAAATCTAGGTATCATGCCAGCGAAGTCCATGACACCATTTCCATTGATGTCATGTTTTGTGCCTTCACCAATAAAAAGAAAAACTTGGAAAACTGCCAAGGAATTCACCATCATTTCAAATATGTCCAGCACTCTATAGGTTCAAAGTCAAGAAACTTCCAAGATGGGGCAGATTTCAACCCTAAAGGTTCAAAGTCAACAAAGCCTTCCTGTATGGGTCACTTTCAAGCATCCTAAAGGTTCATAGCCATAGAGCTTCCAAGAAGGATATTCCTATTTTCAATCCTGAAGGTCCAAAGCTGGTAGGAACTGCCAAGATGAGTCATTCAGTATCACCTTATAAGCGACCTTCTGAGTTCTTACTCATTTCAGAATCAAATGTAGAGCCCTAGCTCATCCAAAGTTCAAATCAATCTCAGATTATTAGTAAATCAAATGCAGATCCCTAACTCATCCAAAGATCAAGTCAATCTCAACCTATTAGTGAAGCAAATGTAGAGCCCTAGCTCATTCAAAGATCAAGTCAATCTCAGCCTATTAGTAAGTGAATGTAGAGCCCTAGCTCATCCAAAGATCAAATCAATCTCAGCCTATAAGTGAATGCAGAACCCTAGCTCATTCAAAGATCAAGTCAATTTCATCCCACAAGGGAATCAAATGCGGAGCCCTAGCTCATCCAAAGTTCAAATCAATCTCAGCCCATTAGTGAATCAAATGTAGAGCCCTAGCTCATTCAAAGATCAATTCAGTCTCAGCATATAAGTGAATCAAATGCAGAGCCCTAGCTTATTCAGAAAAAACAATCTCAAAATCTCAATCAAAAGAGCCTCAGTTCAATCAAAGAGAAGACATCAAGTCTTCCATCCAAACAAATCAAATCCGAGCCCAAGCTCATGCAATCAGCCTTGTATTCACAGCCTAGCTCCATACAAAAAGAGGTTTATCAGCCTACAAATGGATAAAGCCGGGTCCAAGCCCGCACATACCTTGCATTGAGTTCCATCTCAGCAAGAAGAGGTTCCTAGCCTACAAATGAGCCTTGTATTCACAGCCTAGCTCCATACAAGAAGAGGTTTATCAGCCTACAAATAGATCAAGCCGGGTCCAAACCCGCACATACCTTGCATCATTGAGTTCCATCTCAGCAAGAAGAGGTTCCCAGCCTACAAATGAGCCTTGTATTCACAGCCTAGCTTCGTACAAGAAGAGGTTTATCAGCCTATAAATAGATCAAGCCGGGTTCAAGCCCGCAAGTACCTTGCATCATGAGTCACCTCAGCAAGAAGAGGTTCCCAACCTACAAATGAGCCTTGTATTCACAGCCTAGCTTCATACAAGAAAAACAGTTACCAATCCTCCAAGAAGAGCAAACCTTCTGGCCAGTCGAACTACGTTCTGGGCTTGATTTCTAGGACACCCTTAGAATACGTAGGCAGTTTAGGAAGAATTACCCTAAGTGCAGCCCAATAAACAATATCACTCATACCCCAAAAAATGTGGTTCTTTTATCTTTAGCCTTCAACTGATAACAATCTCGGCTAAAGAGGGGCATCTGTAAGCACCCCATTTTTGCCACCCTCGGCATAAGTGAACCAATATGGCAGGTTTCTGACCTTTAACCCAACGATTTGTAATTCTCCACTGATCCCCACAGTAGGGTCATGGGCTATTATCTGCATAGATGCATAGGTCATGGAATTATCTTCGAAACGAGACCAGAATTGCTCAATTCCGGTATCAAATGAGGAAGATATGATCATTTTAGTCAGATGATACATATAAGGGAGGTTTCTGAAATTATTATAAATAATAATCCCAGGGGCCTTTATGCAAATTATCCTAAGTCGGATTGTTTGAATTTCAAATCACCATATCTTGATCATCTGATATCGGATTCAGATGATTCCAAGACCATTATTCTTCATTCATGATGTTCTACAAAGTGGACGTAAAAAATCCCGGGTAGAAGTCACCAGTGGGTCCCATGCAAGCTTGCATGTAAAATTATCGTTAGAACTTCAAAGCTTCATATCTTTTCCGTTCTACATCGGATTCAGGTGATTCCAGTCTCATTATTCTTCATTCATGATGTTCTACAAAGTGGACGTAAAAAATCCCGGGTAGAAGTCACCGGAGGGTCCCATGCAAACTTGCATGCAAAATGATCGTTAGAACTTCAAAGCTTCATATATTTCCCGTTCTACATCGGATTCGGGATGATTCCAAGACCATTATTCTTCATTCATGATGTTCTACAAAGTGGACGTAAAAAATCCCGGGTAGAAGTCACCAGTGGGTCCCATGCAAGCTTGCATGCAAAATTATCGTCAGAACTTCAAAGCTGCATATCTTTTCCGTTCTACATCGAATTCAAGTGATTCCAGTCTCATTATGTTCCATTTTTAGTGCTCTACAAAGTGGACGTAAAATATTTCCGGTAAAAGCCTCCGAAGGATCTCATGCGTAATGGTCGACCAAATTATCGATAATTGGTCCGCTTAAACTTCAAAAATTCATAAGTTGACAATTTTACTTCCAAATGAGGTGATTCAAGTTCCTATATTCCTCATTTTTAATGTTCTACAAAATGAACGCAAAAAATTTGGAATAGAGGCCATCGGAAAATTCCATGCTGGATGACAGCAGAAATGACCCATGAAATGACTAGGAGAGAAAACCCAGTTAATTCCAATCAATCCAGTCAACTCAGCTCAACCCAAACTAGTTTGGACCCAACCCGGCCAACCCAGCCGGTTCAAGTCAATCCGGCCCAATCAATTCAAGTCGGACCAGCTGGACCAAGTCCGTTTAACCCATGTACAAGAATTTTATGATATCATAATATATATATATATATATATATATATATATATATATATATATATATATATATATATTTATATATATATATTCGGTTCAACGAAAAAAGGAAAGATTGAGAAGATTGTTGAGAGGGAAGAGAGAGACCGAAAGGGGAAAGAAAGGAGGGCGATTGGAAAGAAAAGGAAAAAAATAAAGAAATCAATCAAAGAGGAGATCGAGAAGATTGGAGAGAGGAAAGAGAGAAATCGAAAGGAGAAAGAGAAGAGGGCGGTGGAGAGAAAAGGAAAAAAATCTGGAGAAAGATTGAGGAAGACCGAGAGATAAAAGGAGAAGGAGAGAGAGAGTGGAGGGAGAAAAGAATAAAAAAAACAGAAAAGAGGGAAAGAAACCAAAGAGAGAGAGAGGAAGAAAAGGAAGAAGCATGAGGTGGAGAGGAGAAGAAAAATTAGAAAAAGAAGGGGAGAGGGACCGAGAAGAAGGAGGAGGTGGAAAGAAGAAGAAAAACGAAAAAAAATGGGAAGAAGGGGAAACCGAGAGGGGGGGGGAGAGGGAGGAGGGTGGGAGGAAGAAAAGAAAAAAAACAGAAAAGAGGAAAGACCAAGGGGGGGGAGAAAGGAAGGCATGAGGTGGAAAGAAGAAAAAAAAAACAAAAAAAAAATGGAGAAGAAGGGGGGAAACCGAAAGAGAGAGAGAGTAGAGAGAGAGGGAAACGTGGGTGAGAGAGAGAAAGGTGAGTGAGAGAGAGAAAACGTGAGAGAGGAAGAAAGAAAGAGAGAGAAAAGAGAAAAGAAAGAAAAGAGAAGAAGAAAAGAGAGAAAGAGAAGAGAGAAAGAGGGCGAAGAGAGGAAAAGGAGGATTCACATGCAAAGGGGATTGATACAACCCCAATCACCCTTCATCAACGGTTTCGCTCGATTTGAGCCCAAGGTTAGTACTCTAAACAAATTTAGAGGTCGTTATAATGCCCGAATGCCAATTTTGCTTGAAAAAGGCTAATTTTCATGAAATCTCAATCATGAATGCTCTATTACATGCTTGTTAATGTTAGGATGCCTATGTCTAACATTTTTCATGAATGATAATTTGTCTAAGCTATTCAATGATGAATTTTTGATTGATATACAATGATGTTTGATGTTTTTTGTAAATTTCATAAAGTGATTTTCTGATCTGAAAATTCCAAATTTAGGGTTCAAATTTAGGACGTACATCATATGTACTTTTTCTAAGATTTTGAAGCCCAAAATTTTATGGGAGTCTCTCTGATATGATAGAAGACTACCCTAAAAATTTCGTTCCATTTGAAATTGGGGAAATATATCAAACAATTTGTCTTTGACATTGCTATTTTTCTCGGATGTAATGCAATCCTCCATCGAAAAATCTCTAGACAAAGGCCTTATGGCCATAATCAGAAAATCCACTTAACATGAACTTTTTAGACATGAAAGTCTTCTAAAAAATGGCACTGGTTTCATATTTTTTCCATTTTTCGTTGAATTGATATCAATTTTTAAGTGCATAAAGCTTTGATTTCAGATCTGTCATGATGTGCTGATTTGCATGATTGAAAAGAGTCATTTTTCACAAAGAAAATATACTGTTTTAACTTGTTTTTCTTAATGAAATTTTAGATCAGATAGTTATCTGCATAGACATATGTTTGTATTTAATTTTCATTAAGAATAGAATTTTATTTGGAATTTATGGTGCAACTGGTCAAAAATCTGGAACAGACCTGACCAGTGTATTTGCCTGTACTTGGGGAATGTTTTCGACCTGCCTATGGTCTCTTTTAGGAATAGTTTCCTTGAGACAAAATGTTGGCCTCTGAGTCTTCTTTCCAGGGATATATTTTAAGAATTTTTTGAGTAAGTACAGTGCCCTATGTGCCCATTTTGGTTCAGCCTGACAAAGCTGTCATCTTGCTGCGTGTTCCATCATGTTTTGATTGATTCTCATATGCTTTGGTTGTTTCTCACATGCCATATTTGATGCTATGCTATGTTCGGATGCTCATATGCATACACTGCCATAATTGGAATGATCACATTGCCATAATTGAAATAATCACATTGCCATGATTGGAATGATACACATGTTTATTGCCATATTTGTCTGCTACACTTGCTTACATGCTATATTAAATGCTTATTGTCACAATTAGGGTAGAAAACCCTAAAAAAAAATGGAAAGAAAATAACATTTAGGGTAGAAAACCCTAAAATGAAAATAAAATAACAATTAGGGTAGAAAACCCTAAAATGGAAAAATGTAACAATTAGGGTAGAAAACCCTAAAAATAGAAATAAAATAATAATTAGGGTAGAAAACCCTAAAATGGAAAAAAAAATAACAACTAAGGTAGAAAATCCTAAAAAATGGAAAGAAAATAACAATTAGGGTAGAAAACCCTAAAAATGGAAAGAAAATAATTAGGGTAGAAAACCCTAAAATGGAAAGAAAATAACAATTAGGGTAGAAAATCCTAAAAAATGGAAAGAAAATAGCAATTAGGGTAGAAAACCCTAAAAAATGGAAATAAAATTACAATTAGGGTAGAAAACCCTAAAATGGAAAGAAAGTAGCAATTAGGGTAGAAAATCCTAAAAAAATAGAAATAAAATAATAATTAGGGTAGAAAACCCTAAATATGGAAAGAAATAGCAATTAGGATCTTGCCATGCTTAGAAGATAGCATACTAGATCATGCCATATAGGCTCTTGCCTTATTTGCAATACATGCCATATTTGAAAGATTTTAAACAATCTTACTGTATGTGAATTTCTTGTCATAAATATTTTATGTGCCATATTTAGATAGAATATTCTATTTTTTGGCAATAACTTATTTTATGCAACACCCTAGTTAAACTGCCATATATGCACACTTCTAGAAGACAATGTAGGTGTGGGGACGTGCATTTAGGCACCCACATTCTTGGGAAGGGCATAATGGGAATAATAAAACCTTAATAAAGAAAGAGAATTCTTTGCCAAACCTTCCAAAATTAGAATTCAGAATGAAAAGGGTAATTTAGGACGATTTGCCCTCGGCAAACCCTAAACCTAGAATAGGTTCTCAATCCCAAACCTAGAATAGATTCTCAATCATTAACCTAGAAAAGGTTATCCATCCCGAACTACGTGGATTCTGATTCCTAGGTCAAACCCTAGGATACGTAGGCCATTTGGGAAAAACCCAGATTCGGATCCATAACCTTAGTCCACTTGGACTATCCATAGATCCACTAGGATATTTATCTTAGTCCACTCAGATTATCCATAGATCCACTAGGATATCCAGC
This sequence comes from Protea cynaroides, assembly GCA_028583415.1. Taxonomy (NCBI): domain Eukaryota; kingdom Viridiplantae; phylum Streptophyta; class Magnoliopsida; order Proteales; family Proteaceae; genus Protea; species Protea cynaroides. The sequence continues at coordinate 40,945,218 of CM053273.1, forward strand.
CATATCCACCAACCATCCCGAACTACGCGGATTCGATTCCTAGGGCAAACCCCTAGGATACGTAGGCTATTTGGGAGAAACTCAAATTCGGATCCACATCTTAGTCCACTTGGACTATCCATAGATCCACTAGGATATTTATCCAAACCTTAGTCCACTCGGACTATCCATAGATCCACTAGGATATCCCCCATATTTTAACCCAAATAGGGTTATCTACACCTTAGTCCACTTGGACTATCCATAGATCCACTAGGATATTTATCCACATCTTAGTCCACTTGGACTATCCATAAATCCACTAGGACATTATCCATATTTCAACCCAAATAGGGTTATTCTTAGATCCACTAGGACTATCTATCAGTCCACATGGACTATCCAGATCCTAACCCATAGGATTTCTCAGCCTTTCAAGCATAACTTTCAACTTGAACAAAGAACTTAATCATGCACAAGCATAAATCACATCCATAAACTTTAATCACACCTGAACTACGATGGTGAACCTGATTTTCGAAATAATTCCGTAATACGTAGGCAATCTGATGGATACAGATTCGGTTCAATGATATCAAACCCCTTGGTTTGGTTTGGGTTAGCAAATAGAGTCTAGCATAGGAAAGGTATAGGAGACCGATTTCGATCGGGCGGTTTGGGTGCCTAACCCCTTCCCATAACCGTAACCTGACGCTTACCCAATCTCTGATGGACCAGAATTCCAATCTAAGGGTCATGAGTCAATCAAAGTCTTACCTTGGGGTGAGATTTCACATTTCTAAGGTCCTAGACCTAAATCTAGGTGGCGACTTCTAAAGATTTCTATCTTTGTCCTCACACATGTTATCACAATAAGTATGTTATTGGATGACATGTTATCACAATAAGTATGTGGCACAACAATTATATATCATAAACACTCCAAAATCGATTAGGGGTTCTGTTCCTCACCTGATATCATGTATTTGTGGTTATTCATGCTAGAGTCATCAACGTTCCAGATGTTCTCTACACATATATAGAGTATGAAATTATTGGTTATAATTTCTTCATTATTTATAATCAAATCATAGAAGTCCGGGGTTCATCGGTTGGTACCTCAATCGTGCATATCGCATCCGAGTAACATCTGATAGAGGTCAAAACCTTCTACCAAGGGTCGATTGTGGCATCAATTGATACAGTATTAATGATTGCCGCATCGTCCAACAACTTCCAAAGACCTTTCTAGGATTGGTCAGTCGCTACACCGACTCTTATGATTCATCGTTCGGGGTATCATCCAACCTCTTTTCGAAGGTCAATTAATGGTCTTCAAGATTAGAATTTTACTGTAAACTTAGTACATACATTGCTAACCTAGTGTGGTCTAATGTTAGCTATGTATTAGGTCTAAGGCTATGTTTGGTATCATTTTTGTTTTTGATTTTTGTCTATTTATCAAAAGTTATTTTTAAAAATCATATTTGTTCAAAAATAAAATGTTGTTTGGTAACTACTTAGCATAATAGATTGTAAGATGAAAAATAAGTTTGGTAGTACATATGTGCAAATAATTTTTATTAATCTATCTTCTTTCTCACATGTCCTCCTTCCTCTAATGGCAGACGTAATTCTCTGGATCACTCAGAAGATGTTGGTTCCAATAGGTACATAACAATTCAGCATTATATGTGCTTTAAAGCATACCAATCTGCTCCTTCTATGTGAATGGATTGAACCTTCACATGATAAAATAATGTAGACAAAAAACTCTAGAAAACTCGAGAGATTCAAAAAATAGAGCTATGTGTAATCATCTTATTGTAGCTGAGTTTTGTTGAAGGGAAAACTGAAACTAAAGATGAAACTGAAACTAAAAGAGAAAAATGAAAAACAGAGGTAGAAGATGGAATTAGAGAATGTAAATGAAATTGAAAAATATCAAGAACAAATTGAAGATACCCAAAAAATGGAGAGAAAAATAAGACTGAAGCAAAGGAACAATAGGATTGAAAACTCAAAGAAGAACATGAAAAAACCAGAAAGATTCTTATGTAAAAGAGTATCAAGAATCGACTTTCCAGGTCTGTTTTCAGTTCAGATCTAGTTAATCAAATTTTATTTTTCAATCCCCATCTTAGATGTGCTAGTGGATTGAACCAAACTAGAAATATTGAAAAACGTTACTTGAGAAATGATCATACATTTTAATTTTATGATAAACTTGCAGACAACTCCATTGCTTAACAAGTGAAAGGACAAATTCACTATCAAATGTTTCAATGGTTTAAATCCAGGGAAGGCTCAAAAGGAAAAGGTAAAGAAATTAATACTAGCATTTTCATTTCCAGGGAAAAATAAAGTTTTTGAATCGATTGATAGCGAATATGCCTCCTCTTGTTCTTTCAGTGCTGAGTTTAAAAAAGAAAAAGAAAAAGAAAAACTTAACCCAAACTCTTCCCTCGGTGATCTAAACCTAGACCTTAGACCATGTAGAGAGAGAGGAGAGAGAGAGAGAGAGAGAGAGAGAGTTTACTTATTTATGGAATTGAGAGGCCGTTGCTCACAGGTTGGAAACGCACCTGCCAATGGTCGAAGGACCTCAACGAGAACGATGGTGAAACTTGAGAGTAGTGAGAGATTTTGGGTGGGGTAGTAAAGAAAATGATGTTTTTATAAAAGATATGGAAAATTACCTGGTTATCCTCTTATTAGAACACATGTTCATTAGCTTTCGCGCAAAATAGCCAAAACCTGTTTTTGGGGAAAAATCATAAAGAGGTTGAGACCTCTTTTTGATTTGGGGATTATTTTTATTTTTTTTCTTTTCATAAATTGCATCAAAAAATGATACCAAACACTTCCAAAAATAAAAATTTTCATCAAAAACAAAAATGATACCTAACACAGCCTAAGTATTAACCTAACAGGATGGAATTTATTGTTAACTTAGTCCATACATTGCTAACCTAGTGTGGTCCAATGGTAGGGTACCTCTTAGGTCTAAGTATTAACCTAACAAGGATGGAATTTTACAGTAAACTTATTCTATACATTGCTAACCTCGTATGGTCCAATGGTAGGGTACCTCTTAGGTCTAAGTATTAACCTAACAAGGATGGAGTTTAGGGTTTAACCTAACTCATTGATTGTAAGTGTATATTCTCAAAATCAAGAAGCAATACAGTAATTCTACCATAAATGGAGAATAATCACTTCTAATTTAATCATTCGATAGAGTATTGGATTTTGCATCAGAATCTACAGTAGGTTCAGAGTTTTACCGATGATTATTTGACCAGTGTTGATTGGCGGTGTACGTCATCGATAAATCTCCAACACAAGTGCTGCAAAGCTTCTCTCTCTTTCTTCAACTTTCCCCTTTCTCTAAAAATGCATCAGAGTTTCTAAGACTGGTATATACTCTGAGGAGGGTAAAAAGGTAGGGTTTTTAATCTATTGAGGTGTCCTTCTTAGAGTAAAACTCCTAGTTTAAATGAGGAACTCCTAGGGAATTGCCAAGTGGCAAGGGTTTGAATTAGGAGGGGACTCCTTTCATTCCATAACCCCAAAGGTGGTTAGGATAGATGTGGGCAACTCTAGATTCTTCTATGGGTCCTAGCAATATCCTAAATAGTTTCTAAAATGAAACTAACTGTCAAATAGGTCAATTTTAGCCTAGTCGGTCTATGGTCCCAGCCTTTACACTATCTGGTTTTTTGATTGCCAGAAGTGACCGGCCCCTTTAAAGTTGCATATCAACATATGGCAAGAAAATTTAGGAGTTTGAAGGGTACCTACCATGTTAGTCATCAGTTTGGCATCGAAGCGGGTTCATCGACAGTGGAAAACCCTGGCACGAAAGAAAATCCGAGTTAGGCCTGGTTTTCTAGGTACGGGTTTTACAACTCCCCCCTTAAAAGAATTTTGTCCTTGAAATTTCTACTTACCCATAGCCTCAAACAAGTGAGCATACTTCCTCCTCATAGATTCTTCCTATTCCCAAGATAAGTCTTCCACGTGCTAGTTCTTCCACATGACCTTGACGTAGTAAACGTCTCGATTTCTTAGGTGTTGAACCTTCTTGTCCAAGATTATTCGAGGTTCAAGTTCCAATGTTAAGCTTTCATTCAGCTGAAAAGGATCAGCTTCTAGTACGTGGGATCTTGCATGTACTTCTTAAACATTGATATGTGGAACACATTGTGCACATCAGACAATGATGGCGGTAGCGCTAATTGGTAGGCTATGGTTCTACACTTTTTATGATCTCATAAGGTCCCACATATCTAGGGCTCAACTTCCCCTTCTTACCAAAGCTTTTCAATCCTCTGAAAGGTGAAATTTTCAGGAACACTTTGTCTCCTACAGCATATTCAATGTCCTTTCTTATGACACCAGAGTAGCTTTTCTACCTAGTTTGGGCTGCTTTGATCCTTTCCTTTATTATGTCTACTTTTGGGTAAGTTTCTTGCATAAAGTCTGGTCCAACTATTCTTTTTTCTCCAACTTTTCCCAATACAGTAGGGTTTTGCACTTTCATCCATAGAGGGCTTTATATGGAACCATGCCAATACTGGCTTGGTAGCTGTTGTTGTAGGCGAATTCCATCAAAGATAGTTTCTCATCCCATGCTCCCTTGAAGTCTATGGCATAAGCACGGAGCATATCTTATAGGATTTGAATCGTCCTCTCTGGCTGACTGTCTATTTACGGATGAACATTTGTACTGAATCTCAATTCGATGCCCATTGCGTGTTATAGACTCTCCCAATACTGGATGTAAATCGAAGATCTCAATCTGACACAATGCTTTGAGGTACACTGTGTAAACAAATTTCTTGGTTTATGTACAGTTTAGCTAGTCTATCTAACGTATATTGAGGTTGAACTGCCATAAATCTTGCTATTTTTGTGAGCTTATCGATAATTACCCAAACAACATCCACATTTCTGGGTATCAAGGGTAGACCTGTAACAAAATCTATTGTGACATAGTCCCATTTCCATTCTGGTACCGGTAACAGTTGAAGTAACCCGGATGGTCTTTGGCGGACTGCCTATACTTGCTGGCATGTTAAGCATCTATATACATAGTCTGGTACAACTGCCTTTATCCCATTTTTACCAAACTGACTTCTTCAGATCATGATACATATTTGTATTGCCTAGATGGGCTGAATAGGGTGCATTATGGGCTTCCTTCAGTATGGCTGTTGAAGGAATACAAAGTCTGCCTCAGAATTTGAGTGAGCCATCTAGAGAAAGAGCGAAGTTAGGATCTGACTTTCCTCTTTGTTGGTCTTCCCTTAGAGTTCGAAGGTAGAGGTCTATTGGTAACTCCTTTACTACTTTTGCAATTAAGTCAACTTTTATCTGCAAGTTTGCGAATAAGCTTGCAAGTTTACAAATAATTTAATTCCCCAAAGATTCTTCTAACAAGTCAAATGTATCTTGAGCTTCTCTTTGTGTCGCTAGAACAGAACCCAGTTCCATTCTTTCTTCAGGTTTTTCCAGGCTTTTCCTACTTAAGGCATCGGTTACCACGTTGGCCTTCCCGGGATGGTATTAGATTTCACAATCATAATCCTGCAACAATTTTACCCATCTTTGTTGTCTCATATTTAAGTCTTTTTGAGCAAACAAGTAGACAAGGATTTTTTTATTGGACTTAATCTGAAACTTTTCTCCATACAAATAATGTCTCCAAGCTTTGAGGGCAAACACCACTGTAGCTAGTTCCAAGTCGTGTGTCGGATAATTTTCCTCATGTTTCTTCAATTGTCTCGAGGCATATGCTACGACTTGATCCCCTTGCATGAGAACACATCCTATGCCTAACTTAAAGACATCAGAATACAGAGTGAAAGGTTCCCTTGGTCTTGGGATCATCAAAATTGGAGCTGAGACTAACCTTTGCTTCAAAATTTGGAAACTTCTTTCACACTGAGCTAACCAGACGAATCTTTACCCTTTCTTGGTTAGTTTAGTTATGGCATAGTTATTCTGGAGTAATCTTCCACAAATCTACGGTAGTACCCTACTAAACCCAAGAAACTTTGGATTTTGGCAACCATTCTAGGTGCTTCCCAGTTAAGGATAGCTTCAATTACTGGGTCTATTTAATCCCTTCTGCTGATACTATGTAACTTAAAAATGCCACTTCGTTCAGCCAGAATTTGTACTTTTTGAATTTAGCGTAGAGTGTCTTTTCCCATAGCCTTTGCAATGCTTGTCGTAAGTATGTCTTGTGCTCTTCTACATACTTAGAGTAGATCAGTATGTCATTAATAAACACAATAACTAAAGTATCCAACATATCATGAAATTCCCGGTTCATAAGCTCCATGAACGAGGTAGGAGCATTAGTCAACCCGAAGGACATGACCAGGAACTCATATTGTCCATACCTAGTTTGAAGGGTGTCTTAGGTATATCACTCTCCTTTATCCTATTGGAGATCAATCTTGGAAAACACCTCAGCGGCTTGTGGTTGATCGAATAAGTCATCTATTCATAGCAATGGATAGTGGTTCTTGATGGTGTGCTTATTCAGTTCTCTGTAATAAATGCAGAGGTGTATGCTGCCATCCTTCTTCTTCATAAAAAGTACTAGTGCACCCCAAGGAGAGATACTAAGACTTATAAAATCGTAATCCAATAGTTCTTGCAATTGCACCTTAAACTCCTTGATCTCAGTAAGCGCCATCCTATGAAGCTTTCGATACTGGTGTTGTACTAGGTAGCAAATCAATCATGAATTCAGTTGTGCGTTCCAGTAGTAGTCCTTATAGATCCTTTAAAAATACATTTGGAAATTCCTTCACCACCTTTAAATCTTCTAGACGCAGTCGCTTGGCTGTAATATCTAGGACTGAAACCAAAAATCCTAGATCTCCATTTTGAAGACATTTGATTGCCTTGAACGCTAAAAGGAATGGCTTCCTTTTCTTTGTCCTCTTTTCTCTTTTGAATTCAAATATTTCCCCATTTTCATCTTCAAATTTCAAATTCTTCTCCGTACACTACTAGCCTTATGTTGTGATAACCAGTCCATTCCTAATATCACGTCGAAATCTAACATCTCTAGATGGATCAAATTTGCTTTCAAGCTTCTACCTTCAACTAGAATTGGACATGGTCAGTGGTATTCATTAAGTACTACCTCTACACCAGGAGACAATCTCATGATCAATAATGTCTCTAGGGTCTTGGTATCACTTCCTATCTTTTCCCCAAAAGATGGAGATATAAAGGAATGGGTGGCTCTTGAATCAAAAGTACCCTAGCCAGAATTCCCGCTACACTAACAGTACCTAATAATAATATGATGTTTTAGATGCATGTTCATATATTCAAATATAATTAATCTTAGAAGCATACCTATCACCACATCTAGTGAGGCTTCAGCTTTAGGTAGGAGTGGACAAGTCTTAGCATAGTGTCTCATCTGTCCATAATTGTAACATTTGAGGTTTGCAGGTGCTAGGACTACCATGCGGTTACTTGCAGGTGTGGCCTTGATTGTTGCTAGTTCGGTTGTGATTTAATTAGTTCTAAAAGTCTTGTTCGCTGCTCTACCACCAGCAAAATTTGATGTCCTCTTGTTACCTCCCTTCTGAGTGAAGTAACTATCTCTCAAACTGGCTTTGATGACCTTGACTGTTTGGATAGCCTTTAAGTAAATCTCCTTTCCAAGGGCATCCACTATAGCTCGTATGTTACCCCTCAATCCCTTGATAAACCTTCAAGCTTAGACAGACTCTTCTTTCATGCTCAATGGGGCAAAGTAGAAAAGTTCCTCAAACTTGTGCTGGTACTCTTCCACAATTTTTTGTCCCTGTGAGACATTGAGGTACTCCACCTCCATTTTGTCCTTGAAACTTCTAGGAAAAAACCTGTCAAAAAAGGCCTCCTTGAAGATTTTCCAGGTGATCTGAGGGTGCTTTGCTGTCAAGAGTGTCATAGTCAACTCCCACCAAGTGTTAGGTTCTCCTTCTAGCACATAGGTTGCACACAGGATCTTCTCATCTTCAGTGCATACCATCATTCGAAGTGTCTTCTCTATGGACTTGATCTATATGGCAGGCTGCAATGGGTTGGCCCCTACTCCAATAAACTTTATAGGTTTCATCTTCATGAACCTCTCAATGGTTCAAGACTGGTCATAATGTGGCACTGAAGGAAGTGGTGGCGGGTTCTGATTTGTCATCTAATTTCGTTAGGTTCATTGACTGCTCTATTCAATCCTAGATGATCTAGCCTAGTTCACCATATTTCCTATAGGTGGTGGTACATTATTGTTCTTGTTTCCTTGCTGTCCAGCTGCCTGTGTTGTGAGTACTGGGGTCAGAAGGGTTCTCAGATCATCTAAAAACTTCTACTAACTAGCCTCAAATGCCCTGTGTTGCTTTTGGCTCAATGTGAGGGCCACATTCCTTATGATAGTGGGGAGGTTGTCAGGGGTAACTTTAGGTGGTGGGGAATGCTTTCTAGTTGAAAGGATCCTCCCACATTAGTGGTGGGTGGTTGAGTTTCATCCAGATTAGGCGTGCTGCCCAATCCATCTCCAAGTGAAGGATTCTTGTCATCACTATCACGCGGAATATTGCATCTAAGTGGGGCCATTTCAACTAATTTGACTCCCTGAAACGGGCATTAGTACGATTAGTAACATGTCCTACTGCAATGATACAAGTGATGGAAATCAAACATGCACAAAATTGGCACCAAATACATTTAAGAATAATTATGATCTTAAAATCATGTGTCACTTATAATTCATTTGATTTGTTTGTCCGGGGTCAATTGGTTCCGATCGAGATAGCGTATGAGGGATACGGGGCTTTCTGGAACCTTTCATTTGATGCGTCGATCGTTACATTCCTGCGTCCAACCATCCATTTGGATTCTTCCAAAAGGTCAAAATTTCAATCGGATGCTTGAGCTGGTCTTATGCTGAACTCTACTTCACTTGGATTTCACGATCGGTTGGGGAATTTTTTTTACCCAACTATAAATTAAAACGTGATTTTTCTTTCTCTCATTTCTCCTTGTAACTTTTGCTCTAAGTGGTAGGGAGCCTTATTTTCGCCTCTGGAAACCTCGTTCTCGCCTCCGAGTACTTCTTTCATCATTGAGTTTTTCACCAACTTCCGTTGGCATGGATTCAAGGTTTGGTTTCTCTCCTCTTCACTTGAAGTTCAGTTCCTAAGGTTTGGAAAATGACATATGGTTTCCTTTGAACTCATTCTTGGAGTTTTGTTACTCCATTCTTATGAGCAACTAAAAATTAATTGAATACATCAAAACCCAAGGTTTTTTTCCTTTATTTTTAGCTTAATAAGTATGTTCATAGAACAATGTCTGCTCTAAGCTGTATTATGATGGTTTACTAATAATGCAAGCCACCTCACCCAAGGAAAACTACTGTAAGTTGGCCATGGCGTCATGATCCGACGCCATTTAATGGGGTACAATTCGGTTCCTTAAAGGCTCAGCAAGCATTCCCAAAGTATAAAAAGAAACTGGACGAATCAGGTCGATGTGCGCTATTCGACGAGTTGGAACGATTCAACGTTAGAGCCATATTTGATGCTATGGGATGGTCTTACATGTTAGAAATTAATATCACCGCGGGGCTTGACTTGGTACCGTTTTTCTACTGCAACTTACGTGTAATGGGTGGTATGAATGATGATGATGATGATGCTGCAAATCTTTGCATTTCTAGTTTGGTGTTAGGTAAGGATATCTCTTTTGATACTAGACAACTGGCTGGAATGTAGGGTATATCCATGGGTGGTGAGATAGCATACTAGGTCTGTAGGATAGGGACTCCTTAACTGAAGTTATGAGGCTAGAGATTGCAAGTCAAATTCTCTTGCCAGGTAAGCGTCACAAATCATCAACTACCATCCCTTACCCCAAGTATAGGGTAAAATTGTGCAGCACAACATCCTCTACAGGGTGGTCATTACAATGACCTATCTTCCTTTGATCAATTCCTGGTTTATCGGTTTTAACTAGGGTACCAATTTGTTTACCTTACATTCTTATGCAAACCATGATTGCAGCTTCACAGGGTATTAGACATTCGAACCTTCCTTACAGCAAATTACTCACTCATCTCTTTTCACTCCTAAAAATTGACAAACTAAATTCTGATGCATATGAAGAGACAGTGGCATCTGCATTTAGCTAGTACGCCATCTCTAAAATGCATCCAAATAAGGTGGTACTTTCTGACGATGAGTTAGAGGCTCATCCTCATCCTGGAACATTAGCAAACGAGAAAATTTGAGAATGAAATAGAAAATAATGCACAAATGGATACTGAAACTGAAGGTAAAGACCAAGCAGATCCATCTCAAACTCCCATTGACATGAACACCATCTTGGCCGAGCTATGCGGCATTCGAGATCACTAGAGGTAGTTTGTGCACACTGTGGAAAATAATTTTAGGCAAGTGGGGCATGCCCAATCATCATTCTCATCTCAACTCCACGTAATGCAAGTAGCCATGGTAAGGGTAGGTATAATTGAAAATGACATTAAGGATGCGGCAACTGCATCACGAGTGAAGACCTACTAGCAAGTTCATGAGTCCCCACCGTCAGACTCTAAGTAATCAGATAATCTCCACATTCTTATACTGTTATTTTAGAACTATGTGTTATTCCCCTATTCAGTTGTGGTGCTTAGTCTCCATCCTTTCCCTAACATATTATACTCTTTTGTTAGTTACCACACAACACACTAGTTTAGTTTCATATTTACCAGTTATGATCTTTGAGCTTTTATTGGCCTATTCATCAGGTTATAGTAAAAGGCTATAGCATTGTCTTGGTTGGCATAGTGTAACAGAGCTTATTGCTCTGATACCAAATCTATCACACCCCAAAATACTAGTACAAAAATTTTTGGGATATGACTGGATCAACACTGTAATTTAGACATGATCCTACCAGGACCACATAAACGGTGTATACACATACCGACCACATAATAACATAATGCCACATACACAATCTAGCATAATAAATTGCGGAAGATAACTAAATAACCATGAGCCCTCTATTTATAAATACCAATAATAATACCATTGTGTTATATCCTTTTTAACATTTGTTCACCAACATTCACCAATCAACTAAATAATAGTATTACTGCCCTATAACCACAGGCTAACTAAATGAAATCTAAATAAAAGAAAACAAATAAATGGTTCACTACTTTAGAAACTCTCCATCAAGAATATCTATCCATCGAAGACACATGCGTCACATTCATAGTCTGTGGCATGTGCTTCATCCTCGAATGGCTTTCCTCTTAAGTGGGCTAAGTGGGAGATCGCAGGCGTATTCAAATACTCAGCAACAGTAGTACCTATAATATCATCTAAAAAGAATGGTGTACACAAGGGTCAGCTCTCCAACATAAGTTCAGTGAGAAACAAACAAGCAAGCAAACAAAATGCATGATCAATTTATTACACATAGTAATGCAAAAGTCTGGTATCATGTAAGCTAGTATGCTATAGTAAGGCCTAGCCACACTTCTCAGAAGCTGACTATAACCTCCATGCACGGGACTGTTAGGACACTTACTAGCCTACTCCAATAGTCCTGGTAAAACCACATGACATCCAAATCAGAAAGGTGAGCGGATAGCAAGTCCGGCCAGTGATGCTCCAAAGAACATTGCCAACCCTTCCCCCTCATCACTCCATTATACCAGTACCTAACCCCCTACTGGCCAGGGTTGCATACAAGGATTGTACCACTAACCAAATCTTATATGTCGCCCGAAATATACCAATCCCAGCAGGAATCCCAGACCATCCGTTTTGCCCCCCCAAGATGTTGTCATTCCACTAGGGGTGAGTGACATACTCATCAAGAATTATCTAGCAGGTAGGATCCAACGGTTCTTGACTATTTTACCTTTGCCTACTAGGTTTCAGTCACATACATCTACACCATAATCATATATTATAAATGAAAATGCATTCACAAAGTAGTTATTGGATGACATGTTATCACAATAAGCATGTGGCACTATAATCATATATCATAAACACTCCAAAATCGATTAGGGGTTTTGTTCCTCACCTGATATCACATATTCGTGGTTATTTATGCTAGAGTAACTAGTGCTCCAGATGTGCTCTACACATCTATAGAATGTGAAATTATTGGTTATAATTTCTTCATTACTAATTATCAAATCATAGAAATCTAAGGTTCATCGGTCAGTGCCTCAGTCAAGCATATCGCATTCGTCATAACATTCAACAGAGGTCAGAACCTTCCACCAATGGTAGGTCACGGTGTCGATTGATACAGTATCTACGATCGCCGCATCGTCCGACAACTTTCAGAGACCTTTCTAGGATTGCTTTGTCTCTACACCGACTCTTATGATTCATCGTCCAGGGTATGGTCCAACTTCTTTCTGAAGGTTAATTAATGGTCTTCAAGATTAGAATTATACTATAAACTTAGTCTATACACTGCTAACCTAGTGTGGTCCAATGGTAGGGTACCTCTTAGGTTTAAGTATTAACCTAACAACGATGGAATTTAGGGTTTAACCAAAGTCATTCATTGAGAGTATGTATTCTCAAATCAAGAAGCAATACTATAAAACCCGCACCCAGAAAAACCAACCTAATTCTGATTTTCTTTCATGCTAGGGTTTTCCACCGTAGTCGAACCCGATACGATGCCCAATTGAAGACCAATGCGATAGGTACCCTTTTTAAAACCTTATCACTTTCTAATTATACATGAATGTGTAACTTAAAGGGGAGCCAGTCACTACTAGGCAGTCGGGAATCCCGATAGTCCAAGGACCGATACCATAGATCGGCCCAACCAAAAACAAACCTGTTCTCGAGATTACCAGTTGGATTCATATTAGGAGACCATTTAGGATATTCCTAGGACCCATAGACAAATCTAGAAGGGACCCACACCCATCCTAACTACTTTGGAGTTGTAGAAGGGAAGGAGTCTCTCTCTCTCTAAGCTCAAACTCTTGCCACGTGGTAACTATTTAGGAGTCCCCATTCAAACTAAGAGTTCTACCCTAACAAGGAAACCATAGAAGAATAAAAACCCTACCTTTTACCCTCCTCTGAGTATGTATTTATCTCAAAAAGTTCTGACACAATCTCAAGAGAAAGGAAGGAAGGAGAGGAAGAAGGTGAGTCTCTGCAGCACTTGTGTGGGAAAATTACCGACGACGTACAATGTTGATTAGCATTGATCAAGCCACCGTCAGTAAAACCCTTAACTCTTGTAAATTCTAATGCAAAACTCGATGTCTCATTGAAGGATGTAAATTTGATGTGGCAAACACTCATCTTTCTGAGAACATCACTTTCTAATGAATGGCCTAGTTTAAACAATTGATTTCATGCTTGCTAGGATAGTACATAGACTTAAGAGACACCCTACCACCGGACTACATTATGCTAGCAAGGTATGAACTAAATCATAGGAAAGAATCCTAATAAGCTAAACAAAAAATTGAGCTTCGGAAAGGGGCGGTTAATACTCTGTACCGACGGATATATCGACCGACTAATGGCAAAATGTCTAGATTTTTCTATCGGACTATACATCGATCGCGATTAGCGACAGATGTAACGACCGGTAAGCTCCAGACTTGTATAAGTCAAAAGTAAATCATGTAGGACTTCAAATTAATAACCTTACACCTTGTATAGGCATAGAACACCTCGTGAACACAAATTTTGCTAGCAGGGACAATCTCAATTAAGCCATATCAGGTGAGGAACAGTACCCCTGACTAATTTTGGAGTGTTTCTAATATATGATTGTTGTACCACATGCTTGCTATGATAACATGTCATTCGATAACTACCTTGTGCACGTATTTGCGTTATATTATGATTGTTATGTAAATGTATGTGACTGGAAACTGGTAAAAAGTGGTAAAACGGTCGAGTGGATTCAACCTGCTATATGATTATTGAAGAGTATTTCACTCACCCTTACCAAGATGACAGCATCTTGGGGGGGGGGGGGCAAAATAGATGGTCTGGGATTCCTGTTGAGTTTGGTAAGAGAGCTACATCGGATGACATATAGGTTTTTGGTTAATGACACTACCCCTGTATGCAACCCTGGCCAGTAGAGGGTCAGGAATTGGTAGAGTGGAGTGATGAGGGGGAAGGGTCGGCAGTATTAGTTGGAGCGTCACTAACCGGACTTGCTGCCCAATCACCATTCTAATTGGGACATCGTGTAGGGGCACCAGGACCATCAGTGTAGGCTGGTGAGTAACCAGCACTCCCGTGCATGGAGGTTGTAGCCAGCCTCTGGGAGGTGTGGCTAAGCCTTACCATAGCATGCAGCATACATGATACCTGACTATTGCATTGTTGTATGTAATAAAACTGATCATGCATAATTGTTGCTTACCTGTCTGTTTCTTACTGAGCTCATGTTAGAGAGCTGACCATCGCGTACATCATTCTTTTTAAATGATGTTATAGGTACTACAGTTGCATATTATTTGAGCACACCCATGATCTCTCAGTTGGCTATGCTAGGAGGAATGTGTATGAGGATGAAGCACATTGCGCGGACTGCGAATGTGATGCATGTGTCTTCGATGGATAATCATCTTGGAAAGAAGTTTTGGGATAATGAATAATTGTTGTTTTCTTTTATCTCTTTTGGATAAATTGTTTATATTTAGATCTGTTTTCTTTTATCTCTTTTGGATAAATTGTTTATATTTAGATAGCTCGTGATTTATAGGGCAATGCTTCTTAGATTCTTGGTTTAAGAAGTTAGTTGATGAACCTCGTTTTGAGGATAAACATAATGAGATTAATGCTTCTATTTATCAACAGTGAGCTCATAGTTATTTAGTATCTTTCGCTATATATATTACTCTGAATTATGATTATGGCATTGTGTTGGTAGTGGTTGGTATGTGTATGCACCACTTATGAGGCCCTGGTGGGATCACATCCAAACTAAGGTTGATCTAGTCATATCCCAAAGAAATCCAAAAAAATTTCAACCAGTATTTTGGGGTGTGACAGATTTGGTATCAGAGTGTTAAGCTCTGTTACACTATGCCAACCAAGCCAATGCTAAAGCAACCTACAGTAACCTGAGCAATAGGATAATAAAAGCTTAAAGAGCAAAAATGGTAAAAATATAACTAAACTTGTGTGTAGCATGATAACACCAAGAAAAAGCATAAGATGCTAGGGAAAGACAAGAGATTAAGCACTACAACTCCCATAGGAAAATAAGACTTAGTTTTACAACAACATAGGAAAGAGAAAATTAACGAGATCACTCTTAATCTGATGGCATGGGTTCATAAGCTCACTGGTAAGTCTTCATCCGTGATGTTGTGGTCATGTTCCTAAGGTGATCTTCAGACATTATACCCACTCTTACCATAGCCATCTGCATGATGTTGAGCTGGAAAAAGAATGAAGTTTGGGCATGTCGCACGTGCTTAAAGTTGTTCTCCACAGAATGTGAAAATTGCCTCTAGTGATCCTGAATGCCATGCAACTCAACTAGAAGGATGCCCATGTCAAGGAAAGATTGTGAAGGGCCTGCTTGATCTCTACCCCCATCCTCTGTGCCCAATTGTGCAACATCGTCTTCTTCATCTTCTAACTCTTCGTCCGTTAATGTTCCTAATGGACGAAGATGAGCCTCTAACTCATCATCAGATAAGACTACATCAGCAAGGTGTGTTTTAGAAATGTCATACCAACCAAAAGGAGAAGCTACTGTATCTTCATATGCGGGGTGATTTTGGATGTCAACCCCCAAGAGCTACAAGAGATGTGTAAGTAGTTTTCCATATGGAAGATTTGAAGGATCAATGCCTTCTGAAGCCATGATTATGTTCCTTATAAGAACGTAAGGAAGATAAACTGATGTCTTGGTTGTGAGCTGATAGACCAAGAATTGACCAAAAAAAGATAACTCATTGTAATAACCACCTTGTGGTAGAATGTTGTGCTGTACGATTCTACAGTATACTCGAGGCAAGGGATGATAATTGACAGTTTTATGACGCTTATCTAGTGTGAGGATTTGATTTGTGATCTCTATCTATATAACCTCAAACAGGGAGACCCTATCCTTAGGACCCCAAAACACTATGTCTCCACCCATGGATATACCCAACATACTGGCCAGTTGCCTAGTGTCAAAGGAAACATCTGAGCCCAATAATCAGCTGGCTATGCGAAGGTTGGCAACATTATTGTCATCGTTCATTCCACCCGTCACATGTAAGTTATAGTAGAAAAGTCATATCAGGTCAGGCCCCGTGGTTACATCAATCTCTAGCATGGGAGACCATCCCATAGCGTCAAAGGTAGCCCTATCGTCAAACCACTCTAACTCGTTGAACAATACGCATCGTCGCCCAGATTCGATAAACTTGTATTCAAACTTTGGAATTCTTGTTGAGCCTCTAAGGAAATGAACCGCAATGCATCAAATACCGGTGGAGCATTACGCCATGGTTGGCTCACAATAGTTTTCCTAGGATGAGATGGCCTGCAGGGATGGCAAACAATCTTAACAAATCTTGAGCAAACTTTGCTCCAAGAAAAAGCTCAAAAGAAATCATTATATTGCTTTTCCCAAACCCTATAACTTAGCTTTAAGATAGAAAGAGGAAGATCATACCTTGGATCCATAATGATTTAAGTAGAAATAGAATTGATTGATGGAAGGTACTCCCTGAGGCGAAACTAAGGTTTCTGGAGGCGAGAATGGAACTCTCCACCACTTAGAGTGAAAGTTGTTGTCACAGCCCATTCTGAGAAATTAAGCGTGATATCCGAGTCATCCACGAGACAATCCGAATCTTCCAACGACTGACAACCAAAATGATCTACCAACAGACCCCACAGTCTACACAAACAATATCCATAATAATCAACAATATTTAATAATCATTGCAGCGAAATAATAAGAGTTACAACAGAATTATAATAGAGAACAGATGCTTCCAATGTTATCAATACATAATATGTCTGTTATGTCTTACAAACCATTTTACAAGTAATATTCATATTACATATTCCCCATACTAAATAACTAGAGTAAATATGAGTTAAATACTGTAGATACACCAAACCACATCTATCTACATACTTTAAAATCGTGGAAGAGAAGTGTTGACTCAAGTCCCATAAACACAGTCTTTATAGATACAGCCTTTGACATGACCCCTCAGTGGCACTCCACCAAGAAAAGTGCCATTTACATTAATAGGATCCATATCAGCAGTCGCAGAGGAGGTACCTATAACCAAAGCTAAAAAGATTTCAATATCGAGGGGTGAGTTCACATCCCAACTCAGTGAGAAATAAGGTATCCAATGCAATCCTATGCAATAATTTATTAATGCAATACAAAAGCAAATAAACAAACAATTGTGAGTGGCAATCAAATGTGTATGCAATCATGGTCGGCATGTACCCTAGCTCAGCCAACCATCATTGATCTCGAGACGAACCCAGAAAATCAATGACACCGCTGACCTGAGTAACCCTCGATGATCAGTGGCTCGTCACTGGGTGAACCATCATTGACCCCGAGCAACCCTCATAATGATTAATGGCACCACTGATTCAAGCAGCCCTCAATGATCAGTGGCTCGTCCACCCTTTGCTAAAGCATAAGTCATTTGATCAAGTTGATGCAGGATGCATGAGAATATAATAAATAGGGCTACACCCCAGCAGAGATCCCTAACTCCACTCCAATGGACTGACCATGTCCCCACTATGGTGTAACCGGGCATATGGCCATGTATCATGCTCCCACATGTAGATGATTATATACCCCACGCACAATCACATCCATAACAATAATCACTCAACATGGCATGTACACGCAGTAAGTAAAGCTATACTCAAACAGGAATCCCCGTTTTACTCCAATGGATTGATCGTGTCCCCATTAGAGTATAGCATGCCAACATGGCAAGTGTATTATGCTTCCAAATGCTACACGCCCATCATACATGGTCTCAAAACAAAGATTGCACCCAGCCAAAAAACCCAACTCCCTACTCCCATGGTTCGTTGTGCCTCTACTCAGATACAACTAATCCCAACGTGATTCATGAGGTCATTCGTTACATAAACCACCATACATGGGTGGCATCCCAATAGAGAACCCCGGATCCCCACTCCAATGGATAACCGTGTCTCTACTTGGATATCGGTACACCAACATGGTACACATGCCCATGCTCCCACATGTCACGCTCACTATCATACATGGTTATGCACACATAATGATATGAAAGACTACACCCCATAGGAAACCTCGGATTTCCACTCCCAGGGTTCATCGGGGTCCTTACCAGGGTGCTAACAACCAATAACATGGCCCGCGTATAATTCTCCCACATGCCACACGTCTACCATTCAACAACAAGCATACATAGTTATTGTTATAATGTAAATGCATGAACAATTATATATACAATTCATTTGATGACATGTTATAGCAAGGAATGCACATACAACAAACACATGCTCAAACTCTACGTGACTCAATCCCTCACCTGTAGACACCAAAGGCCAGCAGAAGGCTTCATCTACTACCCATGATGTTTTACCTAATTAGTTAGATAAGCTTCATTAGTTTGGCAATAATCTTTTAAATCAACATAGATAAGTCCTAGAGTCCACGCTAGGATCCCAAGATAAGCCAAGAATTGAATCATTGGTCTTCCTAATCATTACTAGGTTTATAAATCAAAATAAACTAAATTAGAGGATAGAATCAGTTGGTCGTTCCTCCGATACATGAGGCCAGTTAACACTTAGTCATTTCTTAAGTATATTGAACCGGAGGATGAATCGGATGGTCGGTCATCCGGTATACTATCCGCTTCATATCCACTATTATACAGTGTGGTTCCAGTGGGTTTTTTAGAGGATCTATCGTGTATCATCCGACACTGCCTCCGGTTCATGCCATCAGTTCATGTCACAGGTTTATGCTTTCGGTACGAGGCTCCAGTTGGTTCAATGGTCATAAGCCAAGGCATTGGCTTTTGCGGAGGCATGGCCTAAGCTATTCAGAGGATCGTACCTCCAATTAAGTGGCTCCGGTTAGGTGGCTCCGGTTAGGTGATCTAGTTAGGTAGCTCTGGTTATTACTTGGTCTGATGAGCCAAGGCATTGTCCTGGCAAAAGACCAGTTTTTGTCAAGGATGGTCAATACCATGACTCCAGTTCAGACCAAAAAGCTATGCACGAACTAGAAAAGGCTTCCTTCTTTGGGGAAAGTCTTCCCCACTTAGTTTCCTTCATACTATGTAGTGGGAAACCTTCTCCCACCTTTATTACACCTAATGGGAGTCATTTAGACCCCATTATCATCTCCATTCATGGAGGAGGAGGCAACCTTGGTTTTCTAGATTAAGCTTGGTCTCCATTTTTTGGGGATTTGATTCCCATTTCATGATATCCATTTTAATGGTGAGAATCATATTCCCACCATCAATGTGACTTATGGAAGTCATTTAAGGTCCCATTTAACTCCATTCATGGAGTAGGTGAATCAAAACCTAACATTCTAGGTTTCCATTGGTCTCCATTGATGAAGACCATAAATGGTGACAACTGGAGACCATAACTGGTGACAACCACCAATGGAATCTAGACACTAACACCAAAGGAAAAGGAAAGAGGAGGCCATTGGACTTACCTCCAAGGAGTTAAGGCTTGGGCTTGGTCTCTTGAGCTCTTCTTCCTCTTCTCTTACTCTCCCACGGTTCCAAGAAGGGGAAAAGGAGGATGAGGCCTCCTTTTATAAATTTAGGAGAGAGAAAGACTCAATCTCGTGTTCAACTAGTTGCTATTAATCGGGGGAACGTTCATCTAGTTATGCCTTTGGTTGAGCTTATTATAGACTTAGGCTTAGTTTTATGGGCCCAATTCAGTGTGGATGCTTCCTAGGTTACATGTATCTTCTCTCACATGTTCTAGATTCGGGGCAAGGGATACCGATTCTTGATAGTAAGCTTGTTCAGATCCTGATAATCTATGCATAGACAGACACTCCCGTCCTTCTTCACAATTAATACCGGTGCTCCCCAAGGTGAGATACTGGGCCTAATGAAGCCCTTATCCAATAGCTCCAGAAGCTGTGTCTTGAGTTCTTTCAACTTAGTGGGAGCCAAGCGATAAGGAGCTTTAGAAGCCGGAGCTACTCCTAGGACTAGGTTGACAATGAACTTCATTTCTCTATTTGGTGGTGGACATGGTAGTTCTTCAGGAAACATATCAGGGAATTCACTTACTATGATATGTCTTTTAACCTCGGTATCTGGGCTTTTGTGTCCAAGACTGACACAAGATAGCTCTCACGTCCTTGATGTAGTAGCATGGAAGCTTGAAGTGCCGACAAGAACAACTTTCGATGCTTCCTGGTCTTGTCACATGTGAGCACAAATGCTTCCCCATCTGTAGGCTAGAATAAGATCTGACGCCTAGAACATAGGATGCTGGCCTAATGTTCAGCCAACCAATCCTTTCCCAATATCATGTTGAAATCCTTCATCCTGAGGCAAACGAGGTTAGCCCCCATTACTCTATCTTCTATGACCATGTCACACCATCCATAGTAGTCTTCTAGGCCGGACTTGGATCCCATATGAGTATGCACTATCAGCGCATAAGTCATCTTGCATAATGGCATTCCCAACTCAGAGGTGAATGCAGGGGATACGAATGAATGCGTAGCCCCAAAATCAAAAAATATACGTGCAGGTATGCTAGAGATAGAAATAGTACCTGTGACTACCCCAGCAAGCCTTCCCCATCCTCAGCAGATAAAGTAAAGACCATGCCTTGTCTAGGTGGTGGTGTCTTCTCTGGTTCTGGGCACACTCTTGCAAAATGGCCCGACTTTTCATAGTTGAAACATGCGCCATAGGGCACATATGAGGTGTTGGAAGCTGCAGGTCTGGGCTAACTTGCCTTGGGTGTAAAGACAGTCAGCTTGTTTGTAAATGGCGTCAGATTACTATATGCAAGCCTAACTATGGAAGGAGCAGCCGAAGCTGTAATTGAGGACCTTAGGTATTGTACATGGAAAGGCCTATTGGTAGGGCAGTGATTTATGCAGCTCATAGGCCTTTTCTAACCTTGAGACGGTAGAACTGGGGGTGCTCCACGTAGAGTGGCCAACAACTCGGTGAAGACTACCGCTATCATTCTTTGTTGCTCCTCTAGGTTCCAGACCAACCTACCCATAATAGCTGCATTTGAGCTACAGTTTGTACTGGAGGTGCCTGTAGGAGATCAACAAGTGGTGGAGGTGGTGGTAGAACATGTGGAAGTGAATGGGAATCACTATGTCCCACACCACCTTCATCTTCTTGCATAGAGGGCAAATATACTTGATGCCCTCTTGGTGCGCGCCTCGAAGGCATTGCTTTCAAATGGTCGAATGTTAGTAGGATAAATCTATAAATGCCCAAGTGTCAGTACCAACCACATATCTAACAAACCACAACACATAAAAATATCATGTTATGGCAAGCATGAGAAGCATTTTATCAATCATATAACTTTCTAGGGCTGGACATTGAGACGAGTTGAACAGATTTGATATGTATGTGACACACTGTGTGTTCCAAGGAGAGCAGCTATGTCTCCCTTTCATCATCTTGACACACATCTTGTTGCTGGCAGACCACTTGGGCCCACTCCACCTATAGTTCAGCAGAGTGGTTCAGATCCACCCCCTGCTATTGATCCTTAGTGATCACCTGTCACTTTCCTTTTTCTTTTACCTTTTACTTGTACTTACAGCGTCATCTGACTTTTGTACACGTCATGCATATAGGGTAACTGTCTGGTGTATAGACTATACCCTACTTTTGACTTATGCACATCACTTCTTTTGAATATAATTATACCTTCTTTTACTATCATTGTAATCAGATATTTTGATCATGGGATGATTGTCCAGGTTGTGGGCCGTATCCTAATTTTTGTACTTAAAAATACGATTCATAAATATATACACGTCTTTCTTTTGTTCGTAGTTCATACTATGGTTTATGTTCTTTCATTAGTTCTTGTAATGTGATGTAACCTAACTTACTGGTTTCCCTACTTACTATTGATTGGTTCATAAAAGCTTTTAGTTAGCCTAGGAATTTGTTTTGATACGTGAAAATACACATGTACGGGAAGTCTGTTGATAGAGTCAGAGTGATTGTGCTCTGATACCAGTATTGTCATAATCTATTCTGGGGATTCGGGTGTGATATCCAAGTCATCCACGAGACAATCCGAATCTTCCAACAATTGATAACCAAAATGATCTACTAGCAGACCCCATAGTCTATACAAACAATATCCACAATAATCAACAATAATTAATAATCATTACAGCAGAATAATAAGAGTTGCAGTGGAATCATAATAGAGAACAGATGCTTCTAATATTATCACTACATAATATATCTATTATTTCTTACAAACCGTTTCACAAGCAATATTCATATTACATATACCCCATACTAAATAACTAGAGTAAATCTGAGTTAAAAATTGTAGATAAACCAAACTGCATCTATCTACATACATCAAAATCATAAAAGCAAGGTGCTGAGTCAGGTCCCATAAACACAGTCTTTACAGGTACAGCCTTCGACAAGCCCTTCAGTGGCCCTCCACCAAGAAAAGTGCCCTCTACATCAACAGGATCCATATTAGTCGTCATAGAAGAGGTACCTGCAACTAAAGCTAAAAAGATTTTGATATCGAGGGATGAGGTCACATCCCAACTCAGCGAGAACTCAGGTATCCAATGCAATCCTATACAACAATTTATGAATGAAGTATAGAAGCAAATAAACAAGCAAATGTGAGTGGCAATCAAATGTGTATGCAATCATGGTCAGCATGTACCCTAGCTCAACCGACCGTCATTGATCTCAAGATGAACCTAGAAAATCAATGGCACAGCTGACCTGAGTGACCTTGGATGAATAGTGGCTCGTCACTGGGTGAACCATCATTGACCCCGAGCAACCCTCATAATGATCAATCGCACTACTGATTCAAGCAGCTCTCGATAATCAGTGGCTTCTCCACCCTTTGATAAAGCACAAGTCATTTGACCAAGTTGATGTAGGATGCATGAGAATATAATAAATAGGGCTACACCCCAGTAGAGATCCATGGCTCCACTCCAATGGACTAATTGTGCCGCCATTATGGTGTAACCGAATATATGGCCATGTATCGTGCTCCCACACGCTACATGATCATATACCCCACACACAATAACATCCATAATAACAATCACTCAACAAGGCATGTGCACGCAGTAAGTAAAGCTATACTCAAGCAGGAATCTCTGTTCCACTCCAATGGACTGACCGTGTCCCCACTAAAGTATAATGTAGCAACATGGCACATGAATTATGCTCCCACATGCTACAGGCCCATCATACATTGTCTCAACAAAGATTGCACCCAGCAGAGGACCCTGACTCCCCACTCCCATGGTTCGTCATGCCTCCACTAAGGTACAGATAATCCCAACATGATTCAGGAGGTTGAGAAGTACTAAGGTACAGCTAATCCCAACATGATTCATGAGGGGTATACCTAGCTTCTTTCCAAAAGACAAAGAAACAAATGAGTGTGTGGCTCTAGAGTCGAAAAGCACTCTGGCTAGTATGTTAGCTATAGGTACGATACCTGTGATTTTACTTAAATTAGTCTACATGCTCACACAAGGTATTCCAAAACATAAGGTTGAATCATACCTGTGACCACATCAGATAATTCGGCAGCATCCTCAGAAGTAACTGCATAGACCTTCCCTTGTTGTAACTGCTTCCTTGGCTTAGGGCAATCTCTTGAATAATGTCCTACTTGATCGCAGTTGAAGCATTTGACTCTAGTATTACCCTGTTTCTATTGAAGTTGGGCTGTTAGAGTAGTCTTGGCGGCTGCATTGAAGCCTTGAGTATGGAAAGGCTTTAAGGTCTTGTAGGGACGATTGTTTTAATCTGTGATTTGCATGAGATGATAAAATGTAAAAAATGGAATGAAAATAGAATGGAGTCGCCACCTAGATAAGGTCTAGGACCTATATACGATTTCTCATATGAGAAATACTAATGACTCACGTAGGGATTAAGACTTAATGGTCAAACCAAAGAAATAGTGGGTAAGTGTCATGTTACAATTTGGGAAGGTGTTAGGCACCCAAATTGCCTAATCCAAAGATTAGTCTCCATATACTATCCTTTCCTATCCTAATTTAAATTACAGGCAATGGCTAAACAATTTTAATAGGCACCAAACCTAGGTTCTAGATGTATTTAAATCTAGGAGCAAGCCATCAATATAACAGTAAGAAAAATTAAAATGTGATAGAGATCAAAATAAAATGATTGGATGACGGACCAATCAGCCAATTTCGGATAGCAAGCGTATCACTCAACATGCTGACAGACAAAATCATTTTTTAGTTATTGAAGCGTAGTCCAAAGTTCAAATGCAATGATTTTTTGAAAGAAATGAAAGTAATGAAAGTAAATTAAAAATAAATTAATTTAGGACTGAACTTGAATGGTAAACACTCAAGCTACCTACGTATCTTAGGACAAGCCTAAGAATCAAGCCCAACGTAGTTCAACACTTGGGTTGATTAGATGGTAGATCCCTATAGCCACTAGTCAAGCTAATAGGTCATCTAGGTTTAGGATATTGAATAGACTCCTACAGTCACTAGTCAAACTGGTAAGCCGTCTATGTAAAACAATCGAATAGACTTCTACAGCCACTAGTCAAGCTGGTAGACCGTCTATGTAAAGCACATCGAATAGACTTCTACAGCCACTAGTCAAGCTGGCAGACCGTCTATGTAAGACACATCAAATAGACTTCTACAGCCACTAGTCAAGCTGGTAGACCGTCTATGTAAAGCAATTGAATAGACTTCTATAGCCACTAGTCAAGCTGGTAGACCGTCTATGTAAAAGACATCGAATAGACTTCTACAGCCACTAGTCAAGCTGGAAGACCGTCTATGTAAAGTAGGGATTGAAAGGGACTTCCATGCGATGATGGAATGTTTGCCCAAGATTGAAAAGGGACTTCCATGCGATGATGGAATGTTTGTCCAAAATTGAAAAGGGACTTCCATGCGATGATGGAATGTTTGTCCAAAATTGAAAAGGGACTTCCATGCGATGATGGAATGTTTGTCCAAAATTGAAAAGGGACTTCCATGCGATGATGGAATGTTTGCCCAAAATTCCATGCGAAGATGGAGAATTGAAATGAAGTTTGAAATTTCAAATTTGAATTGAAATTGAGTTTGAAATTGAAATTGGAATTGAAATTGAAACTTGAAATAGAAATAGAAATTGAATTGAATTTGAAATTGAAATTTAAATTGAATTTGAATTTAAAATTGAAAATAGAGTTGGAATTAAAATTGAAATTGAATTGAATTTGAAATTGAAAATAGATTTGGAATTGAAATTGAAATTGAAATTGAATTGAAATTGAATTGAATTTGAAATTAGAAAGATATTTGGAATTTAAATTGAAACTGAATCTGAAATCGAATTAAAATTGAATTTTTTGAAAATTGACTTTGAATTTACAATTTCATTAAAATTAGAATAAAATTGGAATTAAAATCAAAATCGAAATAGAAATTGAAATTGAAATGGGAAATTGAATTTAGATTTGGGATTAAATTGAAATTGAAACCGAAATTGAATTGAAATTGAATTTTATTGAAACTATGCAGAATAACTGACTTGATAAATTTGAAAGATTATAATTTTTAATCAATGTGTAAATGCATTATGATGCAACTCGGGTATTATTGCAACCCTCATTGCAATTGGACTGAGCTTGGGTAATGGATTCCCAGGCAGCCTACGTATCTCGGGTTGGAGTCCGAGAATCAAGTCCATACGTAGTTCGGAATGAACTACTCATAAAAAATGAAAACAATTTTAATTTGTCAACATGTGAGAAGGTACTCTCGATATTGGACAATAAGCATCGGTGCCTCGCTTCATTCATACATACATTCACACATCTATATTTGCGCATCACAAGCGCGTGAGTCTGCATTGCACGGAAATAATTACAAAATTAATAAGAAATTCTTATGGGATACATAAGTGGGGATTGGGGATCAAAACTATTAATACATTTCCTTTCGCATTCGTGGGATACATTGAAAGGGTAGGGGACGTCCTAGTCTATCCCTCCCGTCACTATGCTAGGGATGGCAAGTGCCGCATGCATATCGTGTTACCTACCCGCATCGAATAATTATGGGTGCACGATGACCGAACCCATATACCATATAAAGTAAAGACATAGAATTAGGGGCGTTACCTGCCTGTGAGTAGAGGTGAATCGCAAAAGGAGTGATCCCACGTGTCTCCAACGCCGTGCGAAGTGTACAGGTGCTCGATGGCACGTCCCAAATAACAAGTTATATGACAAGAATATAATAGACATAGACATTGGGTCAGATAGTTTACGAATGAATTCTAACCCATGATAAGAATTACATAAAATGAAATCGGACTGACATGGACCTAACACGGTTGGAATCAGCCTTGAGTAAAAATGGGAATTAGTCTAAATTGATAATCATAAAAAAAATCAGATTTAACCAATATGAAGGGTAACTCAATTAAAATCAATTCCGAAATATGTCTAACATGATACAAATTGAATTAGATTGAATAGACCTTATCTAGTTTATAGACTTTCATCTCTTGAGGTGCTTGGTCGCATAGCTATAGATTTATGTATCATATTAGCAACACCGGCAGAATTACTGAAACAAACTAAAATATCCAAGAACCTCGGCTGATTCAGCCGGAGAAGAAAAATAAAATTAATTAAAATAAAAATCTCAAGAATTACAGAAGGGTGAAATATGTATCCCGTGTGTGACCTTAAAGTTACACTGGTCCAGGCAGTGTTCTGCGGGATTTTTGGTTAAATTAGGTCGAGGACAGGTGCTCTCAACGAACCTATATTTATTCTTGGCACCAAAATCTATGCACATGGCGCATTTTCCAAGTTAAGTAATAATCTCCATCGAGCAATTGAGATACCAAAACATTGTCAGGGTTATCACCGAGTACGGAGATGACGGAGAAGAAAGAACAGATGTTGGAAAAGAAACCATATAAGCAAATCAAGATTTAGGTTAAATCTGAAAACCTTAATCGAATGTTGCAAGTTGCAAGAACAGAGAAAAAATGATTAAGAATGAAGAATTAGGAGATAAAGAAATTCTTAATTCTAAACAAAATAAAGA
Source organism: Protea cynaroides (assembly GCA_028583415.1). NCBI lineage: Eukaryota > Viridiplantae > Streptophyta > Magnoliopsida > Proteales > Proteaceae > Protea > Protea cynaroides. Next base: position 40,972,584 of record CM053273.1, read on the forward strand.
ACACCAGGATCATAACAATGAAGAACCAAGAATGGTGAAAGAACTAAACAGATGTTTTCTAATGATGAAGAACCAAGAAGGTTTACTTCATCGGCACTGTAGATCAGAACCACAATAAACAAAGAACAGATAGGCACTACAAAGAAGAACTTTAATGAATAAATTGCAACCTCAGATCAGAACTGGAGATTGGAACTATAGATCGAAACGGCAATCCAAACTAGGGATCAATTTCAAATGGCAAGAATAGAGAAAGAAAAATAAAATCACTTTCAAGAACCTCAAGAATTTCAAATCGCAACTTCAGATCAAACGAATGAATAGAAAAAAAAAATGAGAATGAAGAACCGATGAACAGAGACTCCTTTTGGCAGATCGAAGAACCAGAGAACTAGAAAAATTTAAAGAACATATTTAAACAACAAATACTATAGATTAAACCAAAGAAATCGTAAATTCAGAGAGATACATCATGCTTGAGAAAGAATACAGCGAGTTTAAAGCACGACCATCTAAACAAGAAGATTAATCTAAACCAGATCTGAAATCTCAGATCTGGTTTTTTTCGGAATACCTGGAGACCCGTCGAGCGTCGTTGTATCTCTACTCTAACGCTGTCTAACCGCCATTGTCGAACTAGGTTTCAGAAACATACTTCGAAACTTTGAGGATTGTTGGAGAAGAAAGGTTAGGTTTCAGATCTAAAAAAAATCAAATCGAAACCGCCATTAGAGCTTCTACCGCCGCTATCTCGTCACTTCAGATCGCCGTCGCCTTCGCACCGCTGCCGTCGACGTCACCGCCGCCGCTGCTCCAGGTCGTCGTCGACTTCTAGGTCGTCGTCGACTTCTTCCTCAAAACCCCTCTGCTCAAACCCTCGTCTCCCCTCTCTATTTCTCTCTCTCGAATCCCGCCTCTCTGTTTCTTTGTTCTGAACACAGAGAGAATGACTCTCTCTGTGTTTTCTTTCTTTTTATATTTTCCTTTCTTTTCTTTTTTTTTTTACTTTAACTTACCCCTATTTACCATAATACCCCTTTTAGATATTCTTTTCTCTTTGACGTGGGTTTGGAGTTTCATTCTCCAAACCACGTGGACAACATTTGGTTTTTTTATATTATATTATTATTTATCATTTATTCATCATAATCATTATTTATATATTTCTATCATTGCATTTATTTTATTTATTAAAGTAAAACAATTTAGTTAATCGATCATCATTTTTTATCTGAATAGTAATTTATGATTATTCATTGGGATTTTATTTACTTTATTATATTTTTTTATTGTCATACTTATTTTATTATTATTTTTTACCTTGAGCTAAAAAAATGATTTAGTTTTCTCGACAAATTTGAAGTGTCTACAGGTCTTTGTATTCCTCCATTAAATGAGTTTTCATTAGACCTCTTCATACCTCTGCTTTGAGCAAAGTTACTCTCCCTTTGACTAGACTCCAAAACTTGTACTATATGCACAGCTTCATTGTATATCTCCTTTTCCAGTCCTAACACATGCTCACAGATACTTCTCCTAAGTCCCATGACGAACCTACGGGTCTTAGTATCTTCCTCATGCATACTGGCAAGAGCAAAGAAGAACAGCTCTTCATAACACTACTGATAAGCGTCGACAGTCATCTGACCTTGATATAGACTCAAAAATTCTTTTTCCATCAGATCCCTAAAACTCCTAGAAAATATTTCTCGAAGAAAGCTTATTTGAAGATAGCCCAGGTTAACTGGGTGTGCTTGGTCAATAGATAACCTCGAGTGAATTTTCACCAGTAGTGTACATCTCCTTTCAGCATAAATATTGCACACAATATCTTCTCCTCTTCTTTAATTGTCATCATCATGGAATTCCTTTCCAATTCATCAATCCAGTGAGCTGGATATAATGGATTTGACGGCTTACTCATAAACTCCTTCTGTTTCATCTTCAGAAAACACTCGATCAGCCTAGAGTGGTCAAGCTGATTTTGCATATAGTAGCCATACACAGGTGGCCGATTTTGGTAATTCCCTGAGTTGTTCATCCCCTATTATGCTCCGAGATTTTGGATTGGGGTTTGCATTGCTGGAGTTTGCTGCACTGTGGGTACGGTGTTGTTCTCCACAAGTGCAATGGGCACTGTATTATTAACAATAGGTGTGGGAGGCACAACGTGGCTACAAAGAAGTGTTGGTGTGGTATTTGCAGTTGGTGATGCAATCTCCAAGGCAGCTTGCATGTTTGTCTGCATCCAATGCAATGGTTGTACCTGTTGTGCTAAATTCATCACAACAGTGGCCAAATCTGTTGGTGGTACTGGTAAGTTAGTTGGGTTGTCCTTGGTGTGAACATCCTGAGGCGTAACATTTTGATTCCCAAGATTTTCTTCTTGTCCTTCTTGGTTTTCATTGGCATTGACCTCTATAGGTGGTGGAGGTGGGTTTGCATTCCGTCCCCTTCAGCTTGATTTATGCCCAACCATTTAAACTATTGGGTAAAATAGTATTGGAAAGACTATGTGAGACAAGATAGAATGAAAGTAGTATGTTAGTCCCACAATAGAATGAGAGAAAAAAATTATGAGGCATTAGGTCTAACAGTTCTAGCTCCATGATCGCTCTTTTATTTTTCTTTTGTTTGTACTACAGAGTAACTGTTCAGATTGTGGAGTACTCTAATTCGGATATACATTTTATTTTCTTCTTTTTTTACTTGTCAAATATATATATATATATATATATATATATATATATATATATGTATATACATATATAATATATATATATATATATATATATATATATATATATATATATATATATATATATATATATAAGTTTGTTTCACCTTTACAGTATGTGGATTATTCTCTTTCTTAATTTATGCTTCAACCAACAAGATGCTTATGTTAAGTTCTTATTATAGTTTTTATTTTTCCTAACTCAATTCATAACTTACGTGGAAGTAATTAGGTCAAATGGGTAGAGCCTGAGAGCTCTGATACCAAGCTGTCACACCCCAATTTTAGACTAACCAGTGGTGTGATGAACTGTCTATAAACCAATGGTTCAATCAAGATCCCGTATAGACCGTACCCACCATATTAAACCAAACACATTCCACAGTAATAATCAGAGATAATAAATAAGTAAGCAGAAGTCTTTGTAATTAATGAACTGAGGTCTAACAGTAATATAATAAATATTTAATCTATTTATCTCCAAATAACTCAAGACATAAAGTAAATAATCCATTACATGTTCTAGTGTTCAAATATAACTAAACTAATCAAAAACACACTGGTTGCATTCGCATGACGGATCATGCGCATCTTCCACAGCTTCTACGATCGTAACCGCCATGTGTCCATACGACGATGCGTTCACATAGTCTTCTACAATAGGACCTGCATCATTAACTAAAAATATTTGACATTGAAAGGGTGAGCACACATCACAGTACAATGAGCAAACAAAATAATGCGCAAACATGCGCAAACATATGCATGCATTCAATTCAATGTCTTTGGTCTGGTTTTAAGTTTGCAATGTGCTATAGAAAGGATTGGTGGGCACCGCACTTCTATACAAGAGTGTGTGAATCTACCCAATGAATCAAACACCATTGCCGTCCCACATGCACCCATCATGGAATAGAGATAGAGCTAAAATGTCTAGATCATACACTGCCAACACTTCCCCTGATTCCCTCCCCATACCAACACATAAGCCCCTACTAGCGAGGGCTAGCAAACTGGACTCGCAACTAACCAATCCTAATGCCATCCAAATGTATCCAAGGCTTCACCCGAGCATCCCTCAATACGTCCAAGAGATAGAGCTAAGGCCCCCCGATAGAGTCAAAGACCACACAGTCTGAGACCACCTCCCCAGATGCCCTACGAAGTAATAGTTCTGCTAAGGTAATGGCGATACGATGATGTCAATGTGAAGCATTATTTAGGGATCAACAGCCATCCCCACACAGCACACCAACCACACTCACAACACATGCCTATTCCTATCATCATCCATCAACATGGTAAAAACATTAAAGTAAATATGCATGAACAGCAATAGCATCAATATTGGATGATATGTTAGATGCACATTATAAGCATACAAGCATAGAATCATTCATGGCATTGGACACAATAAAGTAAAGGTAGCTTGTTATTAACCAATTAGTTTAGGTCTTGTTCCCTCACCTTTCTACGATATTCAATCTAGCAAGCTCAAACTCTTATCACTTGGCAATCTTTTAGGAGTCCCCATTCAAACTAAGAGTTCTACCCTAACAAGGAAATCTTAGAAGAATAAAAACCATACCTTTCACCCTCCTCTGGGTACGTATCAATCTCAAAAAGTTCTGATGCATTCTCAAGAAAAAGGGAGGAAGGAAAGGAAGAGGGTAAAGCTCTACAGCACTTGTGTGGGAAAATTTCCGTACACCGCTAATCAGCATTGATCAAGCTACGGTCAGTAAAACTCTTAACTCCTATAAATTCTAATGCAAAACTTGATGTCCCATTGAAGGATGTAAATATGATGTGTCAAATACTCATCTTTCTTCAATAATGAAATTAGTGTAGGTTGTTGGAAGGGAGAACATCTCTTTCTAACGAATGGCCTAGTTTAAACAATTGATTTCATCCTTGCTAGGATAGTACATAAACTTAAGAGACACCCTACCACTGGACTACATTATGCTAGCAAGGTATGAACTAAATCATAGGAAAGAATCCTAATTTGCAAAATAGAAAATTGACCATCGGGAAGGAGCAATCGATACATTGGACTGTACATTGTAAGGACCGGCGTAGTGATTGACCAATCCCAGAAAGGTCTCAGGAGGTAGCCAGATGATGTCACAGTCGATACTCTGTACCGACCAGTATATTGATCGACTAATGGCAGAATGTCTAGATTTTTCTGTCGGACCATACGCCGGTCGCAATGGTAGCGACCGATGTAAAGATTAGCAAGCCCAGACTTGTATAAGTCGAAAGTAAAACATGTAGGACTTCAAATCAATGACCCTACACCTTGTATAGGCATAGAGAACCTCGTAAATACGTCTTTTGCTTGTAGGGATAATCTCAATTAAGCCATATCATGTGAGGAATAAACCCCTAACTAATTTAAAGTATTTCTATTATATGATTGTTGTGCCACATGTTTTCTGTGATAACATGTCATCCAATAACTACCGTGTACACACATTTACATTATATTATGATTGTTGTGTAAATGTATGTGACTGGAAACTGGTAGAAAGTGGTGAAACGATCGAGGACCACTGGATCCAACTTGATATATGATTATTGATGAGTATGTCACTCGCTCTTTGTGGGATGACAGCATCTTAGGGGGCAAACGGATGGTCTAGGATTCCTATTGGGTTTGGTAAGAGAGATAAATCGGATGACATATAGGTTTTTGGTTAGTGGCACTACCCCTGTACACAACCCTGGCTAGTAGGGGGTCAGATACAGGTAGAGTAGAGTAATGAGGGGGAAGGGTTGGCAGTGTTCGTTGAAGTGTCACTAGTCGGACTTACTACATGATCACCATTTTGATTTGGATGTCGTGCGGGGGCACCAGGGCTATCGACGTAGGCTAGTGAGTACCCAGCACTCCCATGCATGGTGGTTGTAGTCAACCTCTGGGAGGTGCGGCTAGGCCTTACCATAGTACATAGCATACATGATACCTGACTATTGCATTGTTGTATGCAACAAAACTAATCATGCATAATTGTTGCTTACCTATCTGTTTCTCACTAAGCTCATGTTAGAGAGCTAACCCTCGCGTATGCCATTCTTTGTAGATGATGTTGTAGGTACTACGGTTACGAATTATCTGAGTGTACCCACGATCTCATAGTTGGCTATGATAGGCGGAATGCCATATGAGGACAAAGCACACAATGTAGACTACGAGTGTGATTCTTGTGTCTTCGATGGATAATCATCTTGGAAAGAAGTTTTGGGGCAATGAATAATTTTTGTTTTCTTTTATCTCTTTTAGATCAATTATTTATATTAGATAGCCCGTGATTTATAGGGCAATGCTACTTAAGATTCTTGGTTTAGGAAATTAGTTGATGAACTTCGTTTTAAGGATGAACACGTTGGGATTAATACTTTTATTTATCAATAGTGAGCTCATGGTTATTTAGTATCTTCCGCTATATATATTACTTTGAATTATGATTGTGGCATTGTGCTGGTAGTGATTAGTATGTGTGTGCATCGCCTATGAGGTCCTGGTGGGATCATATCCAAACTAAGGTGTTGATTCAGTCGTATCCCAAAAAAATCCAAAAATTTTCTGACCAGTATTTTGGGTGTTACAAATAAGATAATTCTGTCATTAATGGAGAATAATGACTTCTAATTTAATTATTCAATAGAGTATTGGATTTTGCATCAAAATCTATAGTCGGTTCAAAGTTTTACCAATGATTGCTAGACCAATGTTGATCGGAGGTCTATGTCATCAACAAATCTCCAATACTAGTGCTACAATGCTTCTCTCTCTTCCTTCAACTTTCCTCCTTTCTTTGAAAATGCATTAGAGTTTCTAAGACTAGTACGCACTCTAAGGAGGGTGAAAAAGTAGGGTTTTTAATCTATTGAGGTGTCTTTCATGGAGTAAAAACTCCTAGTTTAAACAAAGAACTCCTAAGGAGTTGCCAAGTGGCAAAGGCTTGAATTAGGAGGGGACTCCTTTCATTCCGCAGCTCCAAAGGTGGTTAGGATAGATGTAGGCCCCTCTAGATTCGTCTATGGGTCCTAGGAATATCCTAAATAGCTTCCAAAAAAAAAACTAACTGTCAAATCTCAAGGATAGGTCAGTTTTAACTTGGCCGGTATATGGTCCCAGTCTTTACAGTATTGGATTTTTGACCGCCAGTAGCGACTGGCCCCCTTTAAAATTGCATATCAATATATGGCAAAAAGATTTTAGAGTTTGAAGGGTACCTGCCATGTTAGCCATCAATTTGGCATCGAAGCGGGTTCATCGATCGTAAAAACCCTGGCACGAAAGAAAATCAGAGTTAGGCTGGTTTTTCTGGGTGTGGGTTTTACATCTTGTGTATGAAGAACCACTGGTCGAGCAAGAGCCTGACTTCATCACTCACGCTGAGCTGTGGGCAGTGGCGGAAAGGATGGATGCACTAACCTGGTTACTCTAAACGTTTCGACCTCCTACTAGTCCTCCTCATTAAGATAACTAAGGGATCCACAACCAAAGGCAAGAAGATGTCCCACAGGGAGAATGGACGCCCCAGGGACACCTGAACCCCCAAAGGTAAGAAGATGCATCACAGCCCATTCTCGAGAATCGGGCGTGATATCCAAGTCAACCCTTGTGGCACCCGAATACATCCAAGATCGCTACCACAATGATTACAAGCAAATCCCACAGTCTAAGCGTACAATATCCATAATAATCTAGAAGCAATAATAAAGTAAGCGGAAGCATTTAATATAAACAGATTCATCTAAATGATATCATATCCCATATTATGTATCATATTATCTGTTACAAAACATATGTTCTCCATCAAAATACTTATTACGATATCATTTTACACATATCCAAATCCAAAAGAGTAAATCTATTACATTGTTCTTGATAAACCTCATAATCTATTAACAAAAGAATCATAATAGTCAAGAGTATATCAGAGAAGGGAGGAAGTAAGGGGAGGGTTATGTCATGCGTAGACGGAGTCGCTGTTGGTACAACCCTTGCCATTCTCCCCACCAACATCGTCAGTACCAGCAACCATGCTAGCAAGAGGAGACTCCATAAACTCAACAATAGAGAAATCACCTGCAGAAGGATCTAAAAAATAGTGTCGACACGAGGATGAGCTCACATCCCAGCTCAGTGAGAAATCTAGTATCACATGCTATGCACATAGAACAACCAATGAGATGAATGCAATTTATTCTATACTAGGTCTCAGGTTTGTGTCTCTACATCTTGGGCGAAGATAGAAGCTGAATAAATGACCCTGGGCCACTAAACATCATCTACAAGTGAACTCCCCCCTTGGGGACTCCCATCCTCACAGGGTTCATTGCCTTCCACCATAGACCCCATATACGCCAACTATCGTACACCAATATGTCACTAACTCACCAGCTACCATACACCCATACGTTATTGGCTCCCCCAGGGTCTCCCAACTTGCGGGTATGCAAAGCTATGCCAGTATCTTTACCCCTAGTAGAGGGGCGTAGAAAACAGGGATGGCACCACTTATGTCTATTATGTTCATTCATTTCACTTTGGCTACCCGCCAGCAAAAGTCCGGATCACCCTCCCCTGGATCATTGTGTCCCCACTAATATGTCTGCATAACCATCGCACTATCCACCAGTAGAGAACCCCGGCTCCATCCCATGGATCACTATGTCTACCACTAGTGTATTTACATTCTAATGTGATCCGGGAACCTGCACTCTCATGCGTCACACTAACCACTATACATGGTTGCAATCCAACATGACTTGTGCACCCGCACTCTTATGCGTCATATAAGCCATCATACATGGTCGCATCAATTTATAAACAAAACTATACTCTAACGGCAAACCTCGGCTCCATCACATAGATCACTGTGCTTCCTCTAGAGCCTAGCATCAACAACATGACCCGTGTGTTGTACTCCTATACTCCACACGTCCACCATACCTCAACAATCATATAGCATTCATAGTTATAAACATGCAAATGCATGCTCATACATAGCATTCATGAAAAGCATATAATTAAATAACAACCTAAGCATGTTACTAGGAAAGTAGACATGTTATTAAGAAAATAGACATGTTATTATATGCCCTATGTGTACGGCCTAGGCCCCTCACTTGATTGCACAATACTGCATAATAGTAATATGAAGCCATAAAGGAAGGCTTCAGTAATCAACCTTGTTTGATACCTATTTAACATATAAGGATTCATTAGATTAGTTTCATGATTTTTAAATCAACATGGATCAACCTTATGTCCATATACAGGTCCCATGGAAGGCCATGAACTAAAAGAATGGTCTTCCTATCCATTACTAGGCCAAATAGTCAACACAGACTGAACCAGTAGATGAAACTAATAGAGGGTTCCACTGGTATGCAAAACCGGTTAACACTTAGAGTATTTTCCAAGTGGGTGGCACAAGAAGAATGAGAGGATGATCGTGCATTCGGCCAGTCATCCAGTACACACACTGTTATAAATCTAAGATTCCAATAACTTTTTCAAAAGCAATATCGGGTAATCATTCATCTAGCACTGGCTCTGCTTAACTACTAAGCTTGGGTGAAGGATCCGAACCAAACGGATCCACCAGGAACCGGTCGAATGATTTAGGTTAAGGAAGAAGTATGTGCCTCCGATTCAAGGCTCTGGTTAGTTCATATATCATTCAGCCAAGTCTTACCTTGGCGGTATTATGGTATTAGATAACCGGAAGAATGGTCATGATCGTCCTGCAAGTACGTGTTACTAGCTCAAACGCAGAAACTAGGTCACGATCTTAGAAGTTGGTTCCCATCTTTGGTATTCCCATTTTAGTTGGTGAAAACTCATTCCCACCATTAATAGGTAGAATGGGAGCCATTTATGGCTCCATTGTCTCCCTTAATGGAGTTGGTGCACTAACCCTAGATCTAAGTCGCCAGTAAGGGAAACTCCATTAATGGAGCTTCAACCACCAAGTCTCCATGCACTTATTTCCCAAAGGAGAGAGGAAAGGAAGGAAACCTCACCTCATTAACTTTCCTAATGGTGTTGGGTGAATCCAAACCTAGATTTCTAGGTCATTAATGGTGGTCACCATTAATGGTGCTCAACCACCATGGGTGTGGCCATCAATGCAAGGAAGAAGGAGGAAACTAAGGGTCTTTACCTCCAAAGAGATGGCCAAGGCTTGGAGCTTGGTCTTCAAACTCTCCCTCTCTTCTGCTTTTTCTCCTCTATTCCCTCTCAAAGTCCCATGGGGTAAGAAGGGAGGAAAAAGGAGAGCTCAGTCCCCTTTTATAGGAAATTGGGAGAGAGAGAGTAACTGGCTAGAGTTCAACCAGCGGAACTCAATCGGATGAATGTGATGCTAGTATGTTTTACCGGTTGGGCTAAAACACAACCAACTGATCCTTCCTTTGGCTCGGATGCTTTGGGATGCATGTCTTATCCATCCCAAGTCTCCTAAGACACTCTCTAACACCAATTACAAGTAATGGAGACTCACCTACTTCCGTATCAGGTACTCCACCAGTCAACGTGTTGCGACCTGACACAAGAGGAATCCAGGTTAGTAATGGGATTCTAGGTGCATGTATCACAAAATGTCCCTAGGAGAGAATGAGTGTCACGGGGCCATCCAGACCAATAAGTGCCCAGGGACCCCCCTAGTCGAGGGGAATCGACGAGGGCAAGCACTTGTGGTACAAGACGAATGGCAAGGATGGAATGGTGTTCCCCACACTAACAGGAGTCAAAATCTCCATCCTTTTAGCATCTCTTTATTTCAAGGAGATCCCTCTTATAATAACTCATCCTTCCACGGGCCTCGCATTCTCGCGAGGAAAAGATTAGCTGTCACACCCCAAATTTATGATATGTAAAATTTCAGAGCTAACTGAACTGACACACATTTTATGTTCGGTCCAACCCAGAATCTCAAAAGCAGTGCACGCCCAACCTTAACCACACCATGACCAATGCCACAAATAATTAATCAGAGTAAATTAAATAGCAGGAATAATAAATCAACTAAGCTTCTATTGATAACTTAAATAAAATAAATAGTCATTGTATCAAACTTATTCTGGTTCAACCATCCATAACCAATAAAGTAAAACCATTTATAATTTAGCCCTATAACACTGGGCTATAAACTAGTATTGTAAAATGTAAATGTAACTAAAACAAATAAATAAACTAAAGCTTCGGCATTCTCCAGCATTCGGTACAACATCTCTTGTTTCCTCCTACTTGAATACACATGCATCACACTCATAGTCAGCATCATGTTCGTCTTCCTCCAGAGCTTGTACGCCCACGTGCACCGTAGATGTGACCACTAGGGAGTTTATGTAATCAACTATAGTAGTACCTACAACATCAACTAAAAAGTTTGCGTACGCGAGGGTGAGCTCTCTAACTTAAGCTCATGAGAAAACAGACAAGCAAGTAAGCAGAATGCATAATCAATTTATTACACATAGTAAATGCAATTGGTCTGGTATAATGTATGCTAGTGCTAAGGTAAGGCCTATTCATGCTCACTTAAGCTGATCATAGCCTCCACGCATTGAGAGAATGGATACTCACCAATCTACACCAATAGCTCTAGTGCTTTCACGCAACATCCTATATAGAGAGTGATAGGGCAAAGGTCTGGCCAATGATGCTCCAATGAACATTACCAACACCTTTCCCTCCTCCACTATCCATACCAACACCTGACCCCCTATTGGCAAGTCGCATACATGGGTCATTCCATTAACCATCAATCCTACATGTCATCTCATGTATTTTCCCCCACTCCCAGCAAGAATCCCAATTCGTTCGTTCACCCCCACCTGAACGTTGTCATCCCACTAGGGTGTGAGAACCTTACACGTCAAGTTTACCAAATAGGTTAGATCCCTTGGTCCTCAATCGTTTCACCACACCTTACAAGGTATATTTAGCATACATTCACATAATTAGATAATATAGATGCAAATACATGCAAAGGCAGTTATTGGATGACATGTTATCATAATAAAATCAATGCAATCATAGGCATAATCAAAATATAGAAACACTCGATAAAATAAGTCAGGGATTTCATTTCCTCACCTGAAATATGAAGATTACTACTATACCTAGTCAAAGGGTCACTCTTAGTTACATATGAGTCACTTAGCGCACGGGAAATTTATCAAATACAGTGTTTATGAGAATCAGTCGGATACAAGGTTTCTTGAAACTAATCGGTTGCGATCATTTGCTTGTGATTGGTCAAAACCAGTGTCACGGTCAATTGCTCTCAGGAACCATTTTGTTTCCAACCAATCACATATCCGACTGCTACGGGTGGCATGACCAGATGTCGAGGCTGGTTACATTTAAGGGATTTCCTGAATGCATCCGGTCACAAATCCGGTTGCTTATATCCCGACCGGTAGTCGAGCCTGGACCTTACCCGAAAGGTTGGTCTGGGAATTTAGTCCACTCGGATTTCAATAACAGACCTCTGTTATGGAAATCCATTGTTGAACCCATTGGCTTGACATCTATATGGGATTTCCACTCCTATTCTAGGTCTTGTGAAGTCAAAAATCAATAAACCACCTAGACTAGAGTTTCCTATTGGATTTATAATAATGAACAGACTCAAGGTATAACTTGGAGTCAAATTCGATGGGGTCTTCCTCAATCCTACTCCACTAATGGTTGATGACCCATGGTTTTCATTAGTTATGCACCATTCTAGTTGAATACAAAGTAGCATAGGGTTTACTTATAGCGGTTTCAAACTAACTATCGATGATATTGAAACACGTCGGTGATTTCCAAGGTGATTCTTCCTTCTAGCCTCCTTCCTCCTCCAACTCTCTCCTCTCTCTAAGAACGCATCAGAACTTTGGGTACGGAATAGTACTCTGTGAGAGAGAAAGAGAGAGAGAGAGAGAGAGAGAGAGAGAGAGAGAGAGAGAGAGAGAGAGAGAGAGAGAGGGTTTTGAGGAAACTTATATGAAATTGGAGTCTCCTTCTTGAGGTAGAACTCCTTAAAGTGTTAGACACTGCTAGGGACTACCAAGTGGTAACTTGAGAAGTCTCATATATTTTCTACTCCCTTTATCAATCCCAAGGTAGTTAGGAGTGATGTGGGACCCATTGGGGTCATCCCTAGGTCTAGAGAATATTCTCACTCGACCTTGTAATTGAGTTTTAAAAGTTACATTTACAGGCAGGCTTTTCTGGCCTTAGCGGTCGTAGGGTCCAACTGGAATTATTCTAGGTTCCACCGACAGATTGTAGCAACCAGTGCCCACTTCCAAGAGCACTTAAAGCTAAATTCCTAATAGGATATTAAGGTAGCTTGTACCTGGTTTGAGTTGGTCTTCGTGTCATCATTAGGTCTGGTTTGTCAATGGTGGAAAACCCTAGCACGATTTGAAAATCAGAGTTAAGCCAGGTTTTCTGGGTGCAAGTTTTACATTTGGTCCTCTACGAGAAGTCCCTTATAGGACACCATCAGATCCCGTACCAAACGTGGGAAGTGCCCATAATAAACCGTGTCCTCCGAGACCATCTCCCAAGAGAAGAAGGTCGGGAGGGATTCTCAGTCATAGTCAAGGATGACCTTGAAGGGCAAGTAGTGGCCCTACATGAGCAAATGAGTAACTTCTTAAGGCATACAAAGAATGCAGAGGACAAAGATTATAGTATCGGCAACCCCCTGTCGGACATGATCATGAAGGTTCCCCTCCCAAAGGGTTTCCATATGCCAAAGGTGCCCCCCCTATACGACGGCACTACCAACTTGAAACAGCCCTTAAGAAGCTTCATCGCAATGATGCCTCTCCATTGATTCCAGGACACCATTGTGTATCAGACGTTCTCTTCCATCCTCAAAAACTTGGCTCGCCTATGGTTCAATAGTCTCCTGCCAAAATCGGTCGATTTGTTTAAAGATCTCAGTAAGAAGTTCTGCACTCACTTCTAAGGGAGCAAAGCCCAAAAGAAAATGGTGAAATACCTAATGAAGATGAAGTAGTAACCCAACAAATCCATCCATGCCTTCTTCTCTAATTTTAATCAAAAGGAGCTCGAGATTAAAGACATTGAGCGTAATATGGTCTTGACGACCCTACAGATGGCCATCACTAATCGCAATCTAGTATTTTCATTTGTAAGAAAGAGCTGACGGACCTCAAGGATCTCTTGGCTACATGTGAAAAGTATGACATTGTAAACAAGGCCCTCCAGCCTAGTAGGGTAGAAGTCGGACCCTCTGAAAAAAGGAAGCCCATTATTCCCTACAAGGAGTCCGAGAAGGAGAGAGAGAGTAAAAAAAGGTGAGGAAGAACTATGAAGAAGGTCACATACATCAAAAATGAATCGACCTGTCCTCCTCAGTAAGACCAAGCAGGATAGCCCAAGGCGGGTATATCGGACTTCAATCATACGTCGAAAATGAACCGACATGTCCTCTTTGGCAAGACAGAGCATGATGGTCTAAGGAGGTATAGCGGACTTTAATTATACTTCGAAAATGACTCGACCCATCCTCCTCGTTAAGACCGAGAAAAATGGCCCAAGGTGTGTATAGTGAACTTCATCATACATTGAAAATGAATCTACCCGTCCTCCTCGGTAAAATCGAGTAGGATGGTCCAAGGTGGGTATATCGGACTTCAACCATATGTTGAAAATGAATCAACTCATCCTCCTTGGCAAGACCGAGCAGGATGGCCCGAGGCGGGTATATCAGACTTCAACCATACGTCAAAAATGAATCGACTACTCATCCACTTCCCCTCGGACATGATGAGACAAATGGACAAGGAGGGTGGAATTTGAAAACAAAATACTCAACAACTTCCCCTCATCTAGGTCAAGGCAAACCCAAGGAGGGTGGCTTCAAAATTCCCAAGACTCGGCACCCCAGAGGGCCAAGGCATATTGCCTAAGGTGGTCACCTTGGCCATTTCTCCTCATCCAAGCTAAAGAAAACCCAAGGAGGGTGGCTTCAAAATTCTCAAGACTTGGTGCAACGGAGGGCTGAGGCATATTGCCCAAGGTGGTCACCTCAGCCATTTCACCTCATCTAAGCCGAGGCAGACCCAAAGAAGATGGCTTCAAAATTCTCTAGACTCGGTGCCCCAGAGGATAGAGGCATATTTCCCAAAGTGGTCACCTTGGCCATTTCACCTAATCCAGGCCAAGGCAAACCCAATGAGGGTGTTCAAAATTTTCAAGGCTCCGCGCCCCGAAGGGCCAAGGCATATTGCCTGAAGTGGTCACCTCGGCCATGTCACCTCATCCAAGCCAAGGCAGACCCAAGGAGGGTGGCTTCAAAATTTTCAAGACTCGACACCCTAGAGGGTGGAGGCATATTGTCCGAAGTGGTTACCTCGGCCATTTTTCCTCATATAGGATCGACCATACCAACATTGCAGATTAGACTTCTTCCCCTCCGATTCATACAAGGCAAGAAGCCAATAAGCGTAGAAGTGTATGGATACCACACCACAAAATTTTTCTTCTTTTTACTTGCTCATTTCCCTCTTACAAAAGCAAAAGAGCAACGAGGCAACTGTTGGGGATAAATATCACCCCCAATACTCACACGGCACCTGGAAAGTGGGAAAGACTATTCAACCATAACACGTGGAAAGTGGCCAAAGAATAATCAAATCACACCAATGTTCTAGGGAAAAATAGACCTTCCACACAAGAAGAAAGGACGTACCAGTCATTATGCAGAGCTTTTAGGAGCAAAAGAGAAATTACGCAATGACAATGACTTTAACAATAAGTGCGCCTATAAATACTTCCAGCCGGCAAGGTCAAATAAAAACAACATTATATGAGCTTTGGCCCACTTTGCTCTAGCACCTACTTAGCCTCTGCCTTCGGCCAACTTAGTCTCGGATCGGTATTTACCATAACCTTCCTACCCCACGTATTATACAAAAGGTCAGATTTAACTCTGATTATCTGTGGCCAAGAGTCTTGACTTAAGTATCGGAGTGGTCACAGGGCCCACAAGCCTGACCCCACCTTTGCCCTATTTTATTGTCTACAGGTCTGACCCAGTGGAAGAGCTAAGTGTGTGGATTCTAGCAGCAACAGTGGCTAGAGCATGGTTTGCCAAAATCTGCATAGGTTAGGTGTTATTGATGGAACATGGTAAGCTTATCTTTCTCCAACATCTAATAAGGAGGAAAATAGCCTTTGGTAGGAACATCACCAAGATGTTGTGATGTTTCCGATGTTGAAATTGATAGAGGGGCGCATGGACCATCACAAACTTTATAACTTGGATCCTCTCAAAGTTTGAGATGTCTGAGCTTAGAGGTTCTGCTTCTCTAATGTTATTTTAAAGTTGTCCAGACCTTGAGCATTTCCAATATGATTCTTTTTCTCTTTGTCGAAATGGAAAAGGAACCCAGCAGCTATGCAACTAAAGATCCAAAAATTATCAGTATTTATCAAATCTATTTCTATCTAACAAAACACCATTGGATAAAAAGATAAAGACATTGTTGAAAAAGAAAAGGCTTTTTTCAAGTGAAATGAAACATTTTATTCATGCAACAAGAGAAAGTTTCTCATTCCTTAGCTGGAAAGGTATGTGGCCATGAAAGAGGGATTAAGTGGAACAGAATTGACAGGGTGGTAGGGTCGTTGAAACACTTGTTCCTTACCCTATACTTCATCTAGAGCCATCATTTTCCGGTAATAGGTACTCAAACTAAAGTGGATTCTATACTTCTAAAGAAAGATAAAAAGCTTTAAGAAGGTCTGCTGTCACGTAATTTTTCAAGTTTAATGCTAGCATGTGAAACTCTCCTTCCTTGTTTTTTTTATATGCTTGCTGGAAAAGGCCAGTGAAGTGCAAGAATGTTGTATGATCGAACTCCAACCCACGGAAGTTTGATCATATGCGAGAATTGTCTCACTTTCAACCTTCTATTTCAAAATTGACATTAAGTAGATGGAATAAATCGTAGGGAATCTAGGTTACTGCGATTTGGCTAACACAAAGATTAGCAGTGTACGAAGGTGTGATTCTGTGAAAGAAGGCAGTGGACAAGAAGGGTACTAAAAGCGAAATGATAACCAAGGATGGTTGGTTCGAGAAAGATTCCTTTGAATGAATATGAGGGCTTTCACCCAGGACTAATACCTATAGTTGTAGCCAGATTAGCAAATAAGAAAACTCCGACAACAAGAAAGTCTCGCCAAACCAAAATGGAAGAACTACCGGAGGTGGACGGTAAAGTATAGCTAAAAGGCTTTCTTATCTGTAGAGGACCTAACAGAATACAGTGCTCCAAGAGTCAATTGTTTCGTGGTTCACACGTCAAAGTGCTTCAAAAGGGGTCAGATCCCTTCTTACTGACAATATAGCTACGTGTTGGCACTCAATTAGTAGCGCTGGCACCTCACTTGGCTGCTCAGCTCACTTCGAGCTTTGGTATTGAAGGAGGGAGCAAAGCAACCAATTTTTAAAAGGAAAAAATCACTGCTTGGTCTAAGGCAGTGAGTTTAGTTCGCTATAGTCTCGTTGACGCGCTTTAGCGGTGCTAGTCCCTCAATAAAAGAATGGATTAAGGTGATAGAGTGCTATCAGGAGATGCTAGGCTTTAGACCTGGAGTGGCCAAAGTTGATCTTATTACTGAAGAGTCAACATAAAAATTAGAACTTGGCCAAAATTTTAGATGCGGTCCTATTTTTTTATGTATATACATTTGTAAGTGTGTATTTGAGCTGTTGTTTAGCTCTATAGTCTAATAAAGGAGTATAGAGGTAGATCCAGATCAAATTAAAGCCATTTTAAATGTGGATTCTTTGCTACTGGACATGGAGAGTCGCTCAGCAAGACTTTTAGTAGTCTCTGGGTTTTTTTTTTTTTTTACATAAGGTAGTTTGCTTACTTAATGCATGTGCTAAGGATCTAATCAGAGTCAAACTTTTTTTTTTTAATAGAAAACCTTTCCCTTGTTAACTGGTGTACAAGTATTCCCCTTGATCTTTAGTAAAGTTAGGTCTCTTGTTCTCCACATTGTATTTAAAACAATGTTCCTCATATTGGGTATCCAATATGAGTAGGAATCTTAGATCCAAACACTATATATAGATGGTGAACTGCCTAAACAAGAATTCTTGAATGGAGAACTTCGATACCTAGCTCTTATACTTCTCAAATGAATTCTTAGAGAAGTGCACCCAAAATTCCTTAACAGTGGCATCTATGCCAACGGCCAACTACCCTACGCTATTGGCAGTTCCAAGTCAAATATCGACTAATGGCTGTTAAGATGAGAGATGCGGGAAGCAGAGATTCAATTTGCAATTCAATAGAGGTTAACTTTAACTCCTCTGGGTTTGATCTGAGAAGGGATGCCTTAGAACTGGCTCGAATAACATTCCATTCAACGATATTTAATCAAACAGAAGTCTAAACTATTAATCTAACTTAAAATTGTAAGACCCACACTCCACTAACTCAGTCTAATATGGGTTAACGTGTCATAATAGGTTTCCCATCATACTTCCCATCATAACTAGGTAAAACGAAGCAACCAGATAACGAAACCACGCATGCAAGGTATGAAACTGAGACAACTTTAACTTGTCCGGTCTGACCAGATGAGGTTGTCTAGTCTCGCGTATGGTGCAACTAGACATGCGACCGGACAAGTATAAATTAGAGTCTGAGTTAAGGAAAGTTTCCTAGTTTGTTTAGTCTACTCTCCTAAACGGGAGAAGACTCATATTTGGACATTGTCCTTCATACATAAGTCTTTTTTCCCATTCTCTCTCACTCTCTGATCAATTACAAACTATGGAATTGAGAAAAAGAGCTGAGAGGGAAGTTGTGGAGAAGAAGGAGCTGTGAAGGAGAAGCAAACTACTCACCGTCAGTTTCCAGCAAACATCGTCGAGAAACCAACGATAAGTCCTTTTGTTTCTGTAGAAGGTTAGGTTAAAAGTGGGTTGAAATTACAACCATCAGTGACGGTGAATCAATTCCAACTCCATGAACACAGCTGGATTTATTCAATTGGTATATCCTAAAGAAGACTCATGTTTGAGAGACCTAGTAACTAGGGTATCAATGGAAGAACTTAACCCTAAACATATAACGACCTTAGAACGGTGTAGGAAAAACCTTATAATGAACTGAAGGAACGACTTTGAGGAAACCACAGACAGAAGAACAACCTGGGGGTTGTCTGGTTTGGATGATCAGTCGCACCTAGCCGGTCATAGCTCCGGATACTCTCAAGAAGTGTCTTAGAGTTGACTGGATTGATGTCTGGTCGAACAATATGGCACACAGGACATGCGACTGGACAATGTCCAGAGGGATTGTTTGCTAGTCTGGATAGTGAATTCGATTACTGTAACTTTGTCAGATTTAAGCCTAATTAAAACCTAATGTTTGTCTAGGACTCGTAATTAATTCAAGCTACTTCCCAAGATATTAAAGAGAGTCAAATATCACTCAATAGGTGAGGGACAAGACTCCAAACTTATTGGTTAATAATAAACTACCTTCTGTGTGTGTTGATAGCTTGTATTGTGCATATAACATGTCATCTAACATCTGTTATTATTGCTCATGCATATTATTTTATTTCTATTATGATGTGATTAAGGATAGTCTTGTGTTTGTGTGTGGTTAGTATCGGGTGAAGAGAGGTTGGAGCCTTGAACCATTCTTCACAATGACATCATCATATCGTCGTTACCTTAGCGTGCTTAGTACGTTGCAGGGTTTTTAGGGGGAGTGCTAGCGGTGTTGGCCATAGCCTTACCGTTAGACTCTAGCTTTATCTCTGTTTCATGTTGAAGGGTGCTAGGGTAAGGCCTTGGATACATTGTGATGACATTTATGATTGGTTAGTGATGAACCTAGTTTGTGAGTCCTTGCCAGTAGAGGCATATGTACTGGTATGGGGTAGGGTATCAGGGGGGTGCTGACGGTTTGGTTGTAGCCTGTCGTCAGGCTCTAGCTCTATCTCTATCTTATAGTGAGTGTTATGAGGTGACAGTAGTTTTGGTTGGAGCTTGACCATTGGGTGTGCTCACACTCTCGTATATGGAGGTATAGTTATAGCCTATTCTTACCATAGCACATTACAAACTTAATCGGACCAAATGACTGAATGTTGCGTCATGCATATTGATTGCAGCATGCTTTGTTTCTCACTGAGGTAAGTTGTGAGCTCACCGCACGTATACATTTTCTTTTTAGATTCTGATGATGTAGGTTATACTGTAGACAACTACGTCAATGCATCTTCTGTTGGAAGAGTAGCAGCTATGGATGTGCAGACAATGGAGAACGAGCATGACTCGTCATGCAAATGTCTCTATTGTGTTTACCTTTAGGGTTCTTTTCGTATTTGGATTATGAACTTGTAACGAGATATTCTATTTATATTTTGATTTTTGAGATAGAAAAAATTTCATATACACCCCAACAATGATTGCTAACATCATCTACACCCACAAGATTGCAAAAACATCATCTAGGTCCACTTAACTGACAGAAATCACTAAAATTGTTGAAATACAGTTTTACCCCTCATATTATAAATTGAAAATTTTAAAATTATGTTGATTTACTAATTTGACCTTCAAATCAAACTTATATTTTCTCTCCCTGTTTCCTTTTCCCTATCACCCTAACCCCTTAACGTTGGAGTCCCCTCTGCATTGTGCGTCCACGGTGGCATCCCAGCATCCCATCTCCGGCATCCCAACTCCCTGTTGTTGGGGGTTGAAAAAATTCCTTCCCATGAACACCTAAACCACATGCAGAGGTAGGAGAGAAATCAAAAGAGGGTTGAAAAGTTCCTTCCCGTCAACACCCAGATTACATGCAGAGGGCAGGAGAGAAATCATGAGAGAAAGAGAAAGAGAAATTTAAAAATGGTGTCAATAAAGCAATAAAAGACGGTTGTGAGCGAAATTGCATAAAGGGGAAAAAAAAGTAACAAAACCAGAAAACCCATCTGGGAAGATAAAGCAGGATAAAATTAAAAGCACAAATTGATAGGTGGAAAGCTTTGAGGGCTTTTAATGAACAAAGGCAATAGCAAAATATCATTTTTTGTAAACCAGAAACTGCGCTCACAGCAAGAGATGGAGAGAGAGAGAGAGGACTCCTTTGTACTTGAAAATTCTGAACTAGACTTGCAACTAAAATCGGGTTGTCAATTTGTAACCTGAATTAGAAATCTGAATCCCAATAAACAAATGATGTTACAAATGAATTGGTTCATCATGATTCATGAATTCATGATATGAGAGGATTAGTAAAACAGAGAGAGAAAAGATCTCAAGTACACAGATATGATAGGATTAAATTCCCACAAGAACCTTTACTGGTACCATCCGTTCGATTTGAAGTACCGATCATAGGAGCAAAAGAGCTTCAAAGATTGAACATCGTAGGAGACGACATTTAGAATTAAAAGTTACAGGAAGAACAAAGCACAGGAAAATGAAGATTCAAGAAAGCCGACTACTTGCTTACATTTTTTCTTCAGACTTTTCTTTTCCTTTGTATGATAGGAAGCTGAGAGAATCGAGTCTGAATTTTCAAAGAAACCTCCCATCTCGCGTGGCGTTCCTGTTAACACATAAAGGTTAAAGAAGAGGAGTTGAAGAACGAAGGTAGTAGTGGAAGATTGAGATTTGCTTAGAGGTACTTCTATCTTCACTTCCACCGAATTGAATCTTGATTTGCATGTCCCCAATGGCTAGGAGAAACGCCTCGATATACAGGTTTGTGAGTTTTTTAGGTTTCTTCTTCATCAAAATCCTCTTTTGAGATTTGAGTTAAAACCTAATTTCATTCTCTGTTCTTGCCTTTGCTTCGATTAAATTTGTTTTCCCCAATCGATTGATAGTCTTTATTTTGTTGTTGTTGTTGCTGATAATCTTAGGTATAATTCAATTCTCTGATCAGAATTGTATGTAACCTCTCTCAAATAAAGGGTATAATGGTCTTTTAACCCAGCTAAAAAGGTAGTATCGTCCTTGAAATATTTCAATGTAATTGACATCAGCATCTAAAGTGAATATTGTGACAGAGTGGACTTCTTTGATTAGCACAGCAAAGTTTTTGGGTGGTAGGTAATGTTTTTGCAATCTTGTGGGTGTGGATGACATTAGCAATCCTTGATGGGGTGTAGACGAAATTTTTTCATTGAGATAATTGGTTAATTACTATTTATCACTTAGACACTCAATTCATTTATTAATAAAAACTTCCGCTGATTATTTATATATTTTGATTATGGTTTAATGTTTGGTTTGATTGTTGGCAAGGTTCTTTAGTAATCCTGGCTTGAGCCGTGGTTTATTAGTGGTTCATTTACACTTCTAATTTGACTAGAATTAAGATGTGACAATTTGGTATCAGAGCATTAGGTCTTTGCCAATCAAACTAGTATGCATTAACCTGAGTCCATGAACTGAGATAGGATAAAGTAAAAACTTTATTAATACGAACACACATTATAAACCACGTATGTTGGATGAAACAAAGACAATAAACAAGAGCATAATGCACAATATAAAGGGAAGAACCATATGTATAAATGAATCATAATGTGTCTAGATAAAAATAACAGGGTACAGTCTAAAGGTCAGACAGTTACCCTAAAAAGAACAAGTAACAACAAAACAAAAATAACAGAAAATACATCACTGGACTGGAAGGGGGTGGTGGAGTAGGTTTTCCTCATCGCTCGCATAATCTCACTCATAGGCCTCTCGAAGCCAATGCACCTCATCCTGTGTGACCCGAAGGCTCTGAGCGAGCTCTGATACCGGTCTATTTGTTGCAAGCTTTGCCTCCTTGATCTCCTCAACGTAACTATCTGTCACGCGCTGAGCCTCTTGGATCTCTAGAAACAGCACAATCATCAGGTCCGAAGAAGGCTGAGAAGGTCTAGCCATAAGTACGGACTGGGGTGCAGGAGGAGGAATGTCGTCTACATCTATGTGCAAATCCTCCTTTACACCCTTTGTTGCTGCCTCGGTTGCTGCTACCTCGGCGGTTGCTGCCCCTCTTAATGGCTACTGACGGGCCTCCAATTCCTTATTGCTCAGAACGATGTCATGCATCCCCATCTCGTAAAGGGGTAATTATAATTTTTTAAGGAGAATGATCTATAAAATGTTACAAAATTCAGTGACTAAAATGTTACAAAAACTGGTGACAAAGTCTCGATTATGACTAGGTCAGTGACAATCTGACAAAGAATTTAAATGTATCCTCGATGATTAACGGGAGATTTATAAACATCTTTTTCGCAAAAGGTTACCTGCACAATGATGCACGACATTAAACATTTAATGAGACAGATAAATACCAAAAACTGTTAGAATTTTTAATACAAATTAGGGGTTTTCCCATGGGATTTCCCATGAACCCTAACGAAACCACCACACAGATAACTAGAATACAATGGGCATTAAAAGAGATGATAGAACACATACCATTTGCTGTAGATTGATTTCCGACCATTTCCTGTAGCTTGAATGCTTCGATTAGAGTCTTCCACAGCCTCGTTGGGATCCCTTTTCCTCTGTGCATATGGGAGCAACAGAGAGATAAAACCAATGGTTGCGGGGACCCTAACCATTGTATTTATAATACTATCCCTAACCCAGAACCATTCCCACAGTGGACCCGGTTAGTAGTCTCTAACTAGTGACGAACCAGACCTAAACCAGTCAAACCAGTAATTGAACTCCCACTTCACAACTGGTTAGGTAATTGATCAAGCCCACACAACAGGAATCTAACAATCTCCCACTTGGGCTAGATTAATTACAAAACCACCGTTGAAAAGTGTGGCCATGGAATCCTATTACATAATAAACCATCATCAAACTTTGATCCACTCATCAAGCCTACCAATGTTGAGCAACAGTGGAAAATACTCCAACACATCTGGTGTACTACCTTCTGTCAGCTACATACAAGGGTCTACTTAATAATATGAATCGCCTAGAGACATGTATACATGAAAATATTATTTCATGTGGGTCCAGATCGAATAACCTTCGATCTAATTGCCTTGATAAAACCTCAGAGGCAATAAACCTTGATATTGACCGTAGCAAACCGCCACATACCCTTTTGGTCAATATCGTACTAATTGCCTTGATAAAACCTCAGAGGCAATAAACCTTGATATTAACCGTAGCAAACCGCCACATACCCTTTTGGTCAATATCGTACTTTGGCACACCGCCATGAACTATGGCTAAATTCCGCCTCGTTCATTTGGCTTAATACCGCCTTGCTCATTTAGCTAAATACTGCCTTGTTCATTTGGCTAAACCGTGAACTATGGCTAAATACCGCCCCGTTCATTTGGCTTAATACCGCCTTGCTCATTTGACTAAATACCGCCTTGTTTATTTGGTTAAATACCACCCTTGTCAATGGCATGTCAATGAATATGCAACATAGCAATAAATGAATGCTGAAATAAAAATAACCATGGTAATAAATATCTGTGCCAAAACCATAGGCAATGTAAATAAACATAATGAAATAAATCATTATCAATGTGAGAAAAGTCTCCCACTAACCAAGCACATTTAATGAATTAACCATTTATATATTAAACATACAGTCGTCCGTTGAAAACTCCCCTTGACAAAACCTTCGTCAGAGAATCTACAATCAAGATGTTTAACGAATGTGCTCTACAATGATATAAATTCTTTGACCTTTTTCTCTCACCTAAAGAGATTTGAAATCCGATCTCTATTATGCTTTGAATTACTAGATTTCACATTATTCTTTGAGAACAACACAGCTGAACCGTTGTCACAACACATCTCAATAGGCCTAAGTAAAACTTACAACCTTCCAGGTCTGAAAGATAACTCTTCAACCAGATATGCAACTTATAGTTTCGCATACAGTTATAAAATCTACCTTACCAAGATGGTGATGCATGGATAAACTTCTTTGCATTTTTTCCCAAAGGGGACATCTACCATCATAACAAAAACTCTAAGATGGGATTCATGCCACCAATGCAATCACTAAACACTACATCACAATAGCCAAGAGTGTCACTACTACCACAAATGAGTAGATAATCCTTGGTCCTTTGCAAGTACCGCATGACCTTCTATTCTCGTTGTTCAGTGAGCTATACTAGCATCCAACTAAAGATGTCTTAAAACACTCTAAACAAAGGCTATGTGAGAATAAATATAATCTTGAGCATACACCAAGCTCTGTACTTCATATGCTCTCTCTGAACATCATTTCTTAAACATAACTTTGTCAATTTGTCTCCTTTACTGATTTAAGCATCTGCAACTTAACTGTTATGCTTGTACATTTAATCATTCGAGATCACGAATAACGTATACCCTTTGAGACAAAACCAGAGTTCCATTTTTCCTGTCACGGGGAAACTCAATGTCAAGTACAAAGGTACTTACTCACACATTCTACATATCGAATTTATCAGACATTGAAACTATGGTTTCAACAGGTAAACCATGTCACTGCTGGTCAGTGATTAACCATCAATATATATGACAAGGAAATGAATCCACTCCCACTGACCTCTATATATACATAATGATCAATGATAATCTCAACAAAGTTTTAAGAAGATATAACTCTGTCAAACTTCAGGTACCACTACCTGGATGTTTGTTTAATCTACATACTAACTTTATAAGTCTACAAAATAGATTTTCTTTCTCCTTTATCTCAAAACCTTCTGGGTAAAGCCTATAAACAACTTCTTCTAGATTTTCTTTGATCAAAACGATCTTTACATCTATTTGATGCAACTCCAAAATAAAATGCACAACTAAGACCTCAAAGATTTGAAGTCTATACTTTTCATTCTCTTTGTGTGATTCTACTTCGCTTCAAGTTTTACTTTGTAGCAATCAATTTTTCCACTGGAATCACACATTTTCTTATGTATCCATTTGAGCCTATGAGTACACCGCTCATGACAAGAGCATAAAATCCCAAATCTCATTGATGTTCATAAATAACGATACATCATTTATGACTGGTAATCACTCAAAAGAAATTTCATTATTGACAACTTGCTCAAAACTATTGAGATCTTCATCTTGTCCAATGCCAAAACATCTATTTTGAGGTATAACATGTAATGAAATCACAGATCTACATGGTCTATTATATCTCCTCATTGCCTTATCTAGCTCTGGTATTTTGGTTATGCATCAATCTGAATGAAGATAATTTCAACAATTATCTCATTACACTCTGATAATATTTTTGATACCTCAACTAATTACTCCACAACAATTTCCATGTGGCCTCATTAAACTTATGTTTCTTGGATGTGACTGCTAACCAACATCATCAATGAATCTTGCTGAATCCTTCAGACATGAGTGGATATCCCAAAAAATGATAACTCAATGTCCTAAAATAATCACTCTCCCACGAGTGTTATGAAAATACATTACTTTTACAGTTCCAATCAAGAAGACAACTTGGACTGAAATTAACTTACATGGCACCCTATTAATACTATAGGCTGCAGAATTGATCACTCCAAAGGAGCTAATATATTCTCTAGTTCTCTTGATCATATCTATTTGTTACTCTTTTGTTGTTGAATCTCATCCACATGATGCTAAGCCATAAGCTTTAGCACTTGTAAATTGGCTAAAATCATTGGGAGTATATCAATATCACCTGATCAACCTTAACAATTTACATTCGCCTTCAGATCCAACAGTCTTAATCCTTTTATGAAATATTTTTCCCTTAAACAATCCTTACAAGTAAGCAAGTCATTAACTTTAGGGGTTTCCAGAATTCTGTTCTTTACAACCTTTTAACAGTCTTTCCTTAGATAAGAGTCCTAAATGTCTATGCTAAGGATGAAATTAGGATATACTGTCTAACTTTTATAGCTAAGTAAACTACAGAAAGCAAATAAGGGTTTTTGCTACTCCTATAGGTTTGGATTACTTTTACTACTTAAGTCTCCAATCTCCATTACCTTCTCACTTGAAAGTTTCATGATCCTACTTTTCTTCCAGTTATAACATTTTTTACATGTTTCTTCCGAGTTCTTGTAGTTCCATAAAATTATTTTCCTTGTCAAAAGTTTCTTACTTTTCCTTGAAAAAATATTTTTCTTTCTGTAAGACCCTACCTTTCACTTACTGCATTTGTCAGAGTATGGCTCACACGTTATGACATTGGCATTCATTCCTTAGTGTAAAGGAAACCAACTAATCTTCTATCCACTGGGTTTATGGGTCACCAGGATCTAACTTTGCAGTTTAGGTGAGGAAGTGAAAGTCAAGTGAATCATCTATAATATTCCAATGAGTTACCTACATAGATTCACATATCTTAGAGCTTATTAGTGATGGCTAATAACTCTAACATGTTGTTAGGTGGGAAAAATCCCATCCATTTAAAATCTTACACATGTCAAACTTCACCTTCGGAGCCGACCGCTCGGAGTGTCTTACGCTCGGCTTATGAGGCATTCGGTATCTTGCCATCGGCCTCTCATGCGCCCGGCATGCCGCACTCGCCCTATGCCTTCTGGTTATCATTATCTACGGTAGTGCTCGGAGTCATAGTCCTACCAGGCTACATTTTCCAGTCAGTGGCCAGAGTCCTAATGTGATTATGCTACATCCGAGGAGTCCTTCTCCCAGTCTGATACGACGCTGACTATCGCGGTCCGTGATTACTCACACATTGACATGTGTCAGTCCCAGAGCTGACCAACCTAGCTTCCTTGGCTAAGGTCTCCTACTCCTACTCGGAGTCTACCACACGGGTGTCCCACAGAGCGACACGTGGCAATCCTATTGGCAGTCTACTCCCCTGAGTCCTGGTACCTCCATGCTTCTTCCCAATCTATAAGTAGAGGGCAATCCTCAAGGTAATCACTTACACACAAGTTACTAGTTCGCAATATCTCTCTCTCTCATTCTCGTACGCTCAAACTCTTTCATCGTCCCACATTCTTTAAACTGGAGATAGCAGAATGCTATCTCTTGACTATTTACTTTGGGAATCTGACTTAGGCATCGGAGTGTACCCAGGGCTTAGGCGCCCAACTCCTTTGTCTCATCTCTGTGATTGCAGGTAATTCAGAGCGCGGATCGGTGGGCGATTTTCAACCGTAACAGTTTGGCACCCACCGTGGGGCCAAACATGGCGAAGGAGGCGTAAGGTCCTTCCTTGACGCCCTTCGCCAGGAGAGGTTTAATGTAGAGACACCAGCAACAGTTGCGCCACCTCCGGATACGCCTCAGTCCGAGGTCGAGTGGCGTTTACTGGAGCTAACTACTCGGCTTCAGCAGGTGGAGCAGAACCGGGTAGCTCCGCCGAAGACGGCCTATACTGCCATAACGGCACTCTCGGACGAGATCATGAGGGTACCCCCTCCTGACAACTTCAAGATGCCGGTCCTGGACTCGTACCATGGGAGTACCAACCCTGAGCAGCATCTAGATGCGTTCGTCTCTACAACGTTGTTCTATCCTTTGAGCGACAGCCTCATCTGTAGGGCGTTTCCTTCAACGCTCAGGGACGCCGCTCGTACTTGGTTCAACAATCTCCTACCGAAGAGTATTACATCATTCAAACAGCTGTCGAACAAATTCTTGACGCACTTCCAAGCCAGCCGAGTGCGTAAGAAGACTTCATACCATCTGTCAACGGTCAAGCAGCAGAAGGACGAATCCCTGCAGGACTTCATCAAGCGCTTCAATACCGAGGTGCTCGTGATCAAGGACGTCGAGCCCGTAGTACACATGTCCAGCCTACAGGCCGGGGTGACTGACCGAGAGCTTTGTTGGTCCCTTGCCAAAAAGCCACCGAAAAACCTGGACGACCTGCTCGCCAAGTGTGAGAAGTACGCCTCTGCAGACGAGACGACGAAGGCCCAGAAAAATAATACAATAAACAGTCTCAAGGCCGATCCCAAGCCTGTAGACAAGAAGAGGTCTGAGACGGCCGACCAGGCGCCGAGCTCAGTCGACCCCAAGAAGCAGAAGTCTGGTAAGGATCAAACCTATCGGCACCCGTACAAGACATTCGAGTATTATACTCCACTTAACACTTCGATGACAGAGATTCTCGAAGTGATCAAGAACGATCGGAATCTCCGACCTCCGCCAAAACCCCTCGGCGATGGGAGGAATAAGAAACACCCTTTATTTCATCCTACTTTCTTTGGGGTTTATTTCATCCTACACTGCTTCTTCCTCAACTTCGCAACTTCAACTTCACCCGAATGTGTTGAGGCGGTTTCTTGTAGCTGTTAGAATAGGTGTCCTACTTCCTTGCTTCCCGTTGAGGCGGGCTCCGTTCTACCCATTGGTTGACTCCTCTGTTGACCATGCCACTCTCTTTCAGAGCCTGTTGGTAACTTGGTAAGCTTCGTCCAGAATGGGGATATAGGCCGATAAGTCTCCAGCTTGTGTTTCAATGATGGGTAACGCGGTCGAGCTACCTGCACCTGTCTGGTCCGATCGAGTAGGCGCAGTTCCAAACCTCGCCTCCCTCTTGTGACATGCTATGTTTCCCCTCTCCATTCCCAAGTCAAGGGTGAGTCCCATGCTTTTGTAGATCGCAGACTCACACACTAATCCCTACAGGTGCCCGTAGATTCCCCCTCTTCTTGCTCTTATTACAAAATCAATAGAACTTGACGCTCTCACTTTTTATTTTTCGTTCGATAGGATATAATGTCAGTTTTTTTTAGTCTTGGTTGATACGTAGGGGTGCGGTAGCTCGTGCCCCTAGGTATTCTCTACCTACCCACCTGTATCGGTTTCGGGTACAGGTACCCTTTTGTTGAAGGTCGTTCGAGCTTTTCCTGGGAGTATGGCATGGGTTACTTCAGCGCCATAGCGCCTGGTACTCGGACATTGGCTCAAGGCATTTTCTCTACCCCTTCTTACCCTGAAAAAACAAGGTCACCTTGTGTCCTTGAACCGATAACCATCTTTCGGCTAACCTAGCCTCCTCTGATACTGTCGCTTCCATCGCGACTACGGCCACGAAACGGAGGAGTGCAAGTACCTCAAAAGAGAGATTGAGGACCTCATCCGACGAGGATACTATGGCAACTTCGTTCAGAATGCAGACCGAGGATCGGCTCCCGCTCGGAGGGACCGGGGATTACCACCTCCACCTCCGAGGAACCCTCAACCCAATAACTGCCGAGCGGACGCTGGCGATAATTAAAAGCAGCTCGGAGGGACGACAGAGACCCTGATGGAGGGCTGGCTCCCCCCAGACAATGGGTCGGCGCCATTCAGTTTGGATCAATAAAAAGCTCATCTGGAGTTGGAAAAGAAAGAGTGTCGGTAAAAGAAAAACTTGGAGGCCGACAGCACATCCAGTCCGGGTCCATCCCGTCCTGGTCAGAACTAGAAAGCCGAGGAAGAAGAAGAAGGAAGTCCCATCCAGCTTCAAAGAGAAGAAAGGCCGAGCGGAGGTTCGTGGGCAGTCTGCAGCCCGAGGACCGACCACGCACGGCAATGGGCTTGCGCATCCCTGGTGACAATGGGTCTATACCATCACTAAGGGACCCCAAGCCGAGGGCAAGTCAGTCCTCACCATCATAGGAGGACCAGCGGTTGGGAACACCTCCAACAGGTCGGCCAAGGCCTACTCGCATCTAGTAGCCAAGACAGAGAGGTCATCACCTTTAGCGACGAAGATCTTGTCAACGTCGCGGTCCCTCATGAGGATGCCATCATCTTCACGGTCGGGATCAGACACTGCGACGTCGCAAAGTGTTTGGTAGACACTGGGAGCTTGGTAGACATCATATTCTATCATGCCTACCAAAGGATGCAGCTGACGGAAGACCAGCTCCAACCCGTCACTTTCGACCTCATCAGCTTCTCCGGAGACCCAGTCACGGTGAAGGGAGGCATCCAATTGTCTGTCATCCTCGGCCAGAAGCCAAACAGCGGAGGGTTATGGTCGAATTCATGGTGGTCGATTGGCCATCCGCTCACAACGTCATCCTCGGCCGCCCTTCGCTAAACAAGTTGAAGGCGTGCATGTCCACCTACTATCTGGTGATGAAATTCCCGACCGAGGATGGAGTCGGAGAGTGCCGAACGGACCAGGACACGTCGCGAAGATGGTACGCCACCGAGCTGAAGAACAGTCAACGAGCTTTGAAAACCGCACAGGTGAACATGGTAGATGTTCGAAAAAATGCCTCTCCGAGTAGAGGAGAGCCCGCGGAGGAACTTCTACAAATTCCGATCGTGGGCGATTATCCCGAGAAGACAGTTCAGGTCCGCCCCCTGCTGCCCGAGGAATAAAGGGAAAAATTGATCGAATTTTTTAGGCAGAACCTCGACGTTTTTGCATGGTCGGCCTCGGAGATACCGGGGATTCCCCGAGACGTGATCGAGCACAACCTCGCGATTGACCCTCAGCATCGGCCTGTGCGGCAAAAGAAGAGAAGTTTTGCACCAGCCCGGCAGTCTGTCATAGATGAGGAGGTGCAGAAACTATTGACAGCCGGCTTCATACGGGAGGTCGATTACCCGGACTGGCTAGCCAATGTCGTTATGGTGCCCAAGTCTAACGGCAAGTGGCGGATTTGCATAGACTTCACCGACCTCAACAAGGCCTGTCCAAAGGACAGCTATCCGCTGTCGCGCATCGACCAGCTGATAGATGCTACAGCCGGGCACGAGTTACTCAGCTTCCTCGACGCATACTCCGGTTACAATCAAATCAAGATGCGAAGGGCCGACGAGGAATGCACCTCCTTCGTCACCAATCAGGGGCTCTTCTGCTACACGGTCATGCCTTTTGGCCTCAAAAACGCAAGAGCCACCTACCAAAGACTAGTGAACAAAGTCTTAAGACGTCAGATTGGCAAAAACATGGAAGTATATGTCGATGACTTCCTAGTTAAGAGCCAACGAGCCGACCATCACATGGCCGACCTCGGCGAAGCATTCTAGGTCCTCCGAAGACACAGCATGAAGCTCAACCCGACAAAGTGCGCCTTCGGCGTTGGATCGGGAAAATTCTTAGGATTCATGGTCTCACAGAGGGGCATTGAAGCCAACCCTTCAAAGATCATGGCCATCATGGACATGGCTACGCCGACGAGAGGCAAACAAGTACAAGAGCTGAATGGCCGAATAGCCGCACTCGGCCGATTCATGTCTAAGTCGGCCGAGCGTTGCCTCCCGTT
The DNA here is from genome assembly GCA_028583415.1 of Protea cynaroides. Classification (NCBI taxonomy): domain Eukaryota; kingdom Viridiplantae; phylum Streptophyta; class Magnoliopsida; order Proteales; family Proteaceae; genus Protea; species Protea cynaroides. The sequence goes on from CM053273.1 coordinate 41,004,584, forward strand.
CTTCAAAACACTAAAGGGTGCCGGGAAGTTTGAGTGGACTGGAGAGTGCCAGAGGGCTTTCAAAGATATCAAGGCATACTTGTCATCACCACCTCTACTGGTGCCAAACCCGGGAGACGAGTTACAGCTATATCTCGGAGTCTCCGACCGGGCAGTCAACGTTGTACTGTTGAAGGACGATGACAAGGTCCAACCGCCAATCTACTACGTCAGCAAAGTATTGCTCGACGCCGAGACCAGGTACAAGCCGATTGAAAAACTAGCGCTTACCTTGGTCACAGCCACGCGGAAGCTCCGACCATACTTCCAAGCATACCCAATCTCAGTGTTGACCAACACACCATTAAAGAAGGTACTATCGAAGCCCGATGTATCTGGTCGACTCATCAATTGGTCAGTAGAGCTCGGTGAGTTCGACATAAAGTACACCCCAAGGACTGCCATCAAAGCACAAGCCTTGGTGGACTTTATTATCGAAAGCACCTTACCAGACGAAGACTTTGCCGAACCTCAGGTTGTACAGGCTCCAGAACCAGACGAGGCTGCATGGACCCTGAATGTGGACGGCTCCTCCATGGACAGCCACGTAGGGGCAGGAGTAATTCTGACAAGTCCGGAAGGGTTTAAAATACGGTCGACCATAAGGTTCGGATTTCGCATAACGAACAATGAGGCCGAGTACCAAGCCCTACTGGCTGGACTCAGACTGGCCAAAAGCCTGGCCGTTCGTCGGCTATTGATACAAGGCGACTCACAGTTGGTCATCCGCCAAGTACAGGGCGACTACGAGGCCAGACAGCCTGAGATGCAGAAGTACCTAGAAAGGGTGAACTCGGCCATCATGGCCTTCAAAAGCGTCGAACTGCAATACGTCGGTCGCGAAGAGAACACCGAAGCAGATGAACTATCGAGACTATCCCTGGAAGACATCCATGCGATGGACTCTACCGTATACGTGGAATTCTTGGACCACGCCAGCAAATCTGTTGAAGTCGTTGCCCCCGTCGGAGTTGTATCCAGTTGGTATGACGACATATACCAATACCTCCGAACGGGCGCCCTTCCGACTGATAGGAAAGATGCTCGCCGCATCCAAGCCAAGTCACGGCAGTACACCATACACAACGATGTACTATACCAGAGATCCTATACCTTACCACTGCTTCGGTGCCTGTGATCGGATGAAGCCGAGCAGGTTATGAAGGAAGTACATGAAGGCATCTGCGGCCGACACCAGGGTAGACGATCGCTTTTCCAAAAGATCCTCCGCCAGGGCTACCATTGGCTGAGAATGCATGACGACTACATCGAGCTGGTCCGAAGGTGTGACAAGTGTCAGTTCTATGCACCCGTGCCACATGCTCCGGCCGCTCCTCTGCAACCGATCACAAGTCCTCTCCCCTTTGCCATATGGGGTATGGATATTATGGGGCCCTTCCCCCAAGCCACTTATCAACGGAAGTACGTCATCGTGGCCATTGACTACTTCACTAAATGGATCGAGGTCGAAGCCGTGGCCAAGATCGACACGTCCAAGGTGGAGCAGTTCTTCAGACACTCAGTTGTGTACAGGTTCGGCATGCCGAGGGTTCTTGTGACAGACAACGACACTCAGTTCACTAGCGCATCCTTCGCAAACTTTAATCGACCATAGGTTTGGGTCAGTCGGCCACCCGCAGACAAGCGGTCAGATCGAGGCCACCAATAAAACAATATTGTACGGTCTGAAAAAGATGGTGGCCGACCAGAAAGAAAAGTGGGTGGATATGCTACCAAGTATTGTCTGGTCCTATAGGACGACCAGCCAAACACCCACGGGGGAGACGCCCTTCATGCTTGCATTCGGCACGGAGGCGGTCGTCCCTGTCGAAGTATTCCATCCGACGTTCCAGATGCTGAACTTCAATGAGCACACCAATTTTGAAGATCTCCGGACGAACTTAGACAACCTCGAAGATGTACGGGAGTCAGCAGCATTCCGAACGGCTAGTTACCAACAGACGACCGCGCGTCACTACGACAAGACAGTACGACCAAAACAATTTAAGGTCGGAGATCTCGTCCTTAGAAAAACAGCGGTTTTCGACCCCACCAATCAAGGGAAGATGGCCAAAAACTGGGAAGGGTCATACCGCGTGCTCCGGACCAGACGACCGGGCTCGTACAAACTGACCACCATGGGTGGTGAAGAAATTCCGAGGACTTGGCATGCCATCAACCTCCGAAAATATTATCAGTAGACGGCAGCGTTCGTCTTTATTGTCGGCCACTCAGTCTCGGCCAAAGTATGAATTTTTTAAATATTTAGTAGTCTCAGTTGTATACCGGACCCCCTGAGGGCATCCGCTTAGTTTCTTTTAATATAAAGCAGCACAGATATAGTTCAGTAAACTCACAGCAATTATCTTTCATAGTCATTCCTTTCGGCCCAGCCGATCCCAACCAATGCTTCTCGAACATCTCCTTTGCCGAATCTGCCTATCGCAGTCCACAAGCAGACCCCGATAGCATGCAGACCATACTCGTATCTGCCTACCACGGTCTACAAGCAGACCTTGGTAGCACGCAGACCATACTCGTATCTGCCTACCACGGTCCACAAGCAGACCATGGTAGCACGCAGACCATACTCGTATTTGCCCACCACAGTCTACAAGCAGACCTTGGTGGCACGCAGACCATACTCGTATCTGCCTACCACGGTCCACAAGCAGACCTTGGTAGTACGCAAACCATACTTGTATCTACCTACCACGGTCCACAAGCAGACCTTGGTAGCACGCAGACCATACTCGTATCTGCCTACCACGGTCCACAAGCAGACCATTGTAGCATGTAGACCATACTCGTATCTGCCTACCATGGCCCACAAGCAGACCATGGTAGCACGCAGACCATACTCGTATCTACCTACCGCGGTCCATAAGCAGATCCCGATAGCATGCAGCGTCTACGTAACTACATATACAACAGTACACAAGCAAACCTCGGGAGTCCGACTGCAGCATCCAGCTGCTTGAAAATACATCCGACCATCTTAATGACAGCCATTTTGAAGAAGAATCAAGTGTCCTCGGCCTATCAGAGTGTCGAGCCGACAACACTTCTGGGGTAAGACAGTCAGCAATGTCTTGGCCATTTTTATTACTTAAGTGGATTTTTATTACTTAAGTGTTCTCAGCCTATCAGAGCGCTGAGCCGACAACACTTCCGGAGTAGGGCAGTCAGCAATGCCTTGGCCATTTTTATTACTTAAATGAATTTTTATTACTTAAGTGTTCTCGGCTTACCAGAGGGTCGAGCCTACAACACTTCCGGGGTAACCACCGAATGGGTAACATCCGAAAAGAAAGAAAGAAGACAACAGAACCAAGTATGCTTTATTAAAAGTATGCTTTACTAAAATCCCAAAAAAGGCGGTTGTACAATTACAATGAAAAGAAAAAAAAAATCTAAGTACATATATACAAGACGACTCGGAAGTCTTCAGAACCGGTTCTCCTCGGCGGTCGGGTCTACGGGACCCTCGGATGGCAGCGGAAGATCCGGGAGCTCCATGATCGGCGTCTGGGGCACCTCGTACGGAGGGAGGTCATCTTCCTGCATACGGTCAGCCTCCGTAGGGGCCGTCGGCTCCACCCGATCATCCTCGGCCACGACCGGGGTCTCAGTCACCGCTGGCTCCACCCCAAGTACCTCGGCCATGATCGGGATCTCCGACCAGTTGAAGTTGATGCCCTTTTCCACGAGTTGTTCCTTCAGGTATTTGACACCCCTCATGAAAAACCCACAGGCGGCCTCCTCCACGTCCTCCCCATACTGAGGAGACGATCGGTACTCGATCACAGCTCGATTCAGGGCCTCCCGGTGTGCCTCTTCGGCCTTGGCCAAAGCCTCCTTGGCAAATCTAGCCTCATCCTCAGACTTCCAGAGCTTCTCCTCTAGGACCAGCTTTGCCTTCTCCGCAGCTTGCAGGTCTTCCTCGGCTTTCCGCTGCTTGTCCTCGACCAACCGTAGCTTTTCTTCCGCCTGATGCACTCTCTTATGCTCCTCATCGAGAGCGACCTCAGCTTTGTCCAGCGAGGCCTGGAGGGTGACCTTCTCTGCAGCAAGGCCCTCGGCCTCCGAGGATTTATTGTTGAGGTTTTCCTCGGTTGCCTTCAGAGCCTCACGCAAGGAGATCTCTAGGACCTCCTTCTCGTCCAAGTCAAAAAAGGCGCGGGCGGTTCGTTCGCTGACCTCGGCCAGAAGATTGCTCGTTTGCACAAAAGGGAACGACAGTGTCATTACGACAAACATAAAAAAAAAAGAGAAAAGAGTAAGGAATTCCAAATATTACGTGAGAGCACACGACGAACGCTCGCCTGAAGAGCTCTTCGTTCGCCAAGCCTGACGTGAAGGCCACGTCGTCCGGGAGGCGTCCCTCTGTGACAATGATCCTCGATGCCCTCGCGCTCTTGAAGACCGAGTCCATCGACTTCAGTCCGAGCGCAGGAGAGAAGGCCGTCTCCAGCTTGTCGCTCCTCTGTTTTTTAGCTGGCTCGGCCTCCCCCTTAGAGGTGCCGGTAGCCTTGGTCAGATCGACCACCTTCGGACTTTGAGTGGTCTTCTTCGCCGAGGGTGCCGCCACGCCATGGCCGGCCGGAACCATTTTAGTCGGGGCCGCCTCGAGGGGCTGGACTTCCTTTAAGCCCCTTGACGAGGCTGGACTTCCTTCGTCGCAGCCTCCGCCCTTGTTTCGTCTTGACGGCCCAGCCTAGGCGCCGGCCTCGTCTTGTAGATGTTGGCCGGAAGTTCCGCGGCCGACTTTATTTTCTTCTTGGGAGGAGCCTCTGGCATGGGTCCCTTGCCCTTTGCCTCGGTCGTCGCCCTCTGCTCCTTGCGAGGAGGCGCGCCCGCTGGCTCGCCCGCCGGCTGGACCCCCTTTGCAGCATCGGCCGTCCGCTTCCGCAGGATCCGAGCAACAATATGATCGTCGCCAAAGTTCACTGCAATGAGACAAGAGACGACGGTTAGTAACACAATTGGAATAACAGCAATGTTTAATCTACAATCAATAAACTCACCAAGGAGGCCGTGCTCGACCAACTGCACGGGATCCACGAGGTCGACATAGCGCACCGTCTTTCCGCTCATCATTTTGCGCTGAGCCCGTCTCTCCTCCGTCGTCAGAAATGGGACTTTGTTGAACCCCGTGGCGTCGACCACCAACCAGACGTTCGACAGAGGGAGAGCGGGGCCGCACTCGGGAGGGCCCACGAAGAAAAATTTATCCTTCCATCCGTGGATGGAAGACGGCTTTTGGGAGATGGTCAGGAGCTTCTTTGCGCTCCTCTGACTAAAGAAGTACCACCCGGTCATAGAGCGGGACTCGGTCAGACTGGCCAACTGGAAGAGTGATCGAAACAAGTTCACGGTCGGAGTCTCTCCTAGTCGGCGGACAAATATGATAAACGCATATATGCATCGCCACCCATTCAGAGCTAGTTGGGAGGGGGCGATGCGGTAGACTTGGAGAATTTCTACTACTAGGGGGTGAAGGGGAAATCGGAGCCTGAACTTTAAGGCGTGCTCGTACACACAGATCTCCGACTTATTCACGGTACAAGCCCGTTCATCGAAAGAAGGGAGCCGAACGCGGACGTCTGTCATTGGCTCTACGAGCTGGTATGCCCGACAGATCAATGACAAAGCTGGTTCGGTCCTAATCTTACTCGGCACCCTCCATGCAGGGAGTGCGTCGATAGAAGGGACAGATGGTCAGCCGCCTCTCTGGCGAGAAGCCTAAAGATCTGAGGTGCCAGCAGGGCGACCACGCTCGTCGGCCTCAGAGGAACTCTCCTCGAGTTCCTCTTCTGGAGCCGGATCGGGAGCCACAAGGACGGCTTGTGGAGATTTTTGGACGATGGCCCCTGCTCCGTTTCTTGCCGACTCTGTGGTCTCGGACTCGAACTCCCGGCTAACGGAATCTCAAATCCATCCCGAAGGTTCGGGAGCAGTGGAGAATCCCTCCATTGAGGAGGATGACCTTTCGGAAGAAGAGGTCCGGGATTGGGCCATTCTCTCACTCACTTTCACTCTATCGGAGGGTGTAAAACTATTGGATGAATGGGAACTACGTATGAAATGGCAATACAAAAGGAAGGAAAAGAGGAAGAAGACTTACTATTGGAAGAAATGGGACTCCGAATGCACGAAGAAGGCTTGAAGACTCGATGAACCAGGAAGATCCGACTGCTCTGAGGAAACTCCGATCGCGACTCAACCAAATGGTCGAATGAATGAATCAAAAGAGTATTTATAGCTGTTGTGATGGAGAATCGTCTCTTCAGGTTCCGACCACGTGGCTCAACGCCATTGGTTGTCGTCTGCGCTCCGGACGTGACGTGACAGTCTGACGTCACACTCAATGATGGCGCTCCTTCTCGAGACCATCAGATCGATTACAGTCGTCCGATGCATTCGACCGTTCGAAGACGAGCGGCTATTGATACCACTCTTTCTCGAGGAGCACCGCCTCCTGGTGGTCGTCGGATCAAGGTGTCGATCCACGTCACTTCAAAGATCAACGATCAAGCACAGTTGCAGAACTCGAGTTTAACGCCTCGAGCCCCGTGCCTCCATCAATCGTGCAGACGGTTGGTGACAACCGTCTCCCACTCAAACATGAAGTCTGATCATAAGAGGAGACACTCGGAAGCAGCTTATACGGTCATCGATTTTGCAATCGGCCTCATACGGCGCAGGTTCTCGACACTGTTTAATCTTGTTGCACTATCGAATTCGTTGTATCCGATAGCGCAAGGGGCATCTGTTAGGTGGGAAAAATCTCATCCATTTAAAATCTTACACATGTCAAGCTTCACCTTCGGAGCCGACCGCTCGGAGTGTCTTACGCTCGGCTTATGAGGCATTCGGTATCTTGCCATCGGCCTCTCATGCGCCCGGCATGCCGCACTCGCCCTATGCCGTCTGGTTATCATTATCTACGGTAGAGCTCGGAGTCATAGTCCTACCTGGCTACATTTCCCAGTCGATGGCCAGAGTCCTAATGTGATTATGCTACATCCGAGGAGTCCTTCTCCCAGTCTGATACGACGCCGACTATCGCGGTCCGTGATTACTCACACATTGACATGTGTCAGTCCCAGAGCTGACCGACCTAGCTTCCTTGGCTAAGGTCTCCTACTCCTAATCGGAGTCTACCACACGGGTGTCCCACAGCGACACATGGCAATCCTATTGGTAGTCTACTCCCCTGAGTCCTGGTACCTCCATGCTTCTTCCCAATCTATAAGTAGAGGGCAATCCTCAAGGTAATCACTTACGCACAAGTTACTAGTTCGCAATATATCTCTCTCTCATTCTCGCACGCTCAAACTCTTTCATCGTCCCACATTCTTTAAACTGGAGATAGCATTCTGCTATCTCTTGACTGTTTACTTTGGGAATCTGACTTAGGCATCGGAGTGTACCCGGGGCTTAGGCGCCCAACTCCTTTGTCTCATCTCTGTGATTGCAGGTAATTCAGAGCGCGGATCGGCGGGCGATTTCCAACTGTAACACATGTGTTTTCTCACACACCATTATCATCCTATACCATCAAAACTAGTACAGATAACCTTGAGAATACAACATCTCTCCACCCTATTTTTAAAGACCAAAATTTCTTTGGATTTCACTCTGAACATCTATTTCCAATGTTCCTTATTTGAATTTTCTTTTACCTGATCTTAGGGATTGAATATTCTTAAAGACCAGAATATAATCTTTGCTGAGTACTAGGTTAAACATTCCTAGACTAGCATTCAATTTTTCATGCCAATTCATAGAACTGGCCCGCCATAACAAGCATCATGAGGTGTTTGATCATTATATGTTCTCTAATATGTGTGATATAATGTAGACATACACTCAAGATAAGTTAAACTTACAATAATTAAATATATGCAAGTCCATTTCCTTTGAAGAGTCAACCGAAACTACACCCTCATCCTTTGGGACAATAGCGCACTGGTCCTCTTACTATCTGTGTAGAGTCAACCGAAACTACACCCTTCTCCTTTGGGACAAGAGCGCACTGGTCCTCTTATGATCTGTGCAGAACCTGCGAAGGGATAATGACTCTCGAAATTCCACCACCTTTGGGTGTATGAAACTCTTAAAGTCAAGATCCTTCATCCATGGGCATGAATATACATGATCTTTGACACCGCCACCTTTGGGTGGACAATGCCCCTCTTTGTTGCTTCTACAAAAGTGAAAATCTTGATAATGTCACATTTGAATGAGCACTATCCTTCTTTGCTGTGTCTATAAATGCATATGTTCTGGATTTGAGCATATCATGATAGAACTGAGCTTGCCACTTTGGTGGTCTCACCCAATCCTTACACAATATGTACAAATCATAATTTGAATAAACTGAGACAATGCCACCCTTGGGTGAACACTATCATTCTTTAAAGCATTTATAAACTCAGTCGCTTGAATTTGAACACATAATGACAAAACAAAGTATACCACTTTGGTGGGATCCACCAAGTTCCACCATGATATGAACAAATTCCAAATTATAGCTCTAGTGGGATATATATAACTATGAATGTTTTAAAAAATCAACTTTATAAGTCTAAACATTCAAATAAACATGCACTTTAGCTCAACAATCATTATGATACAAGAATATTGATAAAAACCAGCAGAAACACTGCAAATCGAAATCTAAAAGAGCATTAACTTGGAAAAATATTATTTTCAATGTATCAAAATATAACAATATATATTCTAGATTGAAGAGCATTGAAACCAAGTCCAACGGAACAAACCGTAGGTCATCCGACCTTCATAGCTCCCACAAATCCAGTTTAAAGTCGGATTGTGAACGCAGTCAAAAAGCTGCAAGGCAAACAGGCCTTAGAAGTCTGGACCGGGGACGAACCGTGATATGAACCAAGCCGGCCGGTCTGACCAGACCAAACCAGTCTTTCCGGTTCAATCGATCGTGTATCTGGGTCAAATTTATGGGCATTCGGGTCGATTTTTCGGATCGACTTTCGGGTTCCCAGTTCGGATTAGCGGGTCGCCCATTCAGGTTCGGGTCGTAGATACTTGGATCACTCTTTCGGGTTTTCGGTTGGTCCTGGGCTGGGTCTGACTGGCCGGGCTGGCTTGGCCTGGGCTGGTTCTGTCTGGTCTGGACTGGACCTGGTCAGGTCTGGGCCTGGGCTGGGCCACCCCTGGCAGAGCCGGTCTGGAGGACTCGGGCCAAGTCAACCCGCAAACCCAGTTAGGGTTTACGATTCGACGCCGAGTCGACCCGGCGATGACTCGGCGCCGTCAGAATTTTTTTTTAATTTCCAACCTCCGGCGCCTGGATCTCACGCGCTTTTTCAGGCGGTGCGTGAGAGTGCGTCCGGCCACCTCCGGCGACCAACCTTATGTCGGTCAACTCGTCTTGCAGTGTACTACAATCTGGTATTACTTATTTTGAATTTCACCGGTCAGAAAAAATTTCGAAGGGTTTTAAACTTTGTGGGAAAAATTATGGAGAAAAATTTCTCCCTTTTTCAATTCAGTCATTCCTACCATCTTAATTATTCCTTACCTATGATCCTAGTTCTATGTGGGTGGCTCTGATACCAATTGTTAGAATTTTTAATACAAATTAGGGGTTTTCCCATGGGATTTCCCATGAACCCTAAGAAAACTACCACACAGATAACTAGAATACAATAGACATTAAAATAGATGATATAACACATACAATTTGCTGTAGATTGATTTTCGACTATTCCCTGTAGCTTGAATGCTTCGATTAGAGTCTTCCACAGTCTCGTTGGGATCCCTTTTTCTCTGTGCATATGGGAGCATAAAACCAATGGCTGTAGAGACTCTAATCATTGTATTTATAATACTATCCCTAACCCAGAACCATTCTCACAGTGGACCAGGTTAGTAGTCTCTAACTAGTGACGAACCAGACCTGAACCGGTCAAAATAGTAATTGAACTCCCACTTAACAACTGGTTAGGTAATTGATCAAGCCCACACAATAGGAATCTAACAAAAACATCCAAAACCCGTGATCCCCTATACATGGAATCGGTGATGGGATTTCCTTTCATGTATGAATTCCATCCCGGACTCTCTCTTTTGAGTCTGGATCCGGACCACATTGTTCCAATGGACATGGACGGAGATGGTACATGGGAGAGATCCTGATTCCGGGCTTTTTTTTTTTTTAATCCTCACCTGCTATAATCATCACGTAAAGAAGCAAAATAGTGAAAAAAAAAATCAAACCCTACGGCCAGTTCGGGAAAGTTAACCTGACAAGGTAATGGGACGAGGGACCATATTTAGGGGGAGAGAGGGAGAGAGGGAGAGAGGGAGAGGCCTATCACCCACGAAGCTTTCCATTATTTAGTTAGTTTTTTAATAGAAATATATTTTTTTTCTCTGATGCTGTGAGAAGTTTAAACTTCAAACTCATATTCAAAAATATAAAAAAGAGAAGAAAAAGAAAAATGTAAATCAACAGAGCGTTGTTTTTGGGTGATTCTTGCTGTTGTTTCTGGTTTTTTTGATGGCGATGGAAACCAGATACAATGGCATTCTATCTTTTCTCCCTACATTGAAATCCGACGAAAAGGTCTTAGATTTTCTTTGTCTCTTCTGTAATCGAACGTCTCTTTCGATCTGTAAGTCCCATAACGTCTCTTCAAGTTTCTCTCCCAATTTTTTGTTTGTCTGTTTGTTTATTTGTTTGTTTGTTGTTCTTCAAAATACAAAACTTTGTTCTTGGTAGTTTTTTGGAGTAAGGGTAAGGGGATGAGCCCTCATTTCTCCCCTTATGATAGACAGCTTCCCAACGTCTCTAGGGTTTCTATTGGAGCTGCGGATCGTTGCATTTCTGGATTGGTTTTTTTTTTTTTTTTTTGGGCTTTTGTTGTGAGAATCTCCTAGGGTTTCTGAAATGAGATTTGGGTTCTCTAGCTAGGGTTTTCAACTGGGAACTGTTTTTTACAGGGTTTTACTCCTTGCCTCCATGAGCAAATTACAGATTTCGTGTATCCAGAATATTGAGTTTTTTCCTTTGTTCTGTTTGTTTTTGGAGTCACCTGAACTCAAAAGTGTGGATTTGGATTTGTTTGGTATTGTTGGAGTGTTTTAAGAACGGACAGAGCAGAACTTTTCTTTCTTTTCTTTCCTCAATTTTGATTTATATTAATTATTTCTTCATTTGATTGGTCTGTGCAGGTGTCACGAGCTCTTCTTTCTAGTATCCGTTTGTAGGTTAGTGTTTGGTAGTGGTGTTGGTAATGGCTGACTCTGTAGAGGGCATTTTGGATTTCCTCCGAAGAAATCGATTCTCAAGGGCTGAGGCGGCTTTGCGTGGTGAGCTCTGTAACCATTCGGATTTGAATGGATCACTTCAGAAACTCATCGTGGAAGAAAAGGAGTGGGGTAATCAGTTGAAAGAAGATGAGGTCAAAACAGAGCTAAGCCACCGGGGATCAGGTCCTCAGAGTAGTGGTGAAGTTTCGAAGGAACTTATTATAAAGGAAATTGAGTGTGGAACTAGTAGAAATGGCTCTGATGGTAAATGGACTAACTCTTCTGTTGGGGGAAGAAACGTGCCAACTGAATCAGCTGGGACGACTGAGAAGTGCTTCTCTATTGCTCAAGGCTCTGAGGACAACCCACGAGATCTGCGCCCTCGGAAATTCAATCCATGTAACGGTGCTCTAGATGTGCAGAAGGATGGTGGTATTATTGCTACTAACTTTTCAGAGTTTCAAATATCTGAACAATCAAAGCATCGTTTTCAGGCTTCTGATAAGGGGAAGAAGGTTCTTGGTATGATAAAATCTGGAGAAAGTCATGCTGCAGAGTTGGGTTTGTCTAGGGATCAGAAAGCACCGTTGCTTGGAAGTGCAGGTGCAAGTAAATCCAGTTTCGAACTGAAATTTGATAGGAGTCAGACAAGTGACTGCAAAGATCTTGGTCAGCAATGTGGACTGAATTCTACAGCCTCTAAGGATGGGTTAGTGGACAGCCTGTGGTCGAAAAATGAGGGACCCACACCGTCATCTTCAGATTCATGGAAAGAGCGCTCGGTCAAGACTGTTTTCCCATTCTCCAAAGGTGCTGCATCGACGAGTTATGATAGTGTTCTTGCTTCTGGTGCCAATAGAAAAGAAGGAACTAAGACATTAGAGACTAATGATATCAAGGCAGCCAAGAAGGAGCAGGTGGACACGGTTGGAGGAGCTTTATTTTTTGGGGAGTTTCAGGGAATTTCTGAGCAGAAGAATGTATGCAGCTTAGATTTACTACTTGTTTCTGAGAACCACAAGGAGGAGTTGCCAAGGTTGCCACCTGTTAAACTAAAGTCAGAGGACAAGCCGGTAAACATTCACTGGGAGAATAAGTTTGATCCCCATGGACATGAAGCAAAGCTCAACAACATGGATAACCCATTCTTGATAGGATCGTATTTGGATGTTCCAGTTGGACAAGAAATACATTCAGCAGGTTCGTTTTTGAACCTTTTTTTTTGAGTCACAATTCACAGTCATGCATTAGTTTGTTTAACTACCAGCTTTCTTATTGTGCAAACCGCCGTTCTTTTAATATGGATCTTTTGAATGAGTTGTTTCAGAATTATTCTTTCTCAAGTATTGTCCTGTGACTTTTTGGTATTCTTGATACGTGCAGTCTTTACCAATCACAGTCCGTGTTTTATGGAGCTTGAGTTTTAACATACATTTTCATAATCCCATCATTGTTTATCCATGTATTTTTGTAACTCTTTTTCATGAATTATTTTAAAATAGAATTTTTGAAAGGAGTTTGTGTCTAGAATATTGCCCAGTATCCATATGTAGAATTACTTTGCATGAGTATGTTTGAGAGTGAATGTTGAGCCAGTGTTTTCTTTGGATTAATCCTTAATTTTAAAATTTATCCCAGTTTATTTTTCTTTTTTTTTTTTTTTTTTTTTTTTTTGGGGGGGGGGGGTGGTTGTGTGGAGGAGGGAATCCAATGAGGGATTGCGAGTTTGACTGAGACCCAAAGGAATGGTTACTTTTAGGAGTTAGGGGCTGAATAGGTAGAGACTTTGAGAATCCTAAAAGAGGCAGATACCCTACCCCCCCCAACCAAAAAAAAAAAAAAAAGCCTTTTTTTTACTTCAAAGGATAATTGCTATATGTAAATGTTTAAAAGACCTGCCTTGTTTAGAAAGAACCAATAACTGAATATGGTATGTGGTAGATTTATTATTGTTTTTTTTTTCCTGGAAAATGGGTCTTGTTGAAATGTACAATTCAAATTTCCCAATAAACAAGTGCCTTGGTTTGCATTTGCGAAAAAAATGGTTAATTGACCCGTCCAAATTTCCATTCTGTTGAAGTTCTTATCCCACCAGAGGCAGGTGATCCATGGAAACACCAAACAAGTGATGCCGATATATTCAACCAGAAGTCTCGGGATTGCAATTGTTATACTTATACATTTGAAGAGTTTTTCCTAAATGGTGCAATGCAGTTTGCAGCCCCCACCTTCTTTGCAATGGATATAAGGTCTGTTAATGAAGAGGCTCACAAGAGAGAGTAACATGGAGTTAACGGATCTATTTGTGTATTCTCACAGGACTAATTATTGTAGACTCTGAAAGGATAATGCAATTCAGCATCCTTTGGTTGTAAACTAGTGTGTCAGAATGAAATGGCTGCTGTTCTGTTATGGTATTTCATGATTCTTTTCAAATTGCCATCCTCATTGAAGAAAAACTGAAGCAAAGGGCTTTCAGGAAGAAACTGTAAGACTGATTATTTCTCTCAGAATGTTTCTAAGGGACCACAGACCAGCATATGGACTGTGTCATGACCAGCCTGCTGAGCATCTTTGTTCACAATGAATCGTGAGTTCGTTCTTTAAAGTGCAATTTGCCCTTCAGTACTACAATTCCATTCATATGGTTATTTCTAATTCAGTGCCGTAATTGACATGTTGCATATGCTGGTAAGGTACCAGAGAAGGGTAAAGAAGAAACACTCGAGGTTGATGTGTTTACAAATAGGCTAGCAGAAGATCCTGAAAGAGGCTGTGGGGATATGCTGAGTTTTTTGGTCCCTCCTAAGCTCTTTTTTTCTAAGCTGACACTGTTGGAAAGTGGCCATGATATGATGCATTTCGGTATTTGTTGTTGCGGACAGGGGTTGCAGCTTGGTGAGTTGATGGTAGAACCAGTAATGTTGCATTTGAAGAAGCTGGGAATAATGGGGCCATACATGTTGTGCTTGAAGACTCCATTGGCTAATCTTGCTTTTATGACAGAGACCTCGTCGTTTGCTTTGGAAAGTTGTTTGGGTTAATTATAGTTAATTAATAATTGGCTGTAAGTCCCTCTTTTCCATTTGATGGAGAAAAGTATGAGGTTCCAGTGTTACATCATATGCTTCCCTGTCTACATTTTAATCGTGTTGCATTCTTTTAGCTCACCCTTAGCTTATGCCCACATAGTCCAGCATTCTGTATATACAGACCGCTATTTTGGAACCTAGTGAGTGCAAGATCAGCTTGATGTGAAGTTCAAGGCATTTGATTTGTTCTTACTTTAGAAGATGTCAAGGTCCAGGAATCTATTGTCATCTATGCAACTTAAAATGTCGGAGTCTTCCTAAGGCAAGAATTGATGAAGCATGTGCGAGCTAGCTTGTTCCTTTGGAATGCACTACTTTGCTGAGGGCAAGGCATAGTAGTGCTTGCTTTTATCTTTTTTAGTCAAGTTACTGTTTTTGACCCCCTTAAGTGTCAGTTTGATGGTTTAGTGTTGTTTGAGGTTTTCCAGTATGCTTTTTTTTTTTTTTTTTTGGGGGGGGGGGGGTATTGGAAAGTCTAAATGTGTTGGATTACGGCTAGGACAACCCTATTCTTGTACTCCCTCTGTCTCACAAAGATTGCCCCCTTGAAAAAGACTAAAGTTTAAGGAGAGAGAATGAATGCATTAAAGACAATCTTACTTTCCGGATTTGTCCTCCCTCCACTACCGATTTGGTATTCGTAAATGAGTTGTGGTAATTATTGCAACAGATACAGTTAATAAAAGGTCATTACATAGTTCGGAAGATGGAAATAGACTTTGGACAGCCAAAAATGGGAGGAGAACACTGTCTTTGTAGAACGGATGAGTACTAATTGGTTAGTGTTTGGGTTGCAGGTCCTGAGGTTCATTAATAATATTTTCTATTTTGAGTCTTATAGAGATGGTAGATCATGGAAAAGTCTGGACATTATTATTGCTCTCGTGTATATAAACTCTCGTAGCCTGGGTCTTTATGTGTTGGTATACTAGCTTATTTTATCAAGTTGTTGGATTGAATTTAAATAGTTTTTTGCTATTGGACTGCCTAATGTGTGAAACCTGAGAGGAATCCTTCTTACGTCTTTCCTTTCTTCTCTTTCTTTTATTTCTTGTTTGTTATGCTGCTTTCTCTCTATGTTATATCATGCTGCCACTAAGAGTTGGCTGTAAACCAATATCTATTCAGGCTAATACTCAGGTAGAACCAATATTTCTGCTGGGTTGTCTACCCGATCCATCTGATCGTCAATTACCCAAGCTTCAATTGAATGAAGCATTGCGTTTCTAGTATTTTAGATGAAATTTTGATCTAGGGATGAAAATGATGATAGAAGCTGAAATATGGTAGCTGGTGAGCTTGTTGGTGGTTTGTAGGTAGGGGCTCTTTGCTGCCCTGAGTCTATTTTTTTTTTTTTGTTTTTTTGTTTTTTTGTTTTTTTGTTTTTTTGTTTTTTTTTTTGTTTTTTTGTTTTTTTGTTAGGGTGTTTTATAGTTGGGGATGATGAAACTGATGGGATGGGTTAGGTTGAGGAAAGTTAATAGCGTGTAGCAATTATATTTGTCAAGGCATCACTTGGGCAACAAATTGGTTGTCGAGCCCTAAGCAACTGGTCATTTTATTGTTCAAGGCACCCGGACAGAAATAGGGGGAATAGAAAGGAAATACCGAGGAAAGAGGGAGGACAGGAAGGAAAAGAGGCTAAATGGGGAAAAAAACATAGAGAGCGGAAAAAAAGAAGAAAGAAAAACAGAGAAGCAGCAATAACGCAGCAGTTGCCACTGCTTCAGGGCGCCACCACCACCGAAGGTACTAGAAGGAGGAGGAGCAGCAGCAATCACCACTGCAATGCCAAGAGACTATGATGCAGGTCGGGATCTGTTGGATTGGAATCTCTAGAGGATTCTATTTTAATTGGGATATATTTGTAATCTTTTTATTTTGAAAATTTTAATTAGATTTGTTAGGATTTTAATACTATATTTGGTCTTAGAGTTTTTTTAGGAGTCCTCATATTGTTTATTTTTATTTTATTTTAGATGTGGGCCCCTCCCTTATAGACGTGGGTAATAAGTTTCTGATTTATTTATTTTATATTAGTTTCTGTTATTGTGGGCCCCATTACCCCTTTAGATGTGTGTTGTTAGTCAGTCTTCGAATTAGTTTATTTTTCTATTTTCTAATTGGTCTTTTAGAGTCATTTTATGATTAGGACTGTAAGCCTATTTAAAGGCAATTTTAGGGAATAAAATTATGATATGATGAATTGAAAAAGAAAGAAAGTGAAGGCTCTCTCGTGGCTCCCCCTCTCGGCTCTTCTCTTTCTCGGTTTCTCAACCCTCTTCTCACGGATTCTCTCATTCTCTTGGTAAGACCTCTCTCTCTCTCTCTCTCTCTCTCTCTCTCTCTCTCCTCTCGTGGATCCCTCCCCCTCTCTCTCACGTTTCTGTTCTCTCCCTCTCTTTTTCTCGAGTTCCTTTTCCCCCTTGCTGTTGTGACAATTTCTTTCTCCCCTCCCTCTCTCGGTTTCTCTCCCTTTCCCCTTAATGTAATGACATCCCTTCCCTTCCCTCTTGGTGGTTTCCTTGATATTGCTTTTCCCATCCCCTTCCCTTTCTCCCTATCTTTCTATTTCTTCATTTTGACTACCTAAAAATATTCCCTTTGGCAACGATCCCCCTTTTCCCATCCCTTTTCTTCCCTTCCCTTTGGTGGGTTTTTGATATCTCTTTTATGGAAAATGCTACTGCATTAGACTACAACAACAATAGCCACAGTCGGCGTTGCTTCTGAAGATGCAGCAGCAATCACCGCTGCTATGCCACTGTCACCGCCAAGAAAAAGGAAAAAAATAGAGAAGAAAATGAAGAATACGGAGGAAGAAGAATGAGGAATGTGTACAGTAGCTGTTTTGGTCATCCAGTTCATCTCATCTCCGCTAATCATCTTGCATCGGGGAGAAAAGGAAGAAGATCGAGCAGTCGGAACCTTCTTGGATAAACTTTGTTACCTGCTCTAGTTAATGAGTAAAAAGAGTTGTTTATATTTTTCCACAGAAGTCCTTATATTTTTATAAGTGAAGGAAATTATTTTTTATTTCCACAATTCTTTTAAAATAAAGGACAAAATAATATGGTATTTACAGTTAAAGCCCCCACTTTGTATGGCATGCCTAGGTTGTTTAGGCATCGCCTAGGTGCTTGGCCATCACCTTGGGTTACCTTGTTGCCATGACAACTATGGTGTGCAGTAATGCTTATATAGGAGGTCGTAGAAAATCAGGAAAAAATGAAAAATATTGAAGCAACATAGGATCCACAAGATTTGGATAAGAATTTCTAGAGGAGTTTCCTTAACTTGGGAAATCTTTGTAATCCTTTATTTTGGAAAGTTTAGTTAGATTAGTTTGGATTTTTAACATTGTATTTGACTTAGTCTTTTTTTTTTATTTGTTTCTTTTAATGTAAACGAAGAGGCGTGGACCCTTTCCACGATTTAGACTTAGGAGTCTTTCAAGTTAGTTAGGAGTCTTTCTTTTATTTATCCTTTTGAGTTAGTATGTGATTAGGATTGTAAGCCTATATATTATGCTACTTTTCTAATTGGAATTATAATGCATTTATTAAAAGAAAAGAAACATAGAGCTTTCATGCCTCCCTCTCTCAGTAAGAATTACCCTCCCCCTCTCTCAAGATCTCTCTTCTTCCCTCTCTCTCTCTTCTCGATATCCCTCCCCCTTCTTTTCTCGGTCACGATATTCCCCCCCCCCCAAAAAAAAATTTTCTGTTACGGCAAGACCCCTTCCCCGCCTTTTCTTCCTCTCGGTTACGCTAACCTCCCCCCTTCTTTTTTCTTTTTTCTATTACGGTAAAGCTTCTTCCCCCCCTTCTTTCCCTCACGTAAATCCCCCCTGGTTTCTTTTTCCCTCTCGTAATCCCTCCTCTCCCCTTCTTGGTTATTCCCATCTCCTCCCCCTTCACCATCCCTCTATTTTCCATCTATTATCCCTTTCCCTATCCCCACGGATGTTCTTTCTTCTTCTCGATAATGACTGTCCCCTTCCCTATTCTCTCTTCCTTGCGGTAAACTCCCCTTTCGATTCTCCCTATCAATTTCCGTTCCCATCAAATATATAGTATAAACCAAGGTGTAAAGTATTGATATCGGTTAGCGTATCGGGCGGTTAATTTTAAGAGACTTATCGTATCGTATTGGAAGGATGCAAGATACACCAAATATATGCATGGAAATGGCCAGTAAAATACAGTTTTGAAGAATATAACACTTTATTGTTCAAATATGCAGTATGTACTATATATCATGTACCCATTTTGACACAAGGATTGAGTTGGTTTTACTAAATCAAGTGATGCATATATATATATATATATATATATATATATATATATATATATATATATATATATATATATATATATATATATATATATATATATATATATAAACCTGCAACTTTCTCTCTTTTTCCCCCCAAAATTGGTCTGTGTCCTTGATTTGATCACTATAAATCCACAAAACTTGTTGAAATTCCTCGGATAAGTGTCATTTTTT
Source organism: Protea cynaroides (assembly GCA_028583415.1). Lineage (NCBI taxonomy): Eukaryota > Viridiplantae > Streptophyta > Magnoliopsida > Proteales > Proteaceae > Protea > Protea cynaroides. Next base: position 41,023,528 of record CM053273.1, read on the forward strand.
TATGGTAGATGTTACCTCCATCTCCGATCGAAGAGGAAAACTTGTTTCGAAGGTATTGAGTTGCTCTCAGTTTCGTATCTCTCCGACTCTCTTGTTATCTGTTTTGCCGTTTCTAAGTAGTGTATCGAAATTTGTCGAGGTGTATCGATTCATATTCAGTTCCTCCCGACACTGATATGTATCAGCTGATACAGCACGATACTTGGATTCAATGTTTCAAACCTCCAAACCATAACGCTAAAAGGATTTATGAAATTGAAGGACTGCTGGATATATGGACCGATGAAGGAGAAATAGCAGTGAAACACTTGTGCAATAATTGCAGAAACAGAAATGATTTGGATGTAATAGATTAGATAGAAAAATAGCAGCAGAAAACTTGGGAAAACTTAGAACTGAAACTTAAGGTTTTAGGACAAAATATGGAACTTTAGAATTCAATCTCTCTTGGACCAGAATATCAGGTCAAGTGGTATTGTGGGGCCCCTCTACCTTATGGTTTAACAGGAGTTTATTTCTCCTTCCTCATGATAGGTAATGTTAGACCAGATGGTGTTCTCGTCTGATTTTCTAGATAAGATGGTCTTCTGGTCTGCTTTTCTAGACAAGATGGAGTTCCTGTTTCATCGTTAAACTTATTTCAAGTCAGTACTTCTTGTTAACCCTTCCTCTGGAGAGCTCGATGAGGCTAAATTTTGGTCTCTGGTAGTGGGACTTTGTCCTCTACGTCTTTCTTTCTTTGTTTTTTATTTTAAATAATGTTGCACCTGTGCTGATGTCGTTTTATATGGTTCTAAATATGCATGATTTTGTTGACTTAGTTGTAGATATTGTCTAAACGCGTGATATTAACCTCTAATATTGGGAATGATAATAACAGGTGGGAAGAGAACTCTTGGAAGTAGTTGGCTCTCTGTAAGTCAGGGTATTTCTGAGGATAATTCTGATTTGGTTTCTGGTTTTGCTACTGTTGGTGATGGTTTGAGCGAGTCAGTTGACTATCCAAATGACTATTGGGACTCTGACGAGTATGATGATGATGATGATGTGGGATACATGAGACAACCTATTGAAGATGAAACCTGGTTTCTGGCTCATGAAATTGACTACCCAAGTGACAATGAAAAAGGAATGGTGCATGGGAGTCTTCCAGACCAGCAGGAAAGTGGCCCAACAAAAGATGAGGATGATGACCAATCTTTTGCTGAGGAGGACTCTTACTTCTCTGGTGAGCAGTATTTTCAGGGAAAAATTATTGAACAAGTTGCTGCTACAGATGATTCTATAGGGCTTTCCATAGCTGAAATGAATGGAGGGAATGATGAAAATGATTTAATTGCATATGATAGGCAATTGATGGATGAAGAGGAACTAAACTTGATGCATGCAGAGCCTGTTTGGCAGGGTTTTGTTACTCAAACAAATGATCTCATCATGTTAGGCAATGGGAGAGTTCCCAATGAGTGTGAAAGGCCTCGACCAGATGATATCTATACGGATGATGACCAGCGTGGTTCTGTTAGATCAATTGGTGTGGGGATCAACAGTGATGCCGGTGATATAGGCAGTGATGTACGGGAAAGTTTAATTGGAGGAAACAGTGAAGGGGATTTTCATTACTTTCAAGATTGTGATGTTGTTGTTGGTTCTTCCCGAAATTTACAAAATACCACAGATAAGGGAGATTTTGATGGATCGAATAAGGATAAGCGCAGGGCAACTAAGCAGGGTTCTGATAAATACATTATGGGGAATGACAAGGCCACTTGTGCTGTGACTTCAAATGATGCTGGCTTTTCTTTCCCACACTCAAGAGATGGAGACCCAATGCAGGCTAACTCTAGTAAATCTTTATGGTCAGGAAGGGAAAATGCTATGGGTTGTGATGAAACAGATGATTGTGGTAATGTTTTGATGGGGACTGATGAATTGCTTGCCACATTGAAGCAGAGGAGCAGTGATTCATCACCTGTTAAGAGTTCTAGGGATGAAAACCATGCTAATATTATAAGGTCAGGAAATTCTACTGTTTCAACAGTCTCAAACTATGGGTATGAAGGAAGAGAAATTATTAAAAGAGGTGGAGATGACAAAGCTGGTGATGTAAGAGAAGAAGATCCAGGGACCACATTAGAGGATGAAGAGGCAGCAGCTGTAGAGGAGCAAGTGAGACAGATTAAGGCCCAGGAGGAAGAATTTGAAACTTTTAACCTCAAGATTGTTCATAGGAAAAACAGGCAAGTTTTCCTCTAAATCTGATTCTATAGGAACTTTTGTAGATTGGTTTCAAATATAAAAATCTTATGCTCTTGGTAGTTGATGTTTTCTAATTCTCTACTGTTTCTTTATTTGATTTACTTTATATGGCCTGTTCCACCCGTATCCTCTCCCTGCTTGAGAGATGCCTGTTCTGTAGCTTTTATTCGCTACTGGATCTCTTAGTAGAAGAGGGCTCACTAAATTATTTTTTTGTATATTTCTAGCTTTGTCTGAATTTCTGTCTAAATTTCTTTTTGTTTTGTTTCTCAGAACTGGCTTCGAGGAGGATAAAAATTTCCATGTTGTTCTAAATTCTGTGATTGCTGGGCGGTATCATGTTACGGAATATCTTGGATCAGCTGCATTCAGTAAAGCCATTCAAGCACATGACTTACACACAGGCATGGATGTCTGTGTGAAAATTATCAAAAATAACAAAGACTTTTTTGATCAGAGCCTTGATGAAATAAAGCTTCTCAAGTTTGTCAACAAGCACGATCCTGCTGACAAGTACCATGTCCTACGGTTGTATGATTACTTCTATTATCGAGTAAGTGAGCATTCTTCTGGACTTTATATTTTATTTAAATGCTAATTTACCTAGATATGTTATAGTTGATATTATCTTGATTTTAATTTTTTAATGATGTTTCAATTGTTGGTATTCTTAGATTTATTTCCTAATTACTTCTTTGCCAGTCGTGTTTGCCTCTTGCATTTATCAAGTTGGGGTGCAATCTTAGCTCTATTGGACAATCTGACATACATTGGCCCAGCCACCCATCCACTCATCTTGAGTAAGGATCATTATAAGATGCCCTAAATCATAGAAGGCTCCTTTTACATCTTCGTGCTTTGGCTCTTTCAAAATAATTTTGAGATGTTAAAGTGCTCTAATAACCATATAATCAAGTGTCAATCCTTTCAGTTATTATACTAAATTTTGACTGCTTGAAGCCTGTCTGAGTCTGAGCTGTGAGAGCATCATAGTGCCTAGAGCTGTGCATATGCTCAAGCTCTCTCTCTATCTCACTTATGGCTGCTTTCCTTATTTAATAAGGTGGAAAAATTCAGCAAGGAGTGGTATTGACTTATAAAAAAGAAGCTAATATTTTGTTTTTTTAAGATAGATAATCAAGATATCAGAGAATCACAGAGAGAAGGGAGAGGGGAGGTAATTATAGAAAGGAATCTAGAAGAAAGAACTATAGACAGCATCACTATTGAAGTTGATACTCGATAGAGTGGGGTTATGGATAGAATTAACTGAAAATAAGAGAAATCCAATATCTTAATATCTAATGATTAGATATGGATGTAATTCTGATCTAGTGTAGAGTTCTACCAGACCCATGATTGGATTTAAAATTCTTGAAAATCAGAGTTCTAAAACTGGATGAATCCTGACTAGCTTAAAATCGAAGCTACCAGCAAGAACTGAGAAAGTGCTGCAGGTTTGTGATCAGATCTAAGGAACAGATCTGGGACCAATTTAAGAAAGTGCAAAACTTCAGATTTGCAGTTCAGATGTACAATAACTAGGCAACTAGCAAGTATAGTTTGAAGAACTAGATGGCGATATAAGGTGCTAGAGAAGAAACTTAGTAGATAGATGGAAGGAATAAGAAGGAAATTCAGAAATCCATAGTAGAGGTACAAAATAAGGAGAATAAAGAAGAAGAGAGGAAAGATCATAGTTGTCAAGGTGTTGCCTAGGCATTCGGGCAGTAATGCAGGAGCTAGGCGTTGAGGCGCCTTGTTGATGTTCGAAGGCAACCGTCTAGGTCTTCTTGGGCGCCCTAAAGGTTTGGGCGGTCGCCTTGTTGTAAATGTATTGATAAACCAATAATTACATGGAAAATTTCACATGCCTCCCTTAAGGTTTCCGTTTACCCGCAATTATACCATCTCCCATTATCGGCCACACACTGTTAAGTTCCCTAATGGGAAAGATGAAAACAGTTTTTTATCCTTATACTAAAAACCAGTCCGAGAGTGGGATGCCGATGTCGCTGGAAAATTTATTCCCTGGCAATCGAGGTGCTACAAAGCTAAGCAATTTAGGGTTTTAACTATTTCTTGGGGTTATTTTAGTCCATTAGTAGTTTATTATTTCAGTAGTTATCCATTCCACAATGGAATATGGTGTTTTCAAAAAGATGAAAAGAGTTTTTTACCCTTGTGATATCTCTTTGAATCATTATTTGTTTATTTTCTCATATTAGGTTATTCTCTAAATGTTGATTCTTGATGTAGCAGATTGCATTATTGCATATAATATATAAACATAAATATAGTATTGATATTTTAGGCAAAAAAAAAAAAAAAAAAAAAACCCAGGAACGCCTTGGTCGCCTAGCCAACGCCTAGGTGTGTGCCTAGGTGCCTAAGCGCCTAGGATGGCCTCCAACGCCTAGGATCGCCTTGTTTCCTTGACAACTATGGGAAAGATCACACCCGATCTCAATTATGAACAAAACTAGCAGAAAGAGAAGGAAGGAAATCAGATCTGGGGTATCAGTCCCGTATGCACAGCTCAACAGCTCCAAAAATCTTAAGAAAACTTAAAATTCTTTATTCAAATCACGCTTAATTGATGGTAGGGGGATTCTATAGTCTACACACACAGACACACAAAATTCTCTCTCTCTCTCTCTCTATATATATATATATATATATATATAATCACATTTATACTCCTAATCATTCTCACACACTAAATAAAGTAAATAGACTCAAAACAGAATTCTATTTAGATGACAAGCATCCTAATCTAAGTCAAACTCTCTAACTTAGCTGTTATTGTCCTGTACTGACTTCATCCTCACTTTATGAGCTTATGATTCAGGCCCAAACATTATATAAGTATATAACCTAAAATTAACCAGCCCATAGAACCCATCCTTGGCCCAAAATAAGGTCTCCCTAGGCCAGAGGCAGCAAGCCTAAGACCACATTATTGGTACCAAGAGAAGCCCAGGGAAGGACAGCAGAAAAAGATTATCTCCCAACCATAGTTGTCAAGGCGCCAAGGCGAACCAAGGCGATGGAGGCCTGACTGGGCGCCTAGGCAACCAAGGCGACCGCCTAGGCGACCAAGGCGCCCGCCTAGGCGACCAAGGCGCCCAATTTTCCAAGGCAACCCAAGGCAGCCTGGGCGCCTAGGCGCCGCCTAGGCGACGCTTAGGCGACGCTTAGGCGACGCCTTGACAACTATGCTCCCAACAAACAAGAGAAATTTGTTAGGCTGTCACAAAGTCATTCGTTCCAAATCGATGTACTCTGCTTTAAGGAACGGTTATTAGGAAATATCCTGTCCCAATCTAAGGAAAATCTAATTAAGCCATATTCGTAATTCCTTGACCACTAAACATCAGTGTTTGGTTCTCTTACTCAGACCTACTGAAATCTTGCCGATGGGTCTGATAAACTTTTCTTAATTTCGAGTTTGATGTTTGTTCATATTAAGGCGTGATGATAAATGTACTGAATATTGATGCATTTGTCCTCTATCAGAGTGCTTTGAGTTGAAAATCCTCTTCTATAGGGCACCCTGATCTCATGCACCAGAGATCTGCCATGTTACTAAGCAAATGCATCTGAGTAGAATGTAGCTTGCATAGTTGGCAAGGCAACAAGATGATCCAAGGCGTTGGTGGAGCACCTGAGCGCCTATGCATAGCCAAGGCGTTGTAAGAGTACATCTTCCATAAGAGGAATTATACGAAAGGGAGGGACTTAGAGTATCAATTTTTATAGTTTTTTATACATATGCATGATTCCATGCATTATTGTGTATATATATATATTTTATACATCCAATAAAAATGCTACAAAGGAATCAATTAAAAATTTTAAAAATAACAAGGCATGATATAATAAGGCGATCAACCTCTTAGGGGTTCAAAAACCTCTTGGATGCCTAGGCGAGGCATTGACAACTATGGTAACTTGTTAGGATTATGGACACCACGATATCAGGAAACTGCAGGTCAATGCTTAAAAAATTGATATAGTGCTGTATGTGTATTACTATGTGCTGCCTAAGGGTGTCCCAGTGCATGAGGTTCCTGCTACTGTATGGTCTGGGGAGGGCAGAATCTAGGCAGCCTTACCCTACAACGTGAAGATGCTGTTTCCATGTTTCGAACCTGTGACCATCAAGTTGCAATATGACAACTTTACCGTCACACCAAAGCTCACCCTCTTCAATTTGCTACCTATATTGTATTAATATATGCTACCTATATTGATTCTTTGTGACAAATTTCATAGATGGTGCTTTATCCCTCCATTTTCATTTTGTGTCACCCTACAAAGGGAAATGTAACTGTATTTACCAAAGAACTTGAGTCAGCTAAGTCTTCAAAATCCATGCGGTTTATAGCTGTACAGGCCAATAGCCCATTAGATATTGGCAACAATTGGAAGCCGCTATACAAAAGAAGCGTTGAAATTAAGGTAATTCAATGTGTTTGAGACGGGGTATTAAGGGAGAAATCAGGAAATTGGTACTGCAGCTGAAGAAATTCTTCAGGATGTGGTTAGGAGAATTTATGTTTCTTCTGGGGTATGGGGGCTGCAGCTGTCTTGGTGGAGTTTTCTTGACGAAAATTTCTGAGTTTTTTGTTCAGGATCGTGAAAATTAGGTTTTGAAGTGATAGGCGGTGATTGCTGGGCTGGGTTGTGATGATACTGATGGATTAGAATATGATGTATTGGTTATGGTTAGTGATGATTTGAAGAGTGACAGATATATCTTCGTGACCGATTCTTTAATGAGGTCGGTGCTCTCTTCATCTCATGTTTATTTCTCTATTTCATTTGCTGAAACTTTTCTTTACCACTCAGAACTCTACTTAAACCCATGGTCATTGTGGAACTTTATAAAACTTCCCCTTTGAATGATTGCTACAACCTTATGACCAGTCTTCAATTTCTTCAGTTGATGAGCCTTAAATCCTCCATACTGACCATAATTTTGAGTCTTGATTATCCTGCATCACTGGCCTTGGTGTCTGTGGGTGCTTGTGCATGGTCATTGTGGATGATTATACCTCCATATGATGCTGTTCTGTGGCAGGGTTGTGGTTGCAAATGCATATTTGGTGTGTTGGATTGGGGTTTAATATCTGGACTTCTGGGTTTTGTGCTCTCTCTCGGTGTGGGGGAATGTCAAAACTAGTAAATCTAGTGTGTCGGGGCGAGTTGTTGCTTTAGTCTACCATATTTACAAATTGGGGATCCCCAATATGGTTCATTATTTGCTACATGGTGAATTTGTTTCTGACTCGTCTTTTACTTGACCAGGAGCATTTGCTAATTGTATGTGAACTTCTCAAGGCAAATTTATATGAATTTCACAAATTTAATAGGGAATCTGGAGGAGAGGTTTACTTTACAATGCCAAGGTTGCAGGTTTGTATGATAATTATTCTTCGGAAACCTATATTTCATTGTATGCAGTTTGTGACTTTGTTGTGCCAGCATACAACTGACCTGTTTTGGAGTCTTCATTTGCAGTCAATTACTATTCAGTGTTTGGAGTCGCTTGGGTTTTTGCATGGTCTTGGCCTTATTCATTGTGATTTGAAGCCTGAGAATATTTTGGTAAAGAGCTACAGTAGATGTGAGGTGAAGGTGATAGACCTTGGAAGTAGCTGCTTCGAAACAGATCATCTCTGCTCGTATGTACAGTCTAGATCTTATCGTGCACCAGAGGTTATCTTGGGGCTTCCTTACGATAAGAAGATAGACATATGGTCACTGGGCTGCATCTTGGCAGAGCTTTGTACTGGAAATGTAAGTTGTTCAAGTTCATTGTCACATCACTATCATTATTTTGCCTAATATTCTGTTTTTGATAAAGCAGTTTACAATTATTATTTTTTTCGTTGTCCATGGGCAACAAATGGTTAAACAGCTGAAATCTTTTTCAAATTAAACAAGAAGAGATTGGTCTCCGGCATGTTTTCTGGATAATAAGCCATTGTATTACAGTTAAGATGACATATTTTAAAGCTCTTGTACAGGACAGATTTAGTGTCATCAAGTTTTAGATGCTTTCTCTAGTATTACATATTCAAAAGCAAATTGTTGGTTATTGCTGAAATCCTTCTAGCTGAAAACATTGGTGAAAGAAGCATTTTTTGTGGTGGATAGCTTTAGCCATTAGTTGATCTACTGGGTGAATTTTGTATGGTCCATATGGATCAACTATGATCAGTGTAAATTATATTTTTAATGCCTATAAATCCACCAGTAAGGGTTGCATGGATTTCAAAATTTTGACATGAAGGGTATTTGGGTGGCTTTTGAGAAGGAGATTTGGGGCAACTTTTTGGGTTAAATTTGGAAGGGTTGCACTTGGAATAATATTTGAGGCCGTATTTGCTTGAGCAGTGATTGCATAGGGATTTAGGGAATGGAATAAGGGATGATGATTCATGAAAATATTTCAAGGGGAAACTCTAGTGGATAGAATTTCAATATATATGAGGCTTATATAGGCATTGTTGATTGATCTGTCTGGAAGTATTAATTAATCAATAAAAATCTTGGGAAAGTGACCTCAATATTTAAAATGATAGGTTCAATGACCAAAATGCACACCTACAGAAAATACAGACAAATATGAAAGAAATATGGGAAGTCCGGTTCATGCATAAGGATGCCTCATGGTCTGGTCTGTATTTTTTTATCACTTTCTACTTATGTCCAAAATTTCTGACAATGCATTTCAGGCATTGAGATTATCCTTTTGATTATTGAGGTCATTTTCTCAAGATCTTTGTGGTCAACAATTAAAAACGTTCTGTGGAAAGTCTTTCTCCTTTATTGCCGACTAGCTGAAGGATCAAAGATCTTGACGGTGAATGGAGGATTGGAGATTTATCAGCAAAGTGAGCTTTTTGTGATATCATCTATCACATCTTGATGGAACACAACGGAAATAGATAGGAAAATCGTGAAGCTACAAACAAATTTGGGACTCCATTTCTTTCGAAGTTCGGTGAGAATCTTATCCCCATTGAGAATCCGTGTGTAGACTGTGTGAGAATTTATTGCTAAGGCTTGGAACTTACCTATCCAATTCACTGTGGATAGGATTTCCAGCGAGGTATAAGATGATGTGTTTTCCTTTTGTTTCTCCCCTCCTCGGGGAAGTTCCCTCTTGTATATTCTTCCTCTTTTAATATATTCTCCTTTACTCATAAAAAAATATTAAAAACGTGAACTTTCAAGATAGAATTGAAGATTCTACAGTGAAGTTTCAAGAACTTGTCTGTAATTCTGGAAATTATTCGAGGGACTTGTTCTGTAACTTCAAGAATGCAAGATGGCAAGAGCCTAGCTAGAATCCAGAAGCATAAATAGATGAGATAGGAGGGACCTGACCCCCAAACATTGGAGATTTGAAGTAGGCACCAACATCAGATGAGGTTTTCATGGGATCAGCACCATGAAAATCATGTCAAGTCCTTCTAGTGCATGAATATTCCCAGTTCTTCTTTCCGTTAGTTCTGACCTTCTGGGCATCCAGCTTTGTTTCCTCTTGGATTTTGTTAATATAATCATTCATTCACCCCCCAAAAAAGCATAAATATGCAATTGTTCTGATAAGCTTATTCAATTCCTCAACTTTTCTCACATACATAGATTATATTGATAGACTCCATTAGATTGGGGCATCTGAACATTCTTGCATTCCTGTTGCAACTGTAGTTAACAAATATACTGCAAGACTATATAAACCTAAAACAAGAAGTAAGTCTTTTGGAGAATCCTGGTCTTTTAGCATCCTCATTGAACATCTTGTTCCATTGATGCCTACATTGGCAAATATCATAGTGGATGAGCAACCCAAACTAGGGTGGGAGATCTTGAATGGTTATGGTTTCCTCTTTTTTTTATTCATATCATGATGAACTGGTGCTGTTTGTCTTTTGGGGAATTTTTTCTTTATATTTCTCTCCCAAAACAACTTTTCATTCACAAATAGGGTTTAGGGGAAAAAGCGGGAAATTCTATTCAAAGGTATAAAATGTAAGGCCTAGCTCACATAAAACACTGTTAGTTTAAAATAGTAGTTGATATTAAAATCCTGAAGCTACTAATGGGCCAAATGGGAAATTGCATCTTTCCCTTTATGATAAACTAATCCAAGCATTCCTTGAAAATTTAAGGCAAAAGATTTTGAGTATGGCCATGCATGTGCATGGTTGTACATTCAGCCATTGGATGGGACAGTGTTTGTATTCCGAATACTTCCCCTATTATTAAATGAAGGGCCTGATGCGCTGACCGTGCATGTGCACGATTTGTGTATGAAAACCACCTCTGTAATTAGAGGGGGCTTGGTCGGTTTTGAATTAGAGAAATGATAAATGTATCAAGGGAACATCTTATATAAATTTTATGAATGATTATAAGTATGTGTTTGAATAGAGTTGATTGGCGAAAGAGGATCCATGTAACCGACCCCATTTGGTTGGGATAAAGTTGAGTTGAGTGATTCTATATCTTAGGCTCTTGCTTTTGTTTGTTAGTTGTTATTTGCAAGTTGGCTTCTCAATTTATTATGATAACTTGTGTACTAAGGAAATCCCTCAACTGTTTAAGGATTCTGATTCAGATAGAGCAGTAAGGAAAATGTTTCCTCATCATAACTTGCTGTTGTCTGATGCATGTCTCTTGTTGGAGGTTTTTCTTCTTTTATACCTCCTGTTTTGGGAAATAATTTTCCACCCCTAATAGCATTTGTCTCTTTTCCTTTTTATTTACATATCATCAAGAGTTGCTTATTATCTGTTTGTTTACAAATCTATTGAAATTGATTTATATCCAAAGAATATCTTTTTTGCCTTAATTTTCGTGAGGATTCTAAAGTTTGTGAATATGTATAAAAATTTGTCATGTTGAAGTGATATGACAGAGAATTGGCCGTTATGTTCTTAATCATGTTACCTTCAAAACTGGTGTGTAATTGTTTTGTAGGACTTGTTATTAAGGTCAAGCATAATCCAACTCACTCTACATGTGATCAGGATAGCAGTATTGCTTGTTTTGTTAATGCATAAATCCGGATGCCCTTGTTTTAGTCTGTTTTCTTGAAATAATATACCACGGACTTTAAGTTTCAAATGGCATTACAGTTGGATTTCTTGCTGCAGGTTCTCTTCCAAAATGATTCCCCTGCAACTCTACTTGCACGTGTGATTGGAATCATAGGTTCGATTCACCAAGACATGCTTGCAAAGGGACGAGATACATACAAATATTTCACCAAAAACCACATGCTTTATGAAAGGAACCAGGTAACATATTTTCTTCCCTTTTTGATAGTATACTGAAACTGGTAATTTAATTGATGTAATTGAATGTCCATATAAGGGTTGAGAAATACCACCATAAAAATAATAATGGTAAATCACAGTATAGTGATGGTACTGTGGTGTAGGTTGTGCATAATCCTACTATGACCTTTACTCATATGGAAACAAACCTGCCCCATCCTGTCATGAGTTTGAAAATGAAATTTTATTACTGACTAAATTATTTTAAACACAATCATGTTGCCACGGACCCCACCCCACTTCACACACTCATGTTGCATAGTACAGTGTATTGGGAGGGTTCTGTTAAAGCTCCACACCATGACAACCAAATAATTGAAAGATGACCTCAAAGGAGAAAGAGTTAAAAAATAACAGTAAAAGGTTTCTTTCAGAAAAAAAAAAAAAAAAAAAAGGAGATTCTAATGTATTTAATTTCAGATCACAGAAAAAATAATCAAGTCAATTTCTTAAAAGAAGATTAGAAGCTTCTCATGAAACAATGGAATCATAGGTTAACAGTCCTTAATGTTGGAGTTTTGGGTAGGACAAATCATATATCAACCTGAACCTGTCAAAAGTTATCATGTCTAAACCCAGCTCCCCTATTTGTCATAGCCTAGTCAGTGTCTGGTTACTCATTTGAGCTTCCCAATGGCCATCCCTCCGGTAAAGCATATAAATATTCTTGTTCTGTTCTTTGCCGTCCCTCTATAAATTATCTTTGAACTCTAGGAATCAATTGGGTAAGCAGTTTCTGTTCTAGAATAGCTTTCTTACACAGTTATTTGGAACTACTAGGTTTATATTGTCTGATGCATTGGCGTGTTTTATCTGTTCTTGAGATGATCACTTAGCACCCTGTGCTTGTAAACTAATTTATCTACTCATAAATTGGTCTACTGAATTGAGACACCACCTCTGGGGGAGGCTAGGGGGAACCTGTCCCCAGTCTCTTGCAGAAAACAAGCAGCTCATCCCGCTCAACCGCTTATTGTTTGAGAGTGGGAGAGTGCTTCTGGCTCTAATTCTCAGGCGACGGGCTTGTCTGCTGCGGTATTACACGAACTACCGCAAAAGATGCAAACAAAATTCTTGTCATAACCCAGTTTCTATGGGTTTCTCAAGCATAGAAACTGATAGAAGGTTCCTCCTAATAGTAGGAGTATAAAAGCCATCCCTTAAACCAAAAGTCTCTCCAGAATCTAAATGCAAAGTAAAAGCAATCCCTTTGATCTGCTTTATCCTGGTTCCCCATGAGGATGTAGCTCCTTGCATATGCCATGTCATTAATTTTCTCAATCCCCTGTAAGCAATTAGAGACATGAACAGTGGCACTCGAGTCAGCCTGCCAAGTGCCAACTCCTCAAAATCTTTATTTCTAACCGAAAGAGGCTATTACCTATAACTCTTCCTGTATATTTCGAGGAGGTGGGGTAAGAACAAACTTGGAAGAGGCACAAATCAAAAAGGGTCATCTTCGAATTACTTGTGGAAAAGGGAATGGCGAATCCAACTGACGAATTTTTCATGTTCTATAGTACCTTGATTGTATGATATGTTACAGATTCACAAATCACCATGTGACCCATTAAAAGTACTTCATAATGCTTGGACTGCCTAATTTTTCTCTGCAAGCATATGTGTTGGTACTTACCTTGTGCAGACTTCAACTCTGGAAGAGAAATATGCTGGGCTTGGAAGTTATGCTTCTTGCTTAGTGTACTAGCACCTATGGAATTCATCCTGTGGTTGGAACCCACAAATCTAATATTTTTTTACTAGAGATTGTTCATATCAAGGTTCAAAATTGGATTTCAGTGGGGTTTTGACCTGCCAAAACCGAAATATTGTGGTCAGATTTTGGAAATTTCAAAAATTTATGTAGTCATTTCGTTTCTAACCTTGTAAAAATCGAAATATTTCATTGAAATGGTTGAAATTTTGAACCTGTGGTTCATACCCAATATATCTATTAAAATGGCCGTCTGATAGTTATACAGAACAACCCAACACCCTTGCGACCCAAACTTCCACTACAAATATATTTAGTTGTACTTAGTTGCATTGTAAAGATGATTATCGAATTGGGTCATCTCTTTACCTGTACCTCCAAGTTTTATCAATTGAATTATTCGTGTAGGTATTCTGCATGTGTCTTCCTTTGTATTCCGTGAATATTCATATTGGAATTTGGGTTTACAGTTCTGCCTAAAGTTCTTTATTTAAACTGAAAAAGGTACTTGTGGACTTTCATTGTGCTGGTAAGCCTGCAGGGTGCATTTCTCATAGGCCTGGTTTTTTATCCTGCCCTTATTCTCCCCCCTCCACCTCAGCTTTTTCCCCTCGGAAAATAGAAACTGTCGTGTAATAGATGAACAAATTATTTCTAAGAAATTGTTAGGGTTTTCTGATTATAGTTTCCTTTCCTTTTTTTTTTCCCTTTTCAGGAGACCAACAAACTCGAATACCTGATTACCAAGAAAACATCCCTAAGGCACCGGTTGCCAATGGGGGACCAAGGTTTCATTGACTTCGTTGCCCATCTCCTTGAAATAAACCCAAAGAAGCGTCCAACAGCATCTGAAGCTTTGAAGCACCCATGGCTATCTTTTCCATATGAGCCCATCTCATCTTAACCATTCAACCCCAGATGTGAGAAATGTGATGAACAACTTAAAGCTTGGATTTGGGTTGTTTGATGAGAGGTGCCATTGAAATCCTGGATGCAACCTGTCACTCTGAATCAATCAGAAGTGTGATTTACCACAGGTGCTGGCTGCATGGATTTTGCTTTCCCACGTGTATGGCATGGCATGGGAAGGTGTATTTGATTGGAATTTCTCTCCCCTCTTGCCGAAACAAAATTATCAAGTTGTATGCTAAATTGCTGTAACTTAGAATGTAATTTTTGCTCCTCTATTCTAGGTTTTATTGATTGCTTCTGCAGTGGGAGTGGGGAATCTTCATTCTGTTGTATATGTTGTGATTATTCTTTTGAGGGTTTCTAGTGATTGCTTTTTCAATAGCTGTTTACCGGACATTTGGTTAGTTGAGAGATGGAAGTGGCAGCATTGGAATGGCCTACTGGGTAACATGAGCTGGTTTGCCTCACTAAAGTGTTGGATGTATTATCATCATGTAGACATGTAAGCAGATCAGTGGACTCGTTTTGCAATGAAGCTGTGGTCGTTTCTTTTGTGTGGGGACAACCCCAATGGAGTTTAGTTTTCCTTTATCTTGATATCAGTTTTGTCATCTTCATTTCCTTGTGCTTCTCTCAACTTTTTTGGAAGTCAGCTAATTCATTAATCTTGATAAATAGAATTGAAGACTTTCAACCCTGTTAAAGTAGCTTCAATAATTGTGACTGAAGATGACCATGTCTGTTAATCACAGTTCTTAGCTGCAAATTTTGTCTAAGGTGTGGCCATATTGATATTAAATTAATATCCTACTCTCACCTCAAGATTGAAGGTCTTTGTATTCAGCAACGGATGCTTCACCCCAGCGAGGCAGCTATTGAACAAGAAATAGAAGGAACATTAGGAGCAACTGCACTGAAAGTTATCATTTTTGTTGTATATTTAAAGTTCTCATACCAGCTTCATTTGCAGAGCGAGAACAAGGAAATGAAATAATAGCTTGAAATATGAAATAATAACAGCATTAATGGTGACAGACTGATCTCACATGTTTGCCGCTCATCAGTTGTATCTTCCATTCAATGGAAATCCGATTGTGCTGCTGTGCAGGTTGATTGTATATTGTAAAGATGTGCATTTGTTACTGAGTATAGAGATCACTCAATTTGAAGAAAGTCTTTTTTTGTTTTCTTTTAAATTTGAATGAATGAGAGGCATATTTAGCATTTATGAATATGTCTCATACAACTCACAACTATTTACATCCATTTCTAATACAAGGTTTTAGTAATCAGTCAGTATTGGAGTTCTGGGTTCTTTTAGTAAGCTTTTTATCCACCTGGGCAGCATGAATTAAACATATTAAATATGCAATCATGAGAAAAAGAAAAATATATATAGGAAGAGTTTAAAATTATCTACCCAAAAAAAAAAAAAAAAAAAAAAAAAAAGAGTTTAAAATTAAAATACAATTTTATGCCTTGAGAGTTATGCGCCAAGTATAAGTTTTTGCTAGGAAATTTCAGAGATCTGGGGAGTGAGGACGTCCGGCCAGGATAGGTGGATCTCCGGCTGGGGCGGATGGATCCTTCCTGAGGGTCGTGTTTGGTTTTGGGCTTGGCCGGACATTCAGCTATGCTAAGTGGATGTCTGCACAAGTTGAGTGTTCTGTTTTTTTTACCTTTGGAGGTATCTGGAGAGAATTGGAATGTGATAATATCGATTCATAAAGAAAGGGTTTTCTATTGATTCAAAAATTGTACCTATGGGCCAGGAATAGAGGAAGAGGAAAAAATCGATGATTTTACATAGTACTCTTGATCAAAATATTAATCTGATTTATTTTGTACCCTTTGTTCGATGAGAAAAAGGATCAGATCAAACCTATGGGACTTAAGGAATGATCGAACCAAATATGTTCAAGAAGCCTACTCTACAAATAGGGGACGTGTTGAACACTTAAAAGCCCCCCCCCTATAGCCACATCAACCTGGCAAGTATAAGATCCAGGGTGAAGCCCCCTGGCACACCCAGCTCGTAGCATTTAATGCCGTGGTTGCCTAGGTGACATACACAATCAAGGCACTAAGCCGAGAGACATCATAATTAATGCATCTGCTTACTTAAAAAATATGACATCATAATTAATGCGCTAACAATAACTCGAGCATTTGCATTACCTACGCCCCACCTTTCCCCTTTGGTAGAACGACGTGTCCCTGACCAAGCAACCCAGCAGAGACCCAACACGTCAAGCCGAGTCACGCCTTTAGAATGTACAAGAAGTGACCCTTGCCTAATCATAGGCGAGGCGCCAAATACTCGTGCTTGCCCCCTATGGCTTCTCTCTTCTCAACCTCGGATACTCCACTAAGGATCAGACCTTATCTGTTGCTTGTTGTTTGGATCATGACTTTTGCATCAGAGTGGATGTGGGCCCCGAGCTAGGCCCCAATTGTGCTGACCTCTTTCTATTTTCTTTTGCAGGTTGTCTCACCCCTGGAGACAACGGACGAATCTTGGCCGCAACAGATTGGTGCCCACTATGGGGTGGTAGAAAAATACTCCTACCAAAACCCTTTACCACTGCGGCAAACTTGTTGTCATGCCTTACTAAGCGACGTAATGATGAGACGAGTAACTAGAAATCAAGTCACAGACGCTCCCTCGGTGGATGGAGCTACTGTCGAGAACGCTTTGGAGGAACAAAGTGATGGATGCAGTCATAGCGCCCCTCCTGCAGTTGAAGAGTTTGCCATTCGAGCCCAGCTTGACATCATGGCGCAACAAATCACTCAGTTGACGCTGTCACTCCCCATTCCGGAACGACCAGATGTGTGAAGGGGATCGCTCATTGTAGATCTCAGCACACCCAGGATCCCGCTCAAGCAGTGTACACCCAAACCTCCATCACAAACATAACAAATAATATTACCAAAATCAGAGCAAATAAGAGAGATAATGGCAGAAGGCTATATATGTATCAATAATAAGTGTGATGACATCTAAGTGTTATAATATAAATTAGATTGTTGGTTATGCTCATAACTCAACTGTACTCAAAACATAAACATACTAATACATAACCCACCATTTAATAATATACCCAACTGTATGAGGTAAACAAATAGACTCAACTTTTCACTATTGGCCAACTACGAGCATAGCGATAGTCAAATCACCTACAGAAACAACTAAAACCACAATAGGATATAGGGTAAGCAAACCACAATTTAGTGAGGGAAACAAACATACAATTACATAAATGCATGTTCCATTGTTATATAAGTCTGGCTATGATTTGCTGACAGTCATCCTAAGCCTAATCACACTACCTCGGGCATCATATTCGGACCTAGGGACAAGCATAGGACATCGCTACCATAGTCTGGGTATTGTGGGAACCTATACCCTACGAGAGACACACACAAGACAACCTCGCTGCCATGTTTGCATGCACCCCATTCAATAGGCTCCCTCCTAGTGGCTGTGTCCCGATCCTAGTACCCCTTCCCTCTCTCCAGTACGTCTGGAAACTAGGGAAATGAGCCAATGCCAGTACGTATACCCGTTCTGGTAAGGGTCACAGTCATTGGGATCTACATATGCTACTAACCATGGTAACCTATATGGCAAGTATTTTACATGTATATAGGTTGTACTCCAGCTAGGACTCCCGACCCCGTCTTATGGGCATCATATCATTTACTAGAATATCAACTAGACAGTACCCCAGCTAACACTCACAACCCTGTCCCTTGGGCATCGTAGTTTCACCCGAATACTTGTCCACATACCCGAATGGCAGTCACGGTACCAGTACCTCGGTCCCTGCACTCCATTCAAATCATAATCACATTCACAATGCAACATTTAACAACATTTATATTTATGCAAGATGCATGCTCGAACATTACAGTTCATATCATGACGTGTGAAATACAATAGTTTTTTTTATTGGTTAGAAATCCATAAATATATTAATAAGAAATAAAATTAAAAGGTATATAAACTAGCCTTAATAAGATGTTAAAACTCCCACCTTCGGCATTGCCATTAGCAAGGGCCATCCTGGGCGATTACAACCATTACATTCTATAACGAGGTCTGTGGGAGTTATCCCACACTACATCATGAGCAACAAAATCAGGACAAGACAACCATACATAATTCCTTCTTTCATAGGCTGCTTTCCTAGCTAGTTTATTTGTCACTCCATTGATTTCACTAAAACAATGCCATTACATTCTATAACGAGGTCTGTGGGAGTTATCCCACACTACTTCATGAGCAACAAAATCAGAACAAGACAACCATACATAATTCCTTCTTTCATAGGCTGCTTTCCTAGCCAGTTTATCTGCCACTCCATTGATTTCTCTAAAACAATGAGAAAATCTTAACTGACATGAAGCTAATTGTGTTTGTAATCCTGTCCACTCCTGCAAATAAAATCATGGAACATCATTTTTTTATAAAGCAACTAACCAGAGAGGATGAGTCTGATTCAACCCAAATCTTCCTGAAGCCCAACTTAATAGCTTCTTGAATACCTCTCAAAACACCACAAATTTCAGATTGATTCTGCGAAAGCATACACCACTTGACCACTGTTAATCCAAATAACTCCACTTGCTCCCACTATTCCTAGATTTCCTAGGCTGCAACCATCTGAGTTTAGTTTACACTACTCTGGAAGTGGAGGGTACCAATACAATTCCATTGACCTTGTATGTTTGTTCAATTTCGATCTTAATGAAAGGAGACGAGTTAGTCTAAGATCATCAGATGATTTGACCACACAAGGCTGTCTAACTAAAGCATCATTAAACCCCCTTCTAATCAAATAGAGAACATCAAAGATAGAACAAACCTGATTTCGGAAGTAAACATTGTAATCAGCAATTAGTATACATGTTAATGCATGACATGAGAGAAACACCAAAAATATGTCAGGCTCCAAATCCGTCACGGGAGACAACGACTACAATCAACTACGGGAGCTATGCCCACACCCTTCCTTGGAAGTCGTGGCAGATTACCTATTAAATGCACAGAGTTAGTACATTACCAATGATTATTCCAGAGTGACCCTCCCATTACCTCTGGACACCCCACTCGGGTCTTTAATCATCAAAGGGCTTCACCATTGGTTTATGAATGCTCCTCTTGTCCCAAATAGTATTTGGGGCCATGACTGGAAGAAGCAGTTCAGAAGTAATGCTTCCGGTAGTTTCTTCCAGTGCATTCCGGAGCCTGGGAACACACAATGCTTTTGGGTTACTCAGGCTAGAAAAATGGGCTGACTGAAAGAAGTAGGTCCAGAAGTGATGCTTTTAGTAGATTCTTCCGGTACATTCCAGAGAATTTTCTAACAACCCACAACTTCTACCGGAAGGATATCTGGAAGTAGTAACTTTCTGGTCTTCTTCCAGTATTGTTTGTCTGCAGACCAAAGGGAGGTTTTAGTATGATTTTCACTTGGGTTTCCCCATGCCCAGGCCAAATGAGCTAAGGAGAGGGTGGGGAAACAACCCCCAAGGGTCTAAGGATTAGACCAAAGTTCATTCCCCTCCTTTGAAGGTGATAAACAAGATGCCTAGATCCCATTCCACCCTTGTAATTATATTGATACATGTATTATGCCCAAGTGTAAATGGGAAAAACCACTTCCCATACCCCCAACCTTCAAGGAAACTAATTGTTGGGTTCCCACCCACCTAATGATTTATTTGGTTGGTACTTATTTGTAGGGTTCAAGCTTTACGGTCCTCTTCAATGCACAACCATCTCTTTCATTGGTGGTTGGGGGTTAAAGAAGAGAGAGAAAGTGTAAGAACCGTGCTCTAAAACCCGGTTTAACCCTGGTTTTACGCGATGACAGGTTCCCCAATCATAATCGGACCGGAAAGCGAAGCCGGGCAAGGGACCACGCAAGAAGCCGGGTGAAGAACCAGTAAAATTCAGGTATGAAAAAGGTGTAAAAATGGTTAAGTGCATACCGGTTGCACCATACCGGTCTCACTATCCTGTGATCGGTATGGGCCAGCGGTATGGCATACCGGTCTCACCATACCGGTTGCACTATCCTACGACCGGTATGTGCGAGACCGGTATAGTTCGGAACGGCTGGAGTCCGTCTCAGCTTGTGTTTCTCTCAAAAATGGAAACTTTAAGTTTCCATATGAGGGGAGCGTGCCTTGGACGGCCTCCCTCTATTAATAAGGGAGACACCGTGAACCTCTTTGTAAATCCATCCGTTCGGAGAAGGAGTGGAGGAGGGTTCAAGGAGGGAGGCGCCCGCCCGGGGAAGGAGCTGCCGGTGGAGGAACACGCGCACGACAACCGCTACCGGTAAAGTGCTCTTTCTTTTCGATAGTGTTGATTATCGGAACAGAGCCGCGAAGCGGCGTGAGATCTGATGGAAAATGCTTAGGTTCCTTTCGCCTTTCTTTCAGATCTGGTTGGTTTTTGACATTCTAACCAAGATCCGTAGGACCCTTCAGAGAATGGACCTTAGCAATTGATAAGGGAAACCCTTGGGATCTACCCGTAGGGTGGATCGATGATTTATGCCCTAGATACCTTTTCTTGTCTCTTTTCGGATCCGGGCCGCTATCGGCGTTCTAGCCGCGATCCGTAGGACTTTACGGGGATCGGACCCTAGCGGGAGGATAGGTGAGGACCTTGGGAGCTACCCGTGGAGACCTCGCTCTCGGAATCACGTCGTAGGGTATACCCTTGGGGCGAGTCCAGCGGTATGGGCCGCGGTGT
Source organism: Protea cynaroides (assembly GCA_028583415.1). Classification (NCBI taxonomy): domain Eukaryota; kingdom Viridiplantae; phylum Streptophyta; class Magnoliopsida; order Proteales; family Proteaceae; genus Protea; species Protea cynaroides. The sequence goes on from CM053273.1 coordinate 41,044,541, forward strand.
ATACCAGGCACCATACCGGTCGCACTCGGCCCGGATCCGAGTGGAGGGACCGGTATGTGTGCATCCGGTATGCATACCGGCTACCATACCGGTCGCACTCGGTCGGATCTGAGTGAGACCGGTATGTGTGCATCCGTATGTATCGGCGGTCTCACCTACCGGTTGCACTATCCTGCGACCGGTATGTGCGAGACCGATATGTGTTCCGAGCCCTGTTTGTTTGGGAAAGCCCGGTTTGGCTTCTAAAACTCTAATAAATGGAAATTAACATGTAAATATGGTTGTGTAGGATTTTTTATGTGAAACTTCCGACGAAAAGGATTGATACCACGCGTCGGGTAAGGGACAAGACCCGAAACTTAAATTAAAGAATTAATAATAAACCTTAGAGAGCTCTTTATTTTTCTCGTATCAATCTATATGCTTTGTTTGATGGATTGTGCATATCACATGTCATGTAGTGTAAATTCTATTTGATTTATCTGTTCATGCATTTCATATGCTAGGTGTGATGGATGTTAGACATGTGATTGTTTTAGTTGGGTGTGGAATGGGAAGGGCCGGGGCCGGGATCATTCCTCACCCCGACACTTCCGATAGTACCTTATCTTAGCATGCTTGGTATGGGTGGGGTATCGGGGAGGTTATGGCGGGTGGTCTCCGATGTTGACGTTGATCCGGTCACGGTGATGTGGCATGATGATCTCGGCGTCGACGTTGACTGGCCATGGCGCTTTAGCTCTATCCCTATGCCATAGGGAGTGATGTTGGGATGGGGCCTACTTGCGTATAGTTCCATCTTGGTATGCTTGTTGCGGGTAGGGTATCGGGGGAGGTGAGGGTATTGTGGTCTCCGCGGCCCGCGCGCTCTAGCTCTATCCTATGCCGTAGCGGCTGTACTAGGGTGGAGCCTACATGTATTGACATCTAGGCGGTTAGAAACGGAACCCACTTGCAAGCCCTTGCCAATAGGGGTATAGGTATTGATACGGTATGGGGTATCGGGGCGGAACGTGGGATTGTGGTTCTTCCCGCCCCCCGGACTCGAGTCCTATCTCTATACCGGAGTGAGTGATGTGGGGCAACAACTGGTGGTGTGGTAGGTGCGGCTGCTGGGTGTGCTCACACTCGTGCATGGAGGTGCGGTGGCCCGCCAAACCTTACCATAGCACATTTGCAAGTTATACGACCCAAATTGTAATGTTATCTCATGCATGTGGATGTTGCATTGGTCTTGTGCTTTCTTGAGGCGTGTTGTAGCTCACCCCGATATATATATCTCTTTTCGATTTGGATGCGGGGTATACGGTGGAGGACTCGTGACCGCCCCGACCTACGACGATGGCTGCCCCGGAGACACGAGTGTGGAGGGACGAGCATGATGCGTTATGCGAGTGCTCCTTCTGTGTCTTTCCTTTGTGATTGGTTTTAATCTTTTATATTTGGTTAAGCTTGTAATTAAATATTATTTAAATTTTGATGGATGATGGAATAATGGGATTATTTATTTTAATTTATCATTTAGTTCAGCTCATTGTTATTAATTATTTCCGTTGGTAGTATTACTCCGGATTATGTTAGCTTGCTTTCGGGGGATGATTGGTTGACATGGTCTTTCGAGATCTGGTGTGAACCGTGGTTTAGTACCGGTTCACTCACACTTCCGGGTTCAGCCGGAATTGGGGTGTGACAACTTGGTATCGAGGCCCTCGGCTCGTCCAGCTAATCGTCGCATCTAATTGTGTCGAATGAGTGAGTTAGGAAAAAATTAATAAAACATTAATAAGAACACACCATAAGCCTTGTCCGATGCCCCGAGACTTAAGAAAAGATTGCATAATATACTAATAATGAAGAGAAATTTTAAGCACCGAAGTTTTTAAACAATACCAACTAACTCTTTGACTATGAGAACATAAATAAATACAAAGTGTACTACATACGGTCCACAGGTCGGACAGTCACTCTATTAACAAAATAAAATACGTGAACATCAAGCAAAATCTAATCGAGCTATGGAGGAGTAGCGGGCCTGGATGGAACCGGGTCTGTTATATCATAGTCTCGCTCGTATACCTCCCTGAGCCAGTGGACCTGGTCCTGAGTGACCCGTAAGTCGCGTGCCGGGCACCCCAACTCGACTCATCTCCTTTGTGAGACCGGGATGTCTCTCCGAGTATCCGGGATGACTCTCGGGTGTCCCCGAGCTCGTGAGCATGCGAATCGAAAGGTCCGAAGATGAATGGGGCGGAACGAGGCGGCATGCGCCTAGCTGATCTAGGAACTGGAGCGGGCCTAGACGTGCCAGCAACCGAGGGGTTTGTAGAAGGATGTGGTGGTGCCGTAGCCGACGTTGTACCCCGCTGGTTCGGGAATGGGATCGGACCTAGATGTACCGGGGGGCCGACGGCGGAAGTCTCTCGCCCCGGTGAATGCCGAGGTGCGGGTCCTGGGATGTCCTCCATGTGGGTGTCCTCATCGTCCCCCATCTCGGCGGCATCCGCCGCTTCTGCGCTGGCTGCGGCAAGGGCCGCATGGTTTCGGGCGAGGGGGGGACCAGGCCCCGTAACTCCTCATCACGGGCTCTAGGTCGTCCATCGCATCTTGTAGATGGCCTCGGCATCAATATCGGAGTTCATGGTCACCTCCCTAGGTGCCTCTCCCGCATACCGACACCCAAACGCCGTAGAAGTGCCATAATCAACCTACCATATGGAAGGTTACCCGACACATCGGGCATCACCGCGATGATCATAACCCGCATGATCGGGTAGGGCGGACAAACCCGGTACGGAGGCCACACCGTAGGTAATGAACCGGGTCAATCGGGATACCTCTCCATAATGCCCGCTCCGGAGACGATATTATGCTGAATGATCCGGCAATATAGGCAGGTCCGGGATGAAGATTTGAAGCCGGCATAACCCGTCCGGTATTAAGATCGTGCGGCTATGATCGCCCTGGTGTACTCATCAAGGTACCCTTTGACCCTAGGGGCACAGTAGACAAGGTCCCCATCATCTGGAACTCCTAGGAGAACGGCTAGCTCTGCTATGTTGAAGGAGATCACCACCCCTTTCACATAGCTTGTGATGCGTAAATTTCTAGCATTGTCCCAGTCATCTACATCTCCTTCCACCTCCAGGTTGGAGAAAAATAGTTTTACCAGTTCGGACGAGTGCGTTTCTCGATCTTGTATGACGGGTAACCACCCCATAATTCAAGCCGACGCTATATCAAAGCGATGTAGATGCTCCGGGGGTTGACGTCCGGCCGGATTCTATGTTTTTGGATTGAAACCAATCAAATCGTGAAGCGGCCGTCGTCGAACGAAAATACCTCTCGTTATACGAGGTGGCTGGGGGAGGCGTGCTGCTCATTGTGTTTGATGGAACGCCTCCTTGGAGTGTGGAAATTATATAACCTGTGAAATCAAGGAAACGTAACGGTTAGTGTTAAATTTTGAGAAAATTTCGGCAGAGTAACGGGTGTAAATGGTGTAAAAGCCTCGAACTCACCCAAAAGTTTGGGGAGGAGGACTTATGTAACCCCCACTCTCTTCCATCAAACCAAACTTAGGCAAACCAGGTGAAAAATTGGGAGAAATCAAACAAATTCAAGAAAAATCGAAATTTTTCCCAAAACCTAGGTTAAAATCGATTTTTGTTGATTTCTTGCAAACCAACCGATGGAACTCCAAATAGGTTGAGGGGTTTCACTCAGAGGGACCCCAAGAACCTTTTCCAAGCAACGAAAAGAGTTTTCCACGGTTGGAATTCCTCAATTTGAGAAAAGTTAAGTTTTGGGTAAAAAGACGATGTAAAAATCATCTAAAGAGAGAAAGAGAGAAGAAGCTTACCTTTTTAGTCGACGTGGAGACTCTTGCAAGAGTGAAAACCGATCCTAAGGACTCCGGATGCACTGTAGCAACTCGGAGAAGCGGAGAGAAATCGCCACCGGAGTCTAAACCAAAGAGGAAATGAGGAAAAGACAAGAAAAATCGCGATTTTAAAGAGATTTTTCTGTCTTTTGGTATACCGGTTGCGCTATCCCACGACCGGTACCTCCTGCGGTACCGTGCGGCCCCGGTACCCCTTGTGGAGGTATACCGGTCTCGCTATCCCGCGACCGGTACCTCCCGTAGTACCCGCGACCGGTACCTGCTGAGAGGTATACCCGGTTGCGCTATCCCGCGACCGGTACCTCCCAGCGGTACCCGCGACCGGTACCCCGAGAGGTATACCGGTTGCGCTTATCCTGCGACCGGTACCTCCCGGCGGTATGGTCCGACCGGTATGGGCAAAAAAAAAAAAAAAAGGGTTTTTCTCCCGAAAGTCTAGTACCTTGCCAAGAAATTCCAGGTATTTGGATTGTACAAATCGATATCAAAACTTTTTTGAACAGGGGTTTTTCGACCCTATGGTGTGGAAGTTGGTGAAATGAGGGTTATCTAGTAAATTTGAAAATTTTAGCCTGATTACTTTCTGTTACTTTATCTCTTTCCCTGCCACTCTTGTTAGATACTAAATGCACATGTTGAGGCTATAAATTGTTGGGATACATTTCTAAATTGCTCCATGTATTTTGATGTATTCAGGTTCTTAAAAGGCAGAGTAAGTACCAATGGCAAGGGGTAATGGTCGAAGGTTTTCAGTGCAGACGTCATCGCTCGGGCGCCCGCTATAGACGGGGAGTTAGTACGAGAGAATTCGAAGGGCAAGAAGAGAGGATAAGTGGGGAAGAGCGGAACCCCCGAGCAACCGAGAATTTAAGGCAGGCGAGTGAAGAGTCGCCATCCTAGGGGCAGCCATCTTCAAGCTCCGAAATAAAGATGGAAAATTTTATGTCTAGTATGGAGGCACAACAAAAGAAGTTTTTGAAGAAATAACCAAAATGCTCGGACCACCCGGCCTGTACCGGACCTCACGGATGTGCCAGCCACGGTGCGCGAGAAAATGTTCAAGCAACACGTGGGGGTAAACACGAGGCCTTGGAATACCAACACGCAAGAACCACCCGTCACCGAGCCTCACCCGGTTACCGGCACACCGGTATATAATCGGGACCACGGAGGGTATCGGGGGCGTACCGGGGGTCCATATCCGGGTGCACACTATGGTGGCTATCGGGGGGCGTCGGGGTGGCTACGCTTATCACCCAAAGTGGTATGGACGGCGTCGTATGCTCGAACAGCCTTGCTAAGGCGGTGGATGGGTTCTTGAAGCTTAAACCACCCACATTTACGGGAAGTTCGGGAAAGCACCGTGGCCCACGGTGGATATCGGAGATGGAGAAAAATTTCAGGTTGTTGGATTGTCGGGATGAAGATAAGGTCTTGTATGCTACTCACATGTTGAAGGAAGAGGCCAATGGGTGGTGGAATTCCATTCCAAGGTACTTGGAAACCAAGCACCGGGTTATCACCTGGCCTATATTCAAAGAGGTCTTCTTCGACAAATACTTCCCCCGGGAGTTTTCGTGACCGGATGGAGAGGGAATTCCTAAATCCGCGGCAATCACGGGATGACCGTAGGCGTATCCAGAAGTATGAGGAGTTGTTCTTCTTCGCTCCCACCGATGCAAGAGGAAGAGACTAAGACTCACCGTTTTACCATGGGACTACGAGGCATGATCGGAGAACATGTTATCGGTCGAGGTTTGGTCATTTACAATGAAGTTTGTGCGGGTGGCTCGTGTCATTGAGTCAAGTCGGAGGGACAGCTTTATGGCTCGAAGTCGAGGTTTGAAGAGGCCGAATACCGGAGTTCCAAGGTGGAGGCGGACGAGGCAATAGGCCATACCGGTCCATTCGGGCCGCGAGCTAGTACCATACCTCCCAAATCGGCTCCCGCAATGGCCTGCAAGCAACGGGGCCGGCCCCTAACGCCAAGTGCTACAACGTCAGCGGTGGGGCACTATGCGGATCATGCCCGCAACCCAAGAAGGAGCAGCGGTTGGGCAAGGTATATGCCGTTACTGCGAGGAGGCAGCCACATCACCGGATGTGGTTACAGGTATTATTTACACTTCCTCCTAAATTGTTGCATTACTTGTTGCATATTTAAAGCTAAAAAGGAAATTTTACAACCTCGGGAACAGTAAATATAGCGGGGATACCGCAAGGGTCTGTTTGACTCGGGGCCACTCATTCATTTGTCTCGGTATCCTTCGGGAAAGGGCTAGGACATCCCATCAAGACCTTACAACCAAGTTTGCTAGTTCGGTCACCAATGGGGATCGAGGTGGTATTAGAAGACTATTATGGACCTTGCCCGGTGTGTATTGAGGGACGAGAACTTGAAGCCAATTTAGTCCAACCGGAGATGTCGGATTTTGATGTTATTCGGGGATGGACTGGTTAGCTAAACACTCACCAAACCCGCTATGTGTTGAGAAGAAGTTGATGCTCAAGGACGCGATGGGGAATGAGTTTCAGTTCAAAGGGGTTAAGTTGCCAAGAAAGAGGAAGCTCATACTCTCACCCTAAAAAGCAAAGAGGTGCTTAGAGAAAGGAGGAGTATGATATCTTGTGTCGGTGGTAGATGTGACCGCTGAAGCACCGAAAATGGAAGACATCCAGGTCGTACGGGAGTTCCCCGATGTGTTTCCGGAAGATTTACCGGGGTTACCACGACGGGGCTACCGAGTTTGTGATAGACTTACTACCGTGGGTGGCGCTGTGTCTAAGGCTCCGTGCGGGGATGGCTCCCCCCGAAGTTGAAAGAGTTAAAAACCCAACTACGGGAACGCTAGACAAGGGGGTTTATAAGACCAAGCATCTCACCTTGGGGAGCACCTGTGCTCTTTGTGAAGAAAAGGATGGCGGTGTGCTTTGTGCATGGACTATCGAGAGTTGAACAAGCTCACTATCAAGAACAGTACCCACTACCTAGAATAGATGACTTGTTTGATCATTGCAAGGTTCCAGTGTGTTTTCAAAGATTGACTTGAGGTCCGGGTATCACCGGCTAAAGATTAAGGACTCGGACATTCCAAAGACCACCTTCGGGACACCGGTATGGACGCTACGAGTTCCTTGTGATGTCCTTTGGATTGACTAATGCACCGGCATCATTTATGGAATTAATGAACCGAGTATTCCATGACATGTTGGATACGTCGGTTATAGTTTTCATTGATGACATTCTTGTATACTCCAAGGACCGGGAGCGCATGCGGTGCATCTCGGGCCGCATTACGAGGCCGAGGAAAGAAAAGCCGTATGCAAAATTCAAGAAGTGCGAGTTCCGTAAGATGAAGTGGCCTTCCTTGGTCACGTGGTGTCATCCCGAAGGAATCAAGGTAGACCCCAGCAAGATTTCAGCCATAGTCGGTTGGGAGGCACCCAAGAGTCGCTGAAATTCATAGTTTCCTCGGGCTTGGTTGGATACTACGGAAGGTTTGTGGAGAACTATTCGAAGATTGCTGTTCCACTCACCAAGTTGACCAAAAAGGGGCGAAGTTCTTATGGTCGGATGAGTGCAGAAATGTTTTCAAACGTTGAAGTCAAGGCTGGTATCGCACCTATCCGACAATTCCAGCTCTAGGCCGCCCATTTACGCTATATCGGATGCTTCGAGTCCGGGACTGGGTTGCGGCTGATGCAAGGCGAGCGGGTGATAGCTTATGCCTCAAGACAGCTAAAGGAGCATGAAAAGAACTACCCTACGCATGACCTAGAGTTGGCGGCGGTCATTCATGCCATCAAGACTTGGAGGCATTACCGTATGGTGAGAAGTTCCAGATTAAGTCGACCACAAGAGCCTGACGTATCTGTTCACCCGAAGGACTTGAATATGAGGCGCGAGGAGGTGGTTAGAGTTGCTCAAGGATTACGATTGTGATATCAGTATCACCCCGGTAAGGCCAACATAGTAACGATGCACCGAGCGGAAATGGGCATCGAACCCGAGGCGGGACCAAGTACTAATGCGGCATTGGGGCGCTATTTCGAAACATCGGGGACGAAGAGCAACACCCTAATTGAGTCGCTGATGATCCCATTGAGCAAGGGTTGATACACAAGTTTACCTTAATGTTTGCGGCATTAAAGATTTTGCCCGACCGAAGGAAGAATTAAAGGCGCGTCTTACATGACCCATACCTCGGGACAGTTCAAGAGGATTTGGAAAAGGGTCGAGCCAATCCTGACTTTACGCTAGATGCGGACAAGGTACTCAGATATCGTGGGCGTTTGCGCATACCTGAGGATGAACATCTGGAAATCCAGAATCGGATTATGTTGGAAGCTCACGCCACTCCTTATTCAATACACCCTGGCAGCACAAAAATGTACCACGACTTGAAAAGGTTGTACTGGTGGAGGGGAATGAAAGCCAATGTGGCTCGACATGTGTTCCAATGCCTAAACTATGAGCAAGTCAAGGCGGAAAGACAGAGACCTGCAGGACTACTACAACCATTGCTCGAGTCCGCGTGGAAGTGGGATTGTATTACCATGGACTTCGTCACTGGTCTACCCATGACTCCGAGGTCGGTGAATGCAGTATGGGTAATTGTAGATCGCCTCACCAAAGCGCTAGATTTATCCCCGTCGGACCCCAAGTATACCATGGACAAGTTGGCAAGGTTGTATGTGGACAACATAGTCGGACTCCATGGGGTCCCGGAAAGTATTGTATCGACGAGACCCTCGCTTCACATCCGGGTTCGGGAAGGACTGCGAAGGCAATGGGAACGAAATTGAAGTTTAGCACAGCCTTCCACCCTCAAACGGATGGTCGGTCGAAAGGACCATCCGGATTTTAGAAGACATGCTTCGGGCATGTGCTATTGACTTCAAGGGGGCTTGGGATGAGAAGCTATCTCTCATTGAGTTTGCCTACAACAACAGTTACCAGTCTACGATCTAGATGGCCCCATACAAGGCTTTGTATGGGAAGAAATGCCGGACACCTCTATTATGGGATGAAGTCGGTGAAAGAAGAATCGTTGGACCTGAATTTGTAGAAGAAACCTGCAAGGTAGTAGATCAAATCAGGAACCGGGTAAAGACAGCTCAGGTGCGTCAGAAGCACTATGCCGATAACAGGCGGCGGGATCTTGACTTCATGGTAGGTGATAAAGTGTTTTTGAAGGTATCACCAGTGCGAGGCCTGAAGCGGTTCGAAAAAAAAGGGAAATTATGTCCAAGATATGTGGGGCCCTATGAAATTCTGTCCCGGTGCGGCAAGGTGGCCTATCAACTTGCATTGCCACCGGCAATGTCTAGCGTCCACGATGTCTTCCATGTCCCTACTGAAGAAGTATGTGTGAGATCCTTCGCATATCCTGGTTGCTGATCCTCCAGAGTTGACAGAGGACTTAACCTTCGAGGTAGTACCAATCCAACTCCTTAGCAGAAAGGTACAACATCTTCGAAGGAGGGATATCTACTACGTCAAAGTGCTTTGGAAAAGTCAGGACATAGAGGAAATTACTTGGGAAGAGGAAGATGCCATGCGACAAGAATACCCCCGTCTTTTCGACTCTGAAGGTACGTACAATTTCGGGGATGAAATTCTTTTAAGGGAGGGGGAATTGTAAGACCTACATGCAAATTTTGTTCGGGGACGAAATTTCTTTTAAGGGTAGTAGAGTTGTAAGAACCGTGCTCTAAAACCCGGTTTAACCCTGGTTTTACGCGATGACAGGTTCCCCAATCATAACCGGACCGGAAAGCGAAGCCGGGCAAGGGACCACGCAAGAAGCCGGGTGAAGAACCAGTAAAATTCAGGTACAAAAAAGGTGTAAAAATGGTTAAGTGCATACCGGTTGCACCATACCGGTTGCACCATACCGGTCTCACTATCCTGTGACCGGTATGGGCCAGCGGTATGGCATACCGGTCTCACCATACCGGTTGCACTATCCTGCGACCGGTATGTGCGAGATCGATATAGTTCGGAACGGCTGGAGTCCGTCTCCAGCTTGTGTTTCTCTCAAAAATGGAAACTTTAAGTTTCCATATGAGGGGGGAGCGTGCCTTGGACGGCCTCCCTCTATTAATAGAGGGGGACACTCCGTGAACCTCTTTGTAAATCCATCCGTTCGGAGAAGGAGTGGAGGAGGTTCAAGGAGGGAGACGCCGCCCAGGAAGGAGCTGCCGGTGGAGGAACACGCCGCCAACTGACAACCGCTACCGGTAAAGTGCTCTTTCTTTCCGATAGTGTTGATTATCGGTTCAGAGCCGCGAAGCGGCGTGAAATCTGATGGAAAATGCTTAGGTTCCTTTCGCCTTTCTTTCAGATCTGGTTGGTTTTTGACATTCTAGCCAAGATCCGTAGGACCCTTCAGAGAATGGACCTTAGCAATTGATAAGGGAAACCCTTGGGATCTACCCGTAGGGTGGATCTGATGATTTATGCCCTAGATACCTTTTCTTGTCTCTTTTCGGATCTGGGCCGCTATGCGGCGTTCTAGCCGCGATCCGTAGGACTTTACAGGGATCGGACCCTAGCAGAGGATAGGTGAGACCTTAGGGAGCTACCCGTGGAGACCTCGCTCTCAGAATCACATCGTAGGGTATACCCTTGGGCGAGTCCAGCGGTATGGGCCGCGGTGTATACCGCTGGCACCATACCGGTCGCACTCAGCCGGATCCCGAGTGAGACCGGTATGTGTGCATCCGGTATGCATACCGGCACCATACCGGTCGCACTCAGTCAGATCTGAGTGAGACCGGTATGTGTGCATCCGGTATGCATACCGGTCTCACCATACCGGGTGCACTATCCTGCGACCGGTATGTGCGAGACCGATATGTGTTCCGAGCCCTGTTTGTTTGGGAAAGCCTGGTTTGGCTTCTAAAACTCTAATAAATGGAAATTAACATGTAAATATGGTTGTGTAGGATTTTTATGTGAAACTTCTGACGCCGAAAAGGATTGATACCACGCGTCAGGTAAGGGACAAGACCCGAAACTTAAATTAAAAAATTAATAATAAACCTTAGAGAGCTCTTTATTTTTCTGTATCAATCTATATGCTTTGTTTGATGGATTGTGCATATCACATGTCATGTAGTGTAAATTCTATTTGATTTATCTGTTCATGCATTTCATATGCTAGGTGTGATGGATGTTAGACATGTGATTGTTTTAGTTGGAGTGTGGAATGGGAAGGGCCAGGGGCCTGGGATCATTCCTCACCCCGACACTTTTCAGTAGTACCTTATCTTAGCATGCTTGGTATAGGTGGGGTATCGGGGGAGGTTATGGCGGGTGGTCTCCGATGTTGACGTTGATCCGGTCACGGTGATGTGGCATGGTGATCTCCGACGTCGACGTTGACTGGCCATGGCGCTTTAGCTCTATCCCTATGCCATAGGGAGTGATGTTGGGATAGGGCCTACTTGCGTATAGTTCCATCTTGGTATGCTTGTTGCGGGTAGGGTATCAGGGGGAGGTGAGGTATTGTGGTCTCCAGCCTGGACTGCACGCTCTAGCTCTATCCCTTCGCCGTAGACGGCTGTACTAGGGTGGAGCCTACATGTATTGACATCTAGGACTGGTTAGAAACGGAACCCACTTGCAAGCCCTTGCCAATAGGGGTATAGGTATTGGTACGGTATGGGGTATCAGGGGGAGGACGTGGGATTGTGGTTCTTCCGCCCGCCGGACTGAGTCCTATCTCTATACCGGAGTGAGTGATGTGGGGCAACGGCGGTAGTGTGGTAGGTGCGACGTTGGGTGTGCTCACACTCGTGCATGGAAGTGCGGTGGCCGCCAAACCTTACCATAGCACATTTGCAAGTTATACCTGACCCAAATTGTAATGTTATCTCATGCATGTGGATGTTGCATTGGTCTTGTGCTTTACTGAGCTGTGTTGTAGCTCACCCCGATATATATATCTCTTTTCAGATTTGGATGCAGGGTATATAGTGGAGGACTTCGTGACTGCCCCAGCCTATAGTACGATGGCTGCCCTGGAGACACAGAGTGTGGAGGACGAGCATGATGCGTTATGCGAGTGCTCCTTCTGTGTCTTTCCTTTGTGATTGGTTTTAATCTTTTATTTTCTGTTAAGCTTGTAATTAAATATTATTTAAATTTTGATGGATGATGGAATAATGGGATTATTTATTTTAATTTATCATTTAGTTCAGCTCATTGTTATTAATTATTTCCGCTGCTAGTATTACTCTGGATTATGTTAGCTTGCTCAGGGATGATTGGTTGACACGGTCTTTCGAGATCCTGGTGTGAACCGTGGTTTAGTACCGGTTCACTCACACTTCTGGTTCAGCCGGAATTGGGGTGTGACAGAAAGAGATAGGAGTGTCTTAGTAGGTGGAGGTACTCCAATGTCTTTAATGCTTACCAACACAAGGGCTATCAGTTGGGAGGAGTTAATAGCCCAACCCAACTATTTATAGGGTTCTACTTAGGTTTCATTTGGCCACAAACTTCAGGTGTCGCATATACACCGGAAGAAGTGGATCCGAAAGTAATACTTCCGATAGTTCTTTTTGTTAGGCTTATTTATGTTCATCTATTCAATTTCATTCTCTCACTTTGTTTGTCTGAACCCCTACTAATTCAAGGTAACCCAAGGAAAGGAAAACTTCACTAGCGTACTCACCTAGATGTATTAGGACTCGCCCTTTCATAGTCCTTCCGGTTCCGGTGTTCGTAGGATGGGAAGACCTGCAATCATAGATACTATTAGTTGTGGGTCTTACAATTCTCCCAACCTTATAGGAATTTCATCCTCAAAATTGACATACATGTGCTGTCGAATAGATGGGGGTACTTTTCCTTCATCTTGGATTCTTTTTCCCAAGAGGCTTCGCAAATCGGGTGATTCGTCCAATGCACCTTTACATAGTATAAAGTGCGATTTTGAAGGTCCTGGGCCTTCCGGTCACTGATAGCTACTAGTTCTACCACATAAGTTAGGTCAGGGGCCAACGATGGCGGTTCAACACTCAAGACATGATAGGAATCTGGGAGGTACTTCTTTAACATGGATACGTGGAACACATCATGTACCTTGGACAGTGCGGGAGGTGGTGCCAACTAATACACTACTCTCCCACTCCTCCAGAGGATTTCATAGGGCACCACGTACCGGGGACTGAGCTTTCCCTTATTCTTGAACCTCTTGATACCCTTGAATGGGGATACCTTTAAAAATACTTTGTCGCCCACCTCAAACTCAAGGTCCTTCTTTCTAACATTGTCTTTGCATTTCTGATTCACTCCTTGATTATATTGACTTTCTCAAGTCCCAGTTATGTTGTCAGGGAAAAGAATCCTTCTCTCACTTACTTCATTCCATTACAGTGAAGCTCGGCACTTTCTGCCATACAATGCCTCATGGTCGACATTCATATGGTGGCTTTGTGGTTGTTGTTGTAGGCAAACTCCACTAACACTAAATTTTAGTCCCAAATGCTTTTAAAGCCCAAGGCATAAGCCCTATGCATATCTCTTAGGATCTAGATGGTACACTTAGATTGTCCATTTATTTGGCGGGTAAAAGGTTGTACTAGTTTCAACTGTACCCCCATGGCCTTATGCAAACATTTACCGACTTAGGGTTAGACAACGGATCTCTATCCCACTATCCCTATTGGAAATTCGTGTTGTCGTAATATCTGAAGTAGCAGCCTTTCCCACTTTCTATGAAAGTGGATCCGGTTACACAACCACAACTTTTCCTGGAAAAAAAGCCTCTTCCTTCCGAGCGGAGCACTAATCCAACTATTCCTATCTGAAGCAGCAGCCTCTTTCTTATTCCACTGTCGCAACAGTTGGGACATATTCTGCCCTTTCTCACACCCTGGTCCACATATAGTCTTGCCAATTTATCTATAGTATACTATGGGTGCACTTAAGCTTTGTAGAATTATCTTGCTATAAACATCCGGGCTCTCATTTGCGAGTGGGTTCTCCCCTTACATGAGATTTTATCGATAAGATTTATACATTAATGGTATGCTAAAATTTCATTATCTTTACTTGACCACATGCTACCTTCTCATCTTAATTCCCTTTTGTCATCAAATTCTCATTTTGTCAATTTCTCAAATTCTCATCATCGTAGTATGCAATAAATGGGTGTCCTAAAGGTAATCTAACTGTAATAGGGTCAATCACTACTTTGACCTTTCTATGGCATTTACTTTGTTTAGCACCATTCTAACACTTTCTCCCTTGGACTTAATAGATAATTCATTATAGGTCATGATACCACATGGTTTCCCCAAGGACTATATTTCTCCTAGTCTCCAATCACATATATCGGTTCATTTCTCTTTTATTATTGAAACTCACTTACGATACCATTCGAGCTACTTATGGTAGTCATTCTTAGACAATTTACTCCCTACTACTTCCTTTGGTAACCCATAGCATCCGACTTTGCCTTCTCTATCATTCCCCCTGGGAGTAGTCTCATTTTTCAAATATGTTTGCTATTCGAGAGCCAGATGACTGTTAAACACTCTCATAATCCGGTAGCCCGTGACACCCTTTTTATTTTTTTTCTCGGCTAAGAGCTTACTTGTCTCAACTTTTATTCCCCACCGATTGTTCACTAAAGTAGCAGGATACGGGATTAGAGTATTTGTCAGGAACAATATTTTATTCCCCTGTGCATGCGAAACATACTTTTGATGATTTTAGAGCACTTAGTTTTCAGATAAGGTGGAATACCATCCATGACAACAAAACCAACAATGATTACATGTGGATGGAAAAATTGCCCAACAAAACCCTTTTCGGAGGCTATACCACCCCCATCGAAATTAAAGCAAAGCAAGTCTTTGGTTGTCGACAATATCTAGATATATGCTCAAATTGATCACAACTGTAGCTTGCTTTTGGAATATTGCCTGGCCATACTGGAAATTGTTGCCCCTTTTGTACATAGGGTAGTGTATACAACCCTACATAGTAACCAAGTTGACTGCAAACATTCCTTGGAAACCTGCATTGGGTTAGGTGAAGGGGTTCAGGCACGAGAACCTATGGCCCTTCTTGCGGGGTTTAACATGACGGTATTGAGCCCAAGGAATTTCCTAGATCGCCCAGATCTAAGGATGCTATGGACTACTTTCCAGTCCCCTAGACCAACCATGGGTTAAAACTAATATATCTTGAAGTAGCAACTGCGTCCTGGGTGGTCGCGGTGGTTTTGATCTTCGTGATTAGTTTGTTCCTGGAGACCTTTTTCGAATACCCCCATAATCGTCGAAATCTCCATTAAAACAAAAGCTAGAGTGGGATCATATCGTACTACTTATTCCACATGGCCAATACCCCCTGCTAAAAAATCTAATCGTTGTTGATGAGTGACTCATTCATCCATAAAGGTTACGATACCTTTGGTATTTCAAATCGATGGAAATGGAGGCACGAAAGGTTCCGTCCAAAATTCTGGAATCAACAACACTAGGTGCTTCGGGCTATGCGGGAGGCTGAGTGTTGTTCCAAGTATTGGAATTAAATAAACTCACGAACGTCATCAAAATGCATAATGATAACTGATCCCATATGTTGGGGCGTATAGTATGTTCTAAGATTGCTACCACACATTTTTTTTGTAGTAGAAGGGTATTGCCATAAAATACTAAGGCAATATCTTCTATACCCTATCATATCAATGAGTTCATCAAAAGTAACCTATGGCATGCTCTAGTTTTCTTAGTAATTTCCATTACACTGCTACCCTACTAAATCCATCATCGAGAGTACTGCAAGGAACCACTTAGCACTTCCAAGAGGTTAAGGTAAATAGGAATCCTTACAATTAAAATCAAAATCTAGACATGTGTTAGTTTAAATCCCTATAGTATAACTCACACAAGTCCAAATGCAGGATCACTCTTTCATGCAACAATCACACACATAGCAATGACGAGAGGGTTAAATTTCCCCTATGGAAGATAGGTAACAAAAAAAAAAAAAGCTCTTCGGAAGCCCCACAGGAAGGTGTTCCCTGGGAGGAGCTTCGCCTGGTCAGCATCTTCCGCTTCTTTACAGGAAAACCATTAAAACATACCGGAAGCTTAACCAAAAGAAATTACATTTGGAACTTCTTTCGGCTTATGTGATTTCATAAATGTTGTGCATGTCTGAAATCTTTAAATCACACTTTCTACAGCTTGTGCATGTGGGAGGCGAGAGGAATGCCTTTGGTTGACTCCTATGAAGACTTTTGGGCTTTCCCAAGCTTTCGAAGCAAAATCTCGTCAAAGTACTATGATTCCTCACACTCTTACTTTCGTTCCCCCTCCTTCAAACCCTAACTAATGTCTTCTATAACTCTTTGATGGTGTGGCATTTCTCTTCACACCAATTTGCTCATACAATGCATAGTTTATTTGCTGATTCACCCCATTGACTGGTTCAATCTATTAGCTCATCTATTTCCATGCCCATTCCATGCTATTTTCCCAAAATATTAGGGCAAGGTATACTTGGCTGTTCATTGGGAAATAGCATCATCAAAGAAAATTTTGTAGTATTGTCCTACACTGCCTTTCATATACTTTGAAATTCCCATGTGGTCCCATGGGCTTCCATAAGCCATGAACTATTACTCGTCCATTGTTGTTGGCTATGTACTAGCAACCCATGAAATACAAAAGTTCCCGGTCTCATATTCTAGGGTTTCCATAGTAGTTGGGACATTGCGTGGAATACTTGTGGGGGTGGTCCTGCATAACCGTGGACAACTAATTGGGCGAAATGGAAACATTTTGCTCCTTGGTGTACCAAAGATCCAAAGGAAACCTCCACGTTGATCGATCTCATCTTTGCACATTTTGGGTATTTCGTCCTAACCTTGACCCTTTGGTATCCTTAGGCAACATGGAAACAAAAAGAGTACGTGTTTCTTCATTCGAACTTACTATAGAGGGATGTCCGCAACCTACGAGGATTATGTGGCGGCATCATTGCCGTGTAAATTCTTCGGTGGAGGAAGCACCACTCGCTGTGATTTTCGATGAAAACCTACCGAACCTAATGAGGTCCCCTTAGCGCTTGCCACTACTAAAACCCCTCTCATTATCAAGGCTATCGAATCCGGATCCACTCCGGTCCTAGGCTATCTCCAGTCCTTTGCTTACCGGTGGCAGGAGGCTCACACTGATCTCATTTGGAGGACGGATCGTATGTAACAGGATCAAGCTGCTTTGAACAGCTACCTGTCCCAAGCTGATATGCTTTTGCATTGGAACCTCGTCAATGCCATGGAATCCTCGGCTAGGGAGGCATCACGAGTCATCCGACATTCCCCACATTTAACTTGGACTTGCATGAAGGGTAAAAAACAATGCTTCCACACAGCCCAAAAAAATTTTACTACGTAGATATGTGTACTTTCTTATGCTTTCATTTTCTTTATGTTTTGGGGGAAAAATCCGGTATATGGACCATACCCGGCCTTGTATTTGACTCTCAAAGGCAATAGTAAGGCAATCTTGTTCTGATGAGCTATATGATACCCGGCCTTGTATTTGACTTTTCATTAGATGCCTCCTTCTCATACAACATACAATTGTTGGGACATGCATCGTTCTTGTTGTAATCGAGCCCCAACTCCTTAAGCATCTTCTTTGTTTCATAGTAAGTCTTCAGTATGGTATTATCTTGTGGCAGTGCTCTCGTCAATATATCCAACAACATGGAAAATTATTTGTTACTCCAATTACATAGGCATTTTACATGATATAATGCAACAATAAATACAATTTCGTGAACTTCTTGCATCCCGAATACAATTCCTTATATGCTTCTTGCTAAATTTTTTTTCTCCCTCATCTCCTATACCCTCTGTGCCTCTAGCTGATGTACTAACACCATCTCCTTCCGTCACATGCGCGGGAATCAACAATATCCTCTTCGTCTTCTTCATCAACCACAAAATGATCAATTGATGTGGGATTTGAGGATGCAACTTCCCCATGAGAGTACCACGTCTTATAGCCGGTAATAATTCTGTTAACTATCAGGTGTTCAAACACTTTTTCTCTTGTTCCCATCTGTTAATTAATGCAGTTTATACACGGGTATAAAATCTTATCCCCTATGCTCACCCTGGAAAAAACAAACTCTAGGAAGCCATTTGCACCAGTAGTGTATAACTCACTTAAACGAATCTTCTATCCCATGACTTCTGAATCCAACTCCTATCCATTTATTTTTTGAGGTATAACAAGAGTAAAGCTGAAAAAAAATAAAAAATAAAAAATGAATGCTAATATGTTAAATATAGGATAATTGCAAAAGGGACCTACCAAGATTAGAATCTTAGTTCTTAGTAATAAAATTTAGGAAAAATTTCACTTACTACCCAAATAGTTTGCGTATCATCACCTACCCCATCCACATGTTTCTGACATCATCAACCGCACCTCACTAACTGATGGAAGAGAGTTAAATTTTTTTCCAGACATCTATACCCTTCTTATTTAAACTGAGAAATGTTAAAATTACTAACTTAACCTTCTACTGGAAATAATAACCTTCCCATTTATCTTTTTCACTCTCAGCCAAACCCTAATTTTGGGGTCACCTGTATGCGACTATGAGATTGTCGATCTCGTTCCTTCTCCATGGTAGCATTGAATCTCCGACTGTTGTAACTAATTAAGACGAATTAACGTAATGAGTCAAGACTTATCTTTTTTTGAATTAGAATTTTGAAATCTGTCCACTTGATGAAGCAACACGAACAAGTTGATGAAGTAACGAGAACAAGTGTAGAGTTGAGTCGTATCGGAATACTCTCCTTAAGGTTTTTAAATGCCCCTTATAAGTGCAATCCGGGTTTTTGTACGTTTATACCTCCAAGATAAAACAACTCTCAAATCACATAAGGTTGCACACCAAAATGTGATTACAAAGAGAGTAAGAAAGCAATGCTCACAAAGTCTAAAAATAGAATGAAAAGTAGAGAGTTTTTTCTTTTGAAAAACATTAACGTAGAATTAAAATGGGTAGAGTGTTTATAGAATGCAAGTACCTCTTCATCACCTCTCTTTGTGAAGACATACCTTTTTCTATAAAAGAGGTGTCTCTTTACATGCCTATATGTGAATAGGTGTCTATTATGCATAGGTACCTTTACTAGAATAGGTACTAACCAAAAATGTACCAACTTTGAGATTCACAACTCTACCAAAAATAAATTCAAAAATCAAAACCTTGGAGGGACACGAACATCAAACCAAAAGAGATAAAAACTGAAAATCTACTTTTATTAGAAACTTACATTATATATATAATGTTCAATTATTAAATACAACAATTCCCCCACAAGTTTCGGTAAAAGCAATAAGAGCAAGAATAACTTAATGAGCATTTGAAACGCAGTAGGACACATCGTCGCAGGTGTCTTTTGAACTTGAACCTACACTAGGTCTGACGAACTACGCTACAAAGTACGGGTGAAGTCACACTCTTTGAACCTTTCCTCAGTAGTGTAGCTGACTAGTTCACCATCCATATCCTACTAGTAGACCTTCTCTACATCCCTATAATAATAATGGACATTTTAAACCGGCCTTGTCCCCTATTTTGGTCTCATAGATGTTTAGAGAATTCGCCTATTAAATTCTCATCGGTAGGCGGCCTCACCTCCTACATCCACTTAGGTCAGCCCATAGTGTGCACCACAGTTAACACACCCCCACATTTCATGAGATCCGGCTAATTAAGAGTTATTACTCATCCTCTTTTCATTGCGGTGATACTACTTTCTCATCTATCTAGAATGAGCCAAATTGTAGTAGTATTTATCAAGTCATCCGGTGACTTTGTTTTTACCCTTTGAACCTAATTCAGGATAAACCTCTTCATATAGGTTGGGTGTTCATCACATGACTTATGTCACAGGTCTTAAGCTCATTCTTTTAGAAGACTCACGTATAATGCTTATAGGTAGAGGCTTTGTGAACATATCTGCCAGATTTTCTTCTGACCTCCCAAAGTCGATAGGTATCGTTCCTTCATTTATATATTGCCTAACAAGATTGTGTCTTAACTGGATGTGTCTCCATTTACCGTTGTATACTTTGCTTTTAGCTTTTGCAATTGCTGCTTGACTATCACAATGCAAGGATATAGAAGACACTGGCTTTGGCCACAATGGTATATTTGCTACCAAATTTTGAAGCCATTCAACTTCAGTTCCGGCCTTCTCTAAAGCCATAAATTCTACTTCCATGGTAGAGCTTGTACTACAGGATTGTTTTACTGATTTCTAAGAAATCGCTCCACCTCCTAGTGTAAAAACATATCCATTAGTTGCTAATGATTCGTTTGTATTCGAAATCCAATTAGAATCACAATATCCTTTTAGTACAGTCGGGTTTCCATTATAGTGTAGAGCATAATTTATTGTACCCTTCAAATACCTTAGTAGTCTGTCTAAGGCATTCCAATGTTCTGTACTAGGATTATGAGTGTATTGACTCAATTTCCCTATTGCCAATGCAATATCAGGTCTGGTACAGTTCATCAAATATGAAACCGAACCAATTATTTGAGAATATCTCTTTTGAAAAATTGCTTCACCCACATATTTCTTTAAGTGACATCCAACATCCAAAGGTGTTTTAATAGGTTGAACATCATAGTAACCATACTTTTTAAGCATGTTCTCAACATAGTGGGCCTGAGATAATATAATCTCACTTTCTTTTCTGATGATCTTAATGCCAAGAATCACATCAGTCTAACCTAAATCTTTTATATCAAACTTAGACATTAAAAGATTTTTAGTTTGCTTAACAATTTTTAAGTCTGTTCTCATGATCAACATATCATCCACATAAAGTATAATGAAGACACCTTTTCCTTGATGAAACTTACTATATAAACATCTTTCTGAATCATTTACATGGAACCCACTTGACAAAAGTACTGAATTTAATTTTTCATACCACTATTTTGGGGCTTGTTTGAATCCATATAAAGATTTTACAAGTTTACATACCTTGAGTTCCTTTCCAGGTGCAATACAACCTTCTAGTTGTTTTATATATATTTCTTCCTCTAAATTAGCATTTAGAAATGCTGTTTTCACATTCATTTGGTGTATTACCAACTTATATATAGATGCTATAGAAATCATAATCCTAATAGCAGTGATTCTAGCTACTGGTGCAAAAGTGTCAAAATAATCAAGGTCTTTCTTTTGTCTAAAACCTTTTTCAACAAGTCTAGCTTTAAATTTATTGAGAGATCCATTCGCTTTCAGTTTCTTGCGAAATATCCATTTTGTGTCTAGCACTTTAGAACCCTGAGGTAAATCTACTAATTCCCAAGTATGATTAGAAACAATTGAGTCTAGTTCACTTTTAATGCCCTCTTTCTAAAAAATGACATCTGGAGATGTTACAGCCTCTAAGTAAAATGATCTTTGTCTATAAGATAAACAAGCCAATAATTTCCTTGATATGTGGCCTTTTTTCTGTCTTTTACTTTTCCTAATTTGACTTTCATCACCATTTACCTTATTAGATAGTAAACCTAATTTATAAGGAAAAATATTTTCAAAAAACTTTGCATCTCTAGACTCAATTATAGAATTTTCTTCATACACACCATCTATGGATTTAATAACTATAAACCGATAAGCTGTGCTATTGGCTGCATATCCTATAAAAATATACAATCACAAGTTTTAGGACCTATTTTTATTTTCTTAGGTTCAGGTATTAATACCTTTGCCAAACAATCCCATGTCTTTAAGTGTTTTAAACTTGGTTTGTGTTCATACCATAAATCAAAAGGTATTCTTCCAGTCTTTTTATGAGGTACTCTATATTAAGTATATAACAAGCCGAAAGAATAGCTTCCCCCCACATGTTAAGTGATGCTCTCGAACTTATAAGCATTTGCATTCATCATCTCTTTTAAAGTTCAATTTTTTCTTTCAACCATCCCATTAGACTCAGGTTGATAAGGGGCTGTCACCTCATGTATAATTCCATTTTTTTTGCAAAATTTTATGGACTTGAAGTTTCATATTCTGTACCTCTATCAGTTCTTAGTTTCTTAATTTTTCTTCCTATTTGATTCTCAACTTGTGCTTTAAAAGACATAAAAATATTTTCAGTCTCATCCTTAGACTTAAGGAGATAAATCCAAGTGAATCTAGAATAATCATCAATAAATGTTATAACATACTTTTTTCTACCTCTTGATTCATATGATTTGAAATCACATAAGTCACTATGTATTAAATAGAGAATACCACTTTGTCTTTCCACGAATTTGTGAGGCTTTTTGATAAATTTAGCCTCTACACAAATGGGACATTTGTTTAAAGAGGATTCAAACTTAGTATTTATAAGACCTAAATTACATAATTTAGTGATATATGATGCATTACAGTGTCCTAATCTACCATGCCACAAATCATAAGATTCAACAAACAATATTGTTGAATAAAGGTTATCAACAGAAGAAGCACTAGGCTTGCCTTTTATTAATTCAGCAACCCTTAATACAAATAAACCATCATTAAGATAACCTTTACCAACAAACACATCATTTTTTAGGAGAACACATTTATCTGACTCAAATGACATCTTCATCCCGACTTTGTTGAGTAATGATCCGAAACCAGATTACGTCGGATCTCTGGCACATGAAGACCATCCTTTAAGACCAACGTCTTCCCCGAAGTAAGCTTCAAAGTAATTTGCCCCTTGCCAACCACACTTGAAGTTTGAGAGTTTCCCATGAAAACTTTCTCCTTGGAGTCAATAATAGAATACTTAAAGAAAGAATTTCGGTCTCCGCATATGTGCCTAGAAGCTCCCATGTCAATTACCCAATTCACTGAGTTATCAACCAAATGTACTTCAGTGACCATAGCAGCAAAAATATCAGCCTCAATGAGATTTGCCCTCGCTTTATCAGAATTCTTTATTTTTTGGCAATCCTTCTTGAAGTGACCTGGTTTACCATAAAAGACTTCTTCTTTTTGAACTCCTTGTCTTTCTTAACATGGAATCCCTTTTTAAACTTTTTAGTTTCAACAATATTGGCTTTGAGTTGGTCAAACTCCTCGCCCTTGGCAACTTTGTCTTTAACACGGTTCCGTTCTTCAATTTTAATCTAAACTACAACTTGCTCGAAAGTCCATTCCTTCCTCTTATGCTTCATATCAAGTTTGAATGAATCCTAGGAGGTTAGAAGTTTCTCAATTAAAGCACTAGTCACAAAAGCATCGGGAAGTATCATATTCTCTTTAGTCAATTTTTCAACTAATATTTGAAACATGTCAATTTGAGATGAAATGCTCTCTCCATCATGCATATTAAATTTCAGAAAATTACCAACAACATACTTCTTAGTTCCAGCATCATCTGGAGCATACTTCTTATCCAAAGCATTCCAAATTAAATGAGCATATTCGAGAGAATTATAAACATTATAGAGATCATTTGTCAAAACATTCAGTATACAGTTCTTGCAAAATCGGCTTCAATCCATGCTAACCACTTTAAATCCAACTCAGGATCATCCGATTGAGGGGGTTTAGGGTCAGTTAAAGCAAAGGCAACCCCAACTTGAGTTAAGGCAAACAAAACCATTTGTTTTCACCTTTTGAAGTTAGAGCCTCCAAATGGTTCAATCTTATCAAATTCCATAACCACATTTACATTATTCATAGATGGTGGAAGGGCAATGGTATTTGAAGAATCGATAGTTCCAACTTTACCATCCATTGCCATTAACTCACAATATATTTAAAAACCTTAAGATTGTTGTAACTAATTAAGACGAATTAACGTAATGATCAAAACTTATCTTCTTTTGAATCAAAAATTTGAAATCTGTCCACTTGATGAAGCAATACCAACAAGTTGATGAAGTAACGAGAAAAAAGTGTAGAGTTGAGTCGTATCGGAATACTCTCCTTAAGGTTTTTAAACGCTCCTTATAAGTGCAATCCGGGTTTTTATACTTTTATACCTCCAAGATAAAACAACTCTCAAATCACATAAGGTTGCACACCTAAATGTGATTACAAAGAGAGTAAGAAAGCAATGCTCACAAAATCTAAAAATAGAATGAAAAGTAGAGAGTTTTTTCTTTTGAAAAACATTAATGTAGAATTGAAATGGGTAGAGTGTTTATAGAATGCAAGTACCTCTTCATCACCTCTCTTTGTGAATACATACTTTTTTCTATGAAAGAGGTGTCTCTTCACATGCCTATATGTGAATAGGTGTCTATTATGCATAGGTAACTTTACTAGAATAGGTACTAACCAAAAAGGTATCAACTTTGAGATTCACAACTCTACCAAAAATAAATTCAAAAATCAAAACCTTGGAGAAAAACGAACATCAAACCAAAAGAGATAAAAAATGAAAATTTACTTTTATTAGAAACTTACATTATATATATTGTCACACCCCAATTCCGTACTGTTCAGAATGGTGCGATGAACCGCTAATAAATCAACGGTTCAACTAGGATCTCGAATAGGCTGTGTCCGTTTGCTTAAACCATACACATCCACAACCATAATCAGAGTAAATACATAATAGCGGAAGTCTTAAACATTAAATGAACTGAGAATCTAAATGTGATAATCATAAATAAAATATCCAATTATCTTTCATTGACTGAGACATAAGTAAATAAAATAATCAATTACATTCACTCAATAATCCAACTAAAATTTAATAAAAAATGTACGAGTCACATTCGCATGATGAATCATGCGTCTCCATTATATCTTCTGCGTCTATCGCCGCAACATGCCCGAATGCGGGAGCACTCATATAATCTTCCACGGTCATACCTGCATCATCAACTAAAATATTCAAATTCGAAAAAGATAAGCACACATCACGGCTCAGTGAGCAAATAAAACAATGCAACAAACATATGCATCCATTCAATTCATATCTTTGGTCTGGTATATAAGTTTACAATGTGCAATAGAAATGTTTGGTGGCCACCTCGCCTCTATATACAGGGTGTGTAAGCCCACCTAATGGATCAAACACCACTGTTGTCCACATCCACCCCACCATGGAATAGAGATAGAGCTAAAGTGCTTAGGACCGCATCGAATCACACTTCCCCTGATGCTCTACCCATACCAACACGTAAGCCCCTGTTGGCGAGGGCTTACAAACTGGGCTTGCAACTAACCAATCCTAATGTCAACCAGTGTATCCAAGGCCTCACCCAACATCCCTCAATACGTCCATAGAGATAGAGTTAAGGCCCCCCGACAGAGTCAGAGACTACGGTTCGAGACCACCTCCCCTGATGCCCTACGACGTAATAGTTTTGCTAAGATAATGGTGATACGACGATGTCAGTGGACAAGACTTGAGTAGAGATAGGACTAAAGTGATTAGGACCGCACCACATCACACTTCCCCTGATGCCCCACTCGCATCAAGTACACTAACCATACACAAACATTCACATGCCTATTCATAGCATCATCATCATCATTATATTGTAAATAAACTGATATGCATGAACAATAATAACAAGAATAGTAGATGACATGTGATATGCACATTACAATCATACAATCATACAATCATAGAATCATACATGGTATTGGACTCAATAAACAAAAATAGTTTATTATTAGCCAATTAGTTTAGCTTTTGTTCCTTCACCTTTGATTGAGTGTAGATCCTCTTTCAAGCTTTAAAAATCACTTTTATATCACTAGGAGAACCTAGCAAGTCGATAGATTTTAATTAGAATTAATTCCAATAATTTTAAGCTTGCTGTATAGCTAGGGTCACAGGTTGGGTCGCAGTTGTCTGAGACCCCAGGGTGTAGGGTCGGTCATAGGGTCGGTTACCCATCGACCCTAGGTGCGACCACAACCTCCCTGGACTTCCTGAGAGCATGGGGTCGATCCTGTGGTCTAGTAAGGTCGGTTACCAATCGACCCTACATGCTACCACACGTAGTTTGAGTCGACCTTTCATCCTACAGTCTATTTTTTCATGTTTGGATCCTTTGGCTTACTTTTATAGTCCACTCTATGATTGTTCTATGGCTCAAAACTCCAAGTTACACACTTTACTTTGTTTACAATGATTTTCTCCATGGATTCCACTGGAATCTATCCATGGATGGCTATGAATGGATGATTTGGGTTTTCCCTAGATCCTACTCTCTTCATGAACTAATCTAGGGTCTTACATAACTCATGGAGAATGTATTCATACCTTAGGGTTGCTGAGATTCAGAGATTTCTCTGAATTTTTTCTCCTTAGTCTTCTTCTCCAATTCTCCTTTTCTTCTCTATCTCTTCTCTTTCTCTCACTTTCAAGTAGGGTTTCAAAAGGAGTGAAAGAGGCTAAGGGACGTCCTATTTATAGAGGAAAACCTCCCAAAATAAGTCTCATCGAGATTAGGAAAGCATCCCCTTGAAATTAGGAAAGTTTCCTAATTACGGTTTCTGTCTGTCATCCTAGGGTTGATGCTAGGGTCGCAGGATCCGTCGACCCTAGGGTCTCAAGTCATCCGACCCTAAGACTGAAAAGTCATGGGTTGGACTCTGTTGAGGTGGGGTTGACCCTACCTGTTTAGGCATGCGACCCTACCCTCATATTTACTGTTTTTGGGTCAATTTCATACCTGGTCTTGTGATTTCCTTTACGCACTTGGTCCACTTGGCTCGACCTGTTAGGTAGACCTGGTACAAGGTGGTAAGACCAGTTAGTTTGATACGGGTCTTACATATATAATATTCGATTATTAAATACAACACCGACCATCGAATCTCTGGCAAGTGATGTTGGGTTTCCACCATAACTTGTTGTAATGTCGTCGCATTCAGGGTATCTGAACCATGGGGTCTGGCCAGAGAAAGCAGAGAAGAAGACGAGAGAAATCGACAGTTGAACCTTCTTGCTTCTCGGCCCATCGGAAGAATGACAGTGCCAAGAGAGGAAGAGTGATCGGAAACAATAGAGAAGAAATAAAAAATTGAAGCTTTCAAGAAACATGAAATGGATTCTTCAGTTGAGGCTTTTCTGAAATTTGATTTATTTGTTCATATAGAAATCTTGCAAATCCTTTACAACACAATGAGACAATAAAAAAGCTTCTTATTTGTTCAAATAGAAATCCTGCTAATCCTTTACAAGACAATGAGACAATAAAAAGTTCTTATTTGTTCAAATAGAAATCCTACAAATTTGATTTATTTATTCAACAGAAAAGAAATAAAAACCTTCTTACGGAACACAATGAGACCTTGACTTCAGAACGATCAAGAGGACTCGATTTGTATCATTGTTGGCTTCTACTGAATCACGATGAGATCTGAGAGGACCCATTTCAAGACTGGAGCTAAGAGAGGAGGGGACTGGAAAGCTGGAAAGACATCTTTCGTGGTCTTCCCTGGTGGGAGACAAAAACGAACTTCTAATTCTACCAGTCTTCAAAAATGATTGGAGAAACGGGAGAAACTCATTTGAGAGATGAACGATGAGATTCTTGTAAGAATAGAAAGTGGTCTGTATCTGTAATGTTTCTGAAGAAGCCTTGCTGTACCTGCGAGGCAGACTGGCATAAGAAAGTAGTCAAATTTACCCACAGTTATCAGTAATGTGAAGAATCTGAGGACGGAATCTTCTATTAGGTTACTCGATGCTGCTTATAAATAAATTAGGGTTCTTGTACAACCAATTGGAAAAACATAAAAATATAGTAGAAAATTGCACTGTCTTGGTAACATGATCAATCATTGAGAAATTAGGTTTAAAGTCTCTGAAAACCATTCTGCACTTGGATTTTGGCTTTGCACATTGCCTCTTAATTCACCCAATAAACTCTGTTGTCTCCCATCCTTTTGGGTTTCTTTTTTTTTCATTAGGTGTATGCATTTGAATTTTTCTTTTTCCATTATAAATCTGAATACCTGCTTTCGGAGTATTCTTTCTGAAATTTCTGTGCTACGAAGCCCTATTTGGTGAGCCGAGTTGAGAAGATGTGTTACGCGGTGAGATGTTCGTCGTGTGGGAAGACGACATGGGGTGGATGCGGGAAGCACGTTGCTTCTGTGTATAAGCAGGTCCCTGATGGTCAACACTGCGACTGCTGTGAATGGCCCGGCGTCACTCTCGGTGCTGTGCATCTTCTTCTGTCTATGCCATCCTATGAGTCATTTCCGGTGCTGCCGCTGGTGCTGTTGCATCTTCTTCTTCTTTTGTCTGTGTCATCGTCTAAGTTGCTCTCGGTGCTGCCGCCGATGCTGTTGCGTCCTCTTTTTATTTCTGTGCCATCCTCTAAATTAATCTACTATTGCTCTCTCTCTCTTCTCTTCTCTTCTCTTCTCTTCTCTTCTCTCTCTCTCTCTTCTCTTATCTTCTCTCTCTCTCTCTTCTCTTCTCTTCTCTTCTCTTCTCTCTCTCTCTATCTCTATCTATTTACTTTCCCTTACACTAAGGGCATTATTGTCCATTAAAAAATAGATTTGAGATGAAAATATCTTAATGGATTGGATCTACATATTAAATGTTATAAAAATTTAGATGGTAATTGATGATGTCAGAAACCTCTGGGTGATGGGTGATGGGTGATGATACCTAAACTATTTAAGTAGTATGTGAAATTTTATCCTACAATGGAATCCAACAATGAACCGAAATATAACAATATTTGTAATTGATGATGTAGGATTGGGCAAGGCTACCTCGATGAGGATAAAAATACCTATCGTCGTATGCACGAATGAATCCCAAGTATCTACACCTTTTATATACATTTGCAACACCAAGTGATGTGGAATAGCAATGGCGCCTCTCTAGGCGAACCCAAGGACTCTTGCAGGAAGCTCTCTCCGGTCGTGGTCTCACAAGTACAAGCCAAGGTTAATGGCTTCATTAGATGGATATCCCAGTATGTGTAAAGGACCTGATCCAACTAGCCATAGATGGGTATCCCTATATGTGTAAAGGACCTGATACAACTAGCCATAGCAGTGAAGTAACTCCCTCCCCCACATGATAGATAGTTAATTATTCAACAGCAAACTCAAAGCAAACTCAAAGTCACATTCATTCTAGACGACATCCTTTCATATCCAGTGTCGTCTTAAATTCAATTATCTCACCAAGAGGCCAAGGTCTCAAGAATCCAATTAGAAAGCAAAAAAATAAAACCCTTTAATACCATCATAGTTGATAAGGAAATAAGGCTTTAATATTGATTAGTTATAAATCACAAAACTATTTATCCAAATTTTAATAAAAAAATAGGGAGAAAGCAATGATTTCTTTCAATATTATGAAACAATTAAAGAGGCTTAAAAATATCTCTAAGATTGACTAAAAATTTGTTTTTGGTATCATTTTTGTTTTTGTTTTTATTTTTCTAATAAATTTATATTTTTATAGACGCTTAGTATCATTTTTAGGTGTTATTTATAAGAAAAAAAAAAAAAAAAAAAACCCAAATCAAAAAGAGGTTGAGAGTTGAGACGTCCTGTTGATTTTTGGCTAAAAAGAGGTTTGAGCAGTTTTTGGACAAACCTTTAATGACCACGTGTTCTAACCTTCCACAATGGAGGGCAAAAAAATAATTTTACTTTTTTTTAATAAAAACATTATCTCTCGCGTGTCTTTTATCTCTCGAACCCTCTGTTCAGCCGTTGTTGTTGAGGGCATAGACGAGAGCCCAGACCTTGGTCTGGTTCTTGAAACCCTTCTTCTTGACTTCATTGCGGATGTTAGCGTGGATCCCACAGCCTTGGCCTTGGTCCCACCCAGCTTCGCCTCTTATAAAATCACTTAATTTGTTTCGCCTACGGAATTGTCACTTATGGCTTTTGAGGATCTTCAGTACAATTCTCTCCACTGCTTTCTTCTTCTTCTCCTCCTCTTTCACCTTAATGGAAGAAAAAACTATAGAACATATTACCTTCCCTCCTCCCTTTTGCTCTCTTTGAATTTGATAGATAAGTCAAAGCTTCCTAAAAAAGGTAATAGATCTCCTCTGATTCTGAAGAAGTAAGAGATTATATGATTCTCTTTGGTTTGTATTATATAATGTATTATATAATATATTATAAAATTTATGATTGTTTGGTATGATTTATAATGTCTATTTATAATTAAAATAAATCGATATAATTCATTATCTACAAATAGGTGAGTAACTGTTTATCATTATTAGAATAATCTATTAGGTGATTATTTATATTTCTCATTATATAATGTATTATGTTTAGTGGTACTAAACGATCATTATTTATTACTCATAATCTATTATCATAATTGATTTGTCACAAATAGCTCATAATACATTATATAATACAAACCAAAGAGAGGGCATTTGATTGCTAATTAAGAGCTATTCGGACCTCCAATTTGAAGCTGTCAAATCAATTCTTTGACGATGGTTTGTGGGAGGGAAGCCAAAGTGGTGGTAGTCAAGTAGCAAAACCATCGTAAGGAAACAATTAGGTTTTGAGTGGAGTTTTCCTAATTCACACTTTTACAGACAAACCACCATTATCTGTGAAAACAACTATTGATACTGTCTCGGAGAATAATGAATATTGCAGTCTTCTTCTACCAAATCAGTATCATAATAGAAAGATCTGTTTGCAATGTGAGGAAGGGAGGGAGGAGATGTGAGGAAGAATATGACTATATAAAAATTATTCTGCATATATGATACTAAACTTATTTTTCATTTTAGAATCTATTATGCTTAGTAGTTACCAAACAACATTTAATTTTTGATAAAAAATAATTTTCAAAATACTTTTTGATAAATAAGAAAAAATCGAAAACAAAAATGATACCACAATGGAAACCTAATCCAATTAACATCATTGTAGGTTAGTAGCAGTTCTATATATTGGTTATTGATTCATTGATCTATCAATTGCATCTGAAACTCTATTGTCAGTCCTTTCATCTATTCCTTATCTGATTTTAGATTTGCAAATTAATTTCAGACCTTCATTCTGTTAATAAATCAAAATTATATTATCTGTAAGGTCAAACCTTTTCATATCAACATTTATGCATGAGAAATTGATTCCATTCAATAAGGCCACCTTGGCTGCTGTGAGCTTGGCATATGACTGTGCCTCAACCCATTTGGTGAAGTAGTCGACGGCCACTAACACGAACTCATGTCCATTAGAAGCTTTGGGGGTGACTTTTCCTATAACGTCAATACCCCAACGAATGGCCATGGCGAACTAAGGGTGTATAATTCTGAAGGAGGTACACGTATCAAGTTTGCAAAGACCTGACATTTAACCTCAACCTTAACCCAACCTGAGATTAACCCAGCCTAGCCTAATCTCAGGCTAAGAGTCAGGAGCCTAGGCTTGATCCACAGGCTGAAAATCCCACCCCAAGCCTAAAAATTGTGGGTGAGTTATGGATAGGTTTGGGTTTCTCAGGCCCTTTCATCCTGGTTGAGTTCAGCTTAACGTCTAAGAAATGATATAGGTTATCCATGTGTCAAATTTCAAACTCAACTAGTTAAAGACTTAAAGGCTTCAAGGTAATGGCAGCTCTGTAATTTAAGGAATAGCTCAACACCAATTTTGGAAGCAAAGAAGAGCTGGGACTGAATTGGAACTAGAATTAAATAGATTGGGCTCGTGCAAGGAGATGAAAATTTAGGACAAGACAAATAAAGGAAGTATGACATGGGGGGTTGGGGTTGTAGGTAGTACCGTTAGAACAGGAGGAAAGAATGAGAAACCATAATTGGAAAGAGAGAAATGGAACCAGAATAACAATGAAGAAAAGAAGAAGAAGAAGGAGGAGGAAACAAACCTGATACAAGAGAGGGATCTGGGGCATCAGATAGAGAAGAGTAAAAAGCCACACAGGCAAGTCAACAAACTCAATTTCATTCCATTATCAAACTAACGAGATGACACCCAACTGCATGTAGCTGATTTTACTTTAAGTTAATCATTATGGATCAGCCCAAATGGTTTGAACTTCTGAAAACAAACTAACTAAATAAAAGCCAATTGCAAATAGATGTTCTACTTGCAGTTTATGATGGATCTGACTCAAACGCTTGCACCTTCATTCTTCAGAATTATGGACCAAAGACATGCCTGCAACTAGAGGTAGTTTTAAACAATAAAAACTCTAGTTCGTTTTGGCTAATGGAATCCTGTTTCACCAATCCACTACAAAGCTAGTGTAATAATAAAGTGAGTCTAGCACATGGATAAAACTTTAACTTTGAAAAGGTTTTCAATTCCATCCTACAAGCCTGCCTCTAAAGGGCTATTAATTTTCCATCAGTCGTTTCCATTGATAATACAATCCAAATGCCAAGGAGCAAGTTTGCTTGGGGACCCACCTAAAATCAGAGGAAAATATCAAAATAGCTTTAAAATTATAAGCAACCAACCAAGAGGTAGTTAGACCTTTTATTTAATTTGAGGAAAGCCTTCCTTTGTAGATTGTAGTCAATCAATTGAGCTGTTCTATGATTCTATTGTAGGGAGTGTTAGTCACCTCTCCCTCTGTGGAGGGAAAACTAGTACTTTTTCTCATCAACAAAATTTTTTGTTAATTGTAAAAAAAAAAAAAAAAAAAAATCTGGGCAACCAAAGTGCTCTGATTCTTTATATGGTACTGTTTATGGATGCACATCATGAGCTACCTGGTGCTAGATTATTAGTGGCCAACAATAACGTTAATGAAGATCCAAGAAGGCATCTTATTGCTAATATGAATACAATACTTGACTTGATATGGATCAAGACTGTCCTCAAGTCCACCCAATAAATCATGGTTTCTAACATGTTAGCAGCTTAATAAGGCTTACGACTAGTAACAGGAATTTACCAGAAGTTGCCAACCTTTTGTATGCCATTATGAATGGCACAGATCATGTATCATCTTTAACATGGTCACATTGCTGTGTGATAGGTATGTTGGCATAGTACTAAATCTCTTAATCAAATTCAATGATTCCATTGCATATTATCTTGCTCTCCTCTGAAGTTAATTACCTTACTTGATGAGCATATATGCTTTCAGATGAAGACCTTAAATGGCAATCAAACCAACAATGGCGAAGGATTTCTTCAGACTTGTGAGATTCAAGCATACAACATTTTTACATTATTTAATTTTGATAGTCTCTGTTTTGATGTAGGTTTCCATGAGGTTGAGCTGGTATCATCTCCATCCGGTTGAAATCTCTTTTCTTCTGTAGGTACTGATCATTTTAGTTTCCTTTGCTTCTTTCAATAAAGTTGCCATTCATCAGAAGAAAGAAAATCCACAGGAAATATCAAGATAAGTTTAGCAAATTCTGAACTGAAACTTTATAAAACCATTGAATCTAGCTAAGGAAACTAACTGGACTAAACTCCAACAATGGAAATATCAAGATAAGTTTAATAATAGCAACCAAAAGTCGAAACTTACCAGATACTAACTACAACAGAGATCTTCAATCAACCCAAAAAAAGAGGAACAACACAAAATCAAACAACCATAGACGCCTATTAGATCTGTATTAGGTGGAACAAATCGATCCATGGCCAGAACTACCAAGCAGAGAGATCATTACCTGAGGGAAAGAGCAGAAGATTGCTTGCTTCACCAAATCCTCGCAGAAATAGTTAAAATGCTGCACCAAATCCTAACTGAAATCGTTTGTAAAGAAAAAAAAAAAAAAAAAAAAAACCCGATATCGAAGAGAAATGAAGTAAAAGAGGAAAAGAGGGTAGATAATTCATGCGTAGTCGACTAAGTGCAGAAGAAGGGAGGCAGGCATTGGCAGTGGGGTGATCTGAAATAAAAACGACAGAGATAAGAGAAATTGGGAGTGAGAACGATAGATTCATTTCGGGTGCGCGGGGAACGAAGAGAGGAAAGATTCAGAGAAAAGGAGAAAAGGAGAAAAGGGGAAAAGTAGAGAGATTCAGTTAGGGCGCGCAGTGGGGTGATATTCAATGAAGACGAAGAGATTGGGAGAAAAGGAGAGAGCTGAGGGAGAAATATTCCATGAGTGAGGAGCGGGGAACGACAGAATGAGAGTATCGATTGAGTCCTGATCAAAGTGACGCGCGGGGGAAAGAAAAAGGGCGGTTTTGGTATTCGACCCGTACCGGCGTTTCCGACGAAACGCCACATTGTACTATGTCAATAGCTGCTCATTGGGAAACGGCGATGCCAATAGCTGTGTTTCTTTGAAAACGCCGCAATGTACGATGTCAATAGCTATATTTCTTAGAAAACGCCGCCGTATATTTTATGGCAATGCTAAAGACTCAATGGATGCTTTTCGTGGGAAACGCAGTATTTGACAATTTCAGTATATCTGGCTTATAAGAAACGCCGTCCTTACGTATATAGCGGCGATGGTTTAGAAACGTCGCTATAGACCTCCGTCAAATTGCCACAGTAGATCCACATTTTTGTAGTGCGGTTTAAGTATTATTTGATTAGGGCTGAAAAAAAGTCAACCCAATTTATGACATGTGGATTGCTTGTTCGGTAAATAAATTCCGACTCACAATTTAATTGGCCACACATTAAATTCACATGA
The DNA here is from genome assembly GCA_028583415.1 of Protea cynaroides. Classification (NCBI taxonomy): domain Eukaryota; kingdom Viridiplantae; phylum Streptophyta; class Magnoliopsida; order Proteales; family Proteaceae; genus Protea; species Protea cynaroides. The sequence goes on from CM053273.1 coordinate 41,079,064, forward strand.
AACTAAAATATTGTGCTAATAGCCAACCCTAACACTGTATTGGGTATCAAATTTGTTCAAAATATGTATACAACGCCTCACCTTTGGAAAAAGATCGTCTCCAGTCCGGCCAGCCATCCAATCGTGGACGGACGGACTGGATTTAAAGGACACGCCCCCCCCTCCCCCATGTATTGGTATACGTGTCCTTTTAATCCAGGCCGTCCAGTCCACGACTGGACGACTGGACGGACTAGAGACGATCCAAATCCCCCACCTTTGGCTTGTTCATTAGATAGATACTCTTACTGCTATCTGCTCATGAGTCCCTTGATTGGGGATTCTTAGTTTCAATTTCCATGGGTGGTTACTTTCTTGCTCCTTTAACTTACATATTTTCTTTCTCTATTTCTTTTGAAACCCCAAAATACATTCTTACGTTCCAGGGCCAGGTTGGTCCTTTGCCACCTTTGTGGCTCTACTGGGATTAGAAAGATATTCAAAAGAATTATTCACGATATTCATCTGTAGACTTAAAATGCAAAAAAAAAAAGAAAGAAAAAAAAATCATTAAATATAATTCAAATTCGGAACAATTATTCGTATTAATGGTTCGGAAGAATAATTCGAAAGAATAGATAACTATGATCCTGATATGGATCGGTTTGAATTTCCAAAGATACCTTGGTCTCAAGTCTTAAGTCTCAACCCTCAACTACATTGGACCCAAGGTTTTAAAACTCCCACTTGCATCAGATCGGTTTCTACATAATAGACTCAAGATTCGGAGAGACTTTGATCTAACATCTATTATTTCACTGTTAAGATCTAACAACACAATAACTGACACTTTTATTGGTATCTTCAGAATACAGCATCTTCTCCTATGAATCTAAAACTGATCTTGGTATGGGTATTGGGTATTCACAATCGCTATAAGATACACGTACCTGCTATTCATAATTTGGTAAAATGCTTTTTAAATCTATAAAATGCATGGTTTAGGTCTCCATGTTGCCCCACGAACTGTCATTTGGGTTTGCATTACCCAGTATCTGCAACTAATGATCTTTGCAACAAGATTTGAATTGCTCTATAGCTATGAAACATGAAGAAATAAATATTCCCATGAACTGTCAGTTGGGTTTGCATTTTCCCAGTATCTGCTCTCTAGTCATCTTTGCAACAAGAATCAATCATTAATTATTTGAATGAAGAGAAAAAGAAGCACATGAAGAAATAAATATGCCCACGAATTGTCAGTTGGGTTTGCATTTTCCCACCATCTGTGCTCTAGTGATTTTTGAAATAAGATCAGAATTGCTCTATGATGGGCTTAAAACTCAAATCTTTAATTTGAAACAAGAGAAAAAGAAGAACGTGAAGAAATACATATTTTGTGCTGATCAAACCTACGTACCATGTTTGGATCAATTATCAGATTTAATTTAAGGTTGCTTTTGGTTCCCATTCTTAGAATACAATCCTATATATTAATATTCTTAGCATGGAAAATGAATTTTTACCATGGAATTAATGAGAGTGGGCTAAAAAAGAACAAGGCATTTCGTTCTGGGTTCACAAAATATAGATAGAATGGTAAAAAGATGACATTTCATTATTGGAACATATTCTTCTTAAAGGATATTTCATTGGTCCAATAATGAGAATGCATACCAAATAATATTACTGTTTCATCCCGGCCTTCTTTGGTTAATTTTGCCCACCGTTCACGTCTTTCAGAAGCACTTTTAGAACTTAGAACAGTCATGGCTTCATGAAAACTAAATTCTCAAACTTTACTAATAATCACTTTATAATAATATAAAGATTTAATTTTAAACTTAGGCACAACATAATTAATAAGTGCATTATAGTCCTTAAATCATATCCTACCCCAAGTCCCAGTAACTCATATCACACCCCAAGTTCCAGTAATTCATATCACACCCCTTTAACCGAAAAAAAAGAAAAAAAAAGATTACACCCCAAATCCCGGCATAACACATAAGCATATAATTTAGTTGCTCATCATCATCCCAAGTCCAAACCCTACTCCTCTTGTGGAGGAACTGGTGGGCGACTTAACACAGTAAAGTGCAGCATACGAAGCCTCTCATCCCAATTGAAACCCACTTCTTCTCCAACCTGAAGTAGTCTGCGCCTCACAAAAGAAGCACTCCACCCACTAGTAAGCACATACGAGGATCCATTTTCCCAAAGACGTAATTGATACTCCGTCATAGTATCGAGATCTCTCACGGTTACTGGAACCTGTTCACCGCGATTAATGGAGCTTTGTTCGGCTGGTAGTAATTTTGGAAGAATGAAATCCTCCACTTGATCTCGCGGCATTACGATTTGACTGTAATTGATATCCCTTGCAGTAAGGAGCTTCTTTACAGGCCACTGATTCATGAGATCCCTGAACCGAGGAGGAGCGTCGTTGTCCACTCTAAGGTTCACTATTTGTGGAGGGTCTTCAGGGTTGAGGAAGTTATTGAACCGGGTAGGCCTCATTATGTTTGGTTTGGTGAAAAGAGATAAACAACTGTAGGGCTAAATAATAAGTTTACGTCTGGACTTCTTGAGGTGGTGGGAATTGAAAGTATGAAGTCAGTGAGTATTTATAGGTTTTGAAACGGTATTAGCCTGAGAGTTGCGATCTTCCGTTGACATCTCTGTCTATTATTTGCGAAGCGACATAAGTTCACTTAGAGTCGTGACTTGTCTCCCTTTGGTTGGGTTGTGTCTTTTAGACATCAGTGCAACGTTCTGGTTATCTGTAAGATAAAATAAAGGGGGGCTACAGAAGGCGGGTGTTAATGGATCGGTTCCATTTGGTATTGATCTAGGTCTAGGTCGATCTGGTTTCAGTTCTGTACATTCAAGTCTAATTATCGCTAATCATAAAAAAAAATTAAAAAAAATAAAAAAAATAAAAAAATAAAAATTACAATTATCACTTAATAAGAAAACTTTGGTTTTGGTTCAATTTTGGATTTTTGTCGGACCAAGGTATTGGGTTTTTATTATCCATTGTCGGTTTGGTTTTGTTCTCCTATATGTATGATTAGTAACAAGTAGCTTAATTAATGGGTTCTATCGGACCATTATTGAGTTGGTTTGGTTTTTGTTTTGATTTTGGTTTCGGTTTCCTATATATATGTATATTTAGCAAATGTTGGCTTAACGGTCTCTTATCGGTCCATTATTGGACTGGTTTGTTTTGGTTTGGATCAATTCGGTCGATTTGGTTATGGCTTATCAATTGATCCAGTTTGGTTTTGATTTTTCAACCGACTCTAAAAATAGTCCAATTACGATCCAACAAGGTTTAGTTTGGGAAATTTACTTAGACACCCCCTTGACAATTGGTTTATTATATAGAATTATCATCTCTTGACAAAAGTTACTTGAACTACCCTTGAAACAATGTTTTATAAAAGTATAGTCCACACTGTTAGGTTTTGGGCATTAAAAACTAATAGGAGAAATTCCAATTTTTTTTTTTAAGACAATAGTACCCTCTATCAATGTAAAATTACATAAATATCCTTTAGGGTAAAAACGCTTCTCTTTTCATTGTTGCTTCTTCTCCAATGAAACCCTCAAACTGTTCATCGTTGCTTCTTCTCCAACGATACCCGCAAATAGAGATGCAAAGTTGAATCTTTTGCCGCAGTCACCACCTCCGCCACTGTTCCTTGTGATTGGAGGTGGAATTCCAGAGACAATTGGTGATGGTGGTTCCTTTTCATCGTTAGAATCAAAAGGGAATCCGAACTCGAGTGTTATCATAATCTCTCTCCTCCTAATTGCGGTGCTTCTCTTCTCCATCTTACTCCATCTCCTCCTCTGCTACCTCAACAACTTATCTTTTCTTTTAGTTTTAAAAGAGAACTAGAATTTGTAATAATAGAAATTATTGATGGTGGATATGGAATGACTTATGCTTATCCATACATTCTCCCTGCTCCCTCAAAAATTTAACCAGGAAAAGCTTCTTTTTCTTCAAATTTCTTGGCGGAGAAACCCTTTATTAGGGAGAAAAGAGATCAAATTTGATTCTCTTTGGAAGTTAGAACCTCGAGTGTGATATTCAGGGGATACGCTGTGGCTACAGAGGCAAAGAGTGATCTGCAGATTCCATGTGGTGATAGCCGAAGGAGGTCAAACCGGCAAGGTATGGAGATGAAGTGAACAATTGCAGTCCTTTAATATCGTATTTACAGTAATTGTGGTTAATGCCTGATTATTGGGTCTTTCGATAGACAACTTGGGAGAATTTTTTGCAGGAAAGGATCCATGGATGTAATGCCTCCTGCATATAAAATTAACTAGCAAGTCTTAATAGAGCTTTTTCTAATAGTAGAGCCATTGTTATGCCATATTGGTCTTTGAAAAAAAAAAAAAAATCCCTCCACTGACTTCAACCTTTTCACGAGATAACCATCTATTTGCGAAGAGGGTCGCATGCGTAAATAGAAGCATTTAGAGGCCTAAGAACCAGGTGAACCGACTTCGAATCAAGAATCGAGAGTCGTTGCCCCTTGCGCCTGCTGATATTGTTATTTAGAGGTGCAGAAGTAGTTCCAGTCTGCTGTAATGCCCCAAACTCGGGGTTTCAAACATTACCAGACTAAAAATATGCAAGATCACAAGAGGCAGATGACTCAAACTTACCTTACTGAAAACATAAATTACAACATGCCAAACATTTAGTGGAAGATAAAATACATTAACTTTGCTTACTAACTACACAAAAGTACATGTACATTTTTTTTTCCACCATAAAAAATCATTTCTTTTCTACGTATGATGCCCCCTTGGGTTCAAGTATGATCCTTTACTGAGTTTTCCTTTCTAAAGAGCCTAACAGCTCAACTGGGACTGGTACAGTAGCATCTGAAAACCACATGGTAATAAAGGAATGAGCTTTCATGCTTAGTGAGAAACATAACAATCACACAATAGCTAATGCATCGACAAGCTTAAAGAAGCATATCAGTTTGAGGAATATCCTCATGTCATAGCAAAACTATACATTCTTAGAGTAGAATAAATACATTGCATAAACATTCACTTACAGATTAAGTCCTAGGTAGGTTAGGTAGTCATCTGGCTACTACTGTGAATTGTGAACTAAAAAGTTGGAGTCATTATGTGCAGAACAGTAAGCCCGGAGGAATAGAATAGTTAGCCCAAAGGCGCAGAACAGTAAGCCTGAAGGCATGGTACAGTAAGAGTAACACATCTCCATCCATTACGTAACCCCCTAATGGAGAGGGGGCAGTAGCCATGGGTACTTTAATTCTTTTATTAATTTTCTTATAGAATAGTACGGTACAGAACAGTTTTCATTGACTTTAATATCTTTGACAGTACAGTGTACAGTAATAGCAGTGTAGTAGCAGTGTTGGTAATACTTCCAATAACATAGATTTATGAAACATAACAATATTATTAATGCAGTGACAAAAGCAATATCAGTTACAATAACAAAAGTTTACAAAATAGTACAATGTCTTAAACAGAACAGAACTCAATATCACACAAAAACATAACTTTTAGTACACAGTATAGTCACACTTATGTTTGTAGTAATGCAATTTACAGAACGGTAACAATATCACAGTCAGAACAGAGCAGATCATATACACCCAAAACTTACATCACACACACAGTGTGATGGATATATTTCTTATTTGGTGTACTGTCTATCTCTTTCTCCTTTGCTATTGTTGATCACAAGTTGACACTGAGGGGGGGGGGTGAATCAATGTCTTCAAAAATTCTTCTTAAATAATTCTTTGAAGATAAATGTTGCCCTTAGCTGACACTTTACTTACTAGCCACAACCATGCAATCACTGAAACACTACCACACATATAGTCATATGCATAACCACATCACTATCACATAGTGGCAAGGTCTACCATGTTGTGTACACCCATCCTGTAGGCTATTCCATGCACTTCACAATATACAGAACAAATTCATTTACATGACATCTACAACACATAGATATACGTGGTTCACCAACATAATGTGTAATGGCTAGTCTACAGAGTAATGCCTTATGGGCTCCGTGTCACACCCCAATTCTGATCCAACCAGAATGGTGTGAGTGAACCGTCATTGAACCAACGATTCACACCCGGATCTCGAATAGGCCGTGTCAACTCATACAAACCATCACACATAACCACAATCAGAATATAATAGTACAACGAAAGTCTTTAAAATAGAATGAACTGAGTATCTATTGATAATTAAATAAGTATCTAATTATTCAAATCCAAACATAAAATAAATATCTTTTACATCCCTTTAATATCAAACGAAAATAACTGAAACGAATAAAAAAAAATCCGATCACAGGTACACGCAGAAAGGGCACTCGCATGAAGCGTCATGCTCGTCCTCTCCTGCCTGTACACTCAAAGCAGCAACGTCACCATACGTCGGAGCGTTCACATAATCGTCCACAGTGTAACCTGCATCAACATCTAAAACAATGTGTACACAAAGGGTGAGCTCACAACTTAGCTCAGTAAGACAATCAGACAGTTTCACAATATTATGCATGAGTAACAATCATTTTATGCTGTGGTCTGATTTTATGTTTGCAATGTGCTATAGAAAGGTTTGGTGGCCCCCGCACCTCTATACACGAGTGTGTGGCACCTCATGGATCACATCCCCATCGGCCCACATGCACCCATCATGGAATAGAGATAGAGCTAAGATACCCCTGTACCTCCCCTGATACTCTACCCATACCAGTACCTAAGCCCCTACTGGCCAGGGCTCACAAACTGGGCTCGCAACTAACTAATCCTATATGTCATCAATGTACGCTTTATCCCAGCACAGTCGTCTACGGCATAGAGATAGAGCTAAGGCATTCCCACACCTCCCCTGATGCCCTATCCGCAACTAACCTACTAGGATAGAAACAATACAGGTAGACCCTATCCCAACATAACTCCCTACGACATAGAGATAGAGCTAAAGCATCGTGGACAAGCCAGCGTCGACTCGGAAACCACAATGCCACATAACCATGGTCAGGCCAACATTAATATCGGAGACCACCGTACCACGACCTTCCCCTGATGCCCCACCCGTACCAAGCATGTTAAGACAAAATACTACAAAATGTGCTAGTGTGAGGAGCGATCCTAGGCCCATGCCCCACTCCAAACACTAACGAAAACAATCACATGCTTAACAATCACATCCTATCAATGCATGAACAATAATAATAACTGAAAGTAAAGGATGACATGTGAATATACACAAACATTACATCATAGGTATTCAGGTGATTAACAACAACTTACTGTCCATTAATTATTTGGTTTAGGTCAGATTCCCTTACCTGACGCTCGTTTGTTAGCTTGCTCCACGTCGCAAGATCCAAGCGGAAAGTCACAAAGTCCTACAATGTTATTAGGGTTCATTAGAATATATTGCTTAGGGTTTCATGTTGGTCGGACACCAACATGGTTACAAAATACCCTCACAGAGCTGACCGGTGGCATGTACCGGTTGCAGCTCTGTGGGGAAGACTGGAGGCCGGTATGGTCAGCCGGTCCCCACAGGCCAGCCTCCCGAGGGATACCGGTGCCAACATACCGGCCGCACTATGTGCAACCGGTATAGTCGACCGGTATGTCTCCGAAAGACCATACATGGGTTTTTTGATTGCCGTCGATCATCCTCCCAGGATTTCCAAGGTTTCTCCTATCCATTCTAAGTCTAAACTTGGAGTTAGAGTTATCCCCAACTCATTCAAGTCTTAATTCGATGAATATCATCTCGGAACTCGAATCTAGGGTTTGACGACATCTTAGGGTTTATTGGCCAATTTAGGGTTTTAGATCAATACCTACTTTGCATGGTATTGATCCACCCACACAACTAACTTAGGGTCATAGGGTAAGAAGAATGGTTAAAACACTTACCGTTGACTGGCGTAGAGTGAGCGTCGTCGAATGGTAATGGCGGCACCTTCTTCTTCTTCCTAGCTTCCTCTCTTTTCCAACCTCCTTCTCCTCTCTAGGGTTTGTGAGAGACAATGGAAAGGATTTGAGAAGGTTTAAGGGTGTATTTATAGGCTAGAATTAGGGTTTAGTAACCCTATTAGGATTAGAAAAGTCTTAGGATTCGAAATCAGGAAAGTGGGACCCTCAGAAGTCAATTTCTGAATTTTCACACTCAGCTGCGCAGAGCTGACCGGTCGACCGGTACCAAGACCGGTACCATCGACCGGTCAACATAAAATCATGTTGATTTGATCGTCTTTGGTCCGATTTCATGCCTGTTTGTCATCCGCTCGTTCCGTTTGGCCCGGTGATGATCGGAAAACCTGTCACGACATCAAAACCAAGGTTTAGACCGGGTTTACGGAGTGCGGTTCTTACAACTCCCCCACCCTTAAAAGAAATTTCGTCCTGAAATTTGCACGTAGGTTTCACAACTCCCCCACCCTTAAAAGAAATTTCGGCCCTGAAATTTGAACATACCTTGATCGTTGAAAAGGTTAGGGTACTCCTTCCTCTTCGCGCTCTCCTCTTCCCAAGTAATTTCCTCCACATTTTGGCTTCTCCAATGCACCTTCACATAATGGATATCCTTGGTTCGAAGTTGCTGGACTTTTCAACTTGAGAGCATCACAGGCACCACTTCGAATGTTAAGTCTTCAGTCAAGTCTGGGGGATCAGCGGTCAAGATGTGCGATGGATCTCTGGCATACTTCTTTAGCAATGATACATGGAACACATTATGAACACTAGACATAGATGGTGGTAGAGCCAATTGATATGCTACATTACCACGTCGGGTCAATATCTCATACGGTCCCACATATCTGGGGTAAAGCTTCCCCTTCTTACCAAACCGTTTCAGACCTCGCACCAGTGTTACCTTCAAGAATACTTTGTCACCCACTGCAAACTCCAGATCTCGACGTCGATTATCTGCATAGTGCTTCTGTCGAACTTGAGCTGTCTTTACTCTCTCTTTGATCTGATCAATCACTTGACAAGTTTCTTCAACAAACTCCGGTCCTACAATTCTTCTTTCTCCCACTTCGTTCCATAACAGGGGTGTACGACACTTCTTCCCATAGAGTGCTTCATATGGGGCCATCTGACTTGTAGCCTGATAACTGTTGTTATAAGCAAACTCGATAAGTGATAGTTTCTCATCCCAAGCTCCCTTGAAATCTATTGCACAAGCTCGGAGCATATCTTCCAAAATTTGAATAGTTCGTTCTGACTGTCCGTCCGTCTGAGGGTGAAAAGCTGTACTGAACTTCAACTTCGTTCCCATAGCTTTCTGTAATCCTTCCCAGAACTTTGATGTAAAACGGGGATCTCTGTCAGATACTATACTCTCTGGAATGTCATGAAGTCTGACTATATTATCAACATATAACTTGGCCAGTTTCTCCATGGTATACTGAGGTCTGATCGCAATAAATCGAGCTGTCTTGGTGAGTCGATCGACTATAACCCAAACTGCATCCACTGACCTTGGTGTCAAAGGTAGGCCAGTGACGAAATCCATAGTAATACAATCCCACTTCCATGCAGGTTCTGGTAATGGCTGTAGTAAACCTGTGGGTCTCTGCCTTTCTGCTTTAACTTGTTGACAATTCAGACACTAGAACACGAAACGAGCTATATCAGCTTTCATACCCCTCCACCAAAATAGTCTTCTTAAATCATGGTACATTTTGGTACTTCCTGGATGTACCGAATATGGAGTGTAATGAGCTTCCATCATAACTCGATCTCTAATATTGCAGTCTTCACTCTTAGGTATACATAACCGTCCACGATACCTAAGTACCTTGTCTGAATCCAAGGTAAAGTCAGGATTACTTGTACCCTTCTCTAAGTCTTCTTGCATAGTCTTGAGATGAGGATCCTGTAGGATTACTACCTTGACTTTATCAACTAGATCCGGTGAGATCTTCAAAGCTGCGAACATCATGGTGAACTTATGAATTAAGCCTTGCTCAACTGGATCTTCTGCAGTTTCAATTATATACTCTTCATCGTCTTCAATTGAACTTGAGGCTGCGGCACATAATGCAGCATTTGTACTTGGTCCTGCTTCAGGTTTTGATGCCCACTTTCTGCTTAAGGCGTCAGCCACAACATTTGCTTTACCCGGATGGTACTGGATGTCACAATCATAATCTTTCAACAATTCCAGCCATCTCCTCTGTCTCATATTCAGATCCTTCTGAGTGAAAAGATAAGTTAAGCTCTTGTGATCTGACTTAATCTGAAACTTCTCTCCATACAAGTAATGTCTCCAAGTCTTGATTGCATGTATAACCGCTGCTAGCTCCAAGTCATGCGTAGGATAGTTCTTCTCATGCTCCTTTAACTGTCTTGATGCGTAAGCAATCACCTTCCCCCTTGCATCAATACACACCCAATACCCAACCCTGAAGCATCCGTATATAAAGTAAACGGTACGCTTGGTTCTGGGATGGTCAAGATAGGTGCAGAGACTAGTCTTGACTTCAAAGTCTGAAAGCACTTCTCACACTCATCTGTCCATATGAATTTCTCTCTCTTCTTGGTCAATCTGGTGAGTGGAACAGCGATCCTGGAGTAATCCTCCACGAATCTTCTATAATAACCAGCCAACCCAAGGAAACTACGAATCTCCGCAACAGATTTTGGTGCTTCCCATCCTACTATAGCAGCTATCTTACTTGGATCAACCTTGATACCGTCTTGGATACAACATGGCCCAAAAAGCCACTTCCTTCACCAAAACTTCGCACTTCTTGAACTTAGCATAAAGCTTCTCTGTCTCGGCCGTTGTAGGGCTGCCCTCAAATGTGTTGTATGAGTCTCCATGTCCTTAGAGTAGATCAATATGTCATCGATAAATACGATGACCGAAGTGTCCAACATATCATGAAACACTCGGTTCATCAGTTCCATAACAGCATCGGAGCATTGGTCAACCCGAAAGACATAACTAGAAACTCATAATGCCCATACCTCATCCCGAGCAGTCTTGAATATCTCCGGCCTTGATCTTGAGTTGGTGATACCCGATCGGAGATCAATCTTCGAGAAAACCTTTGCACCCTGCAATTGATCGAACAGATCGTCGATTCTAGGCAAAGGATACCGATTCTTGATCGTCAACTTGTTCAGTTCACGAAAGTCAATGCATAGTCTTACACTTCCATCATTCTTCTTGACAAATAATACCGGTGCTCCCCAAGGTGATATGCTAGGTTGTATGAAACCCTTATCTAGCAATTCTTGTAACTGGGTCTTCAACTCCTTTAACTCGGTAGGGGCCATCCTGTATGGTGCTTTGGACACCGGCGCCGAACCTGGCATAAGGTCTATTACAAACTCTGTAGCCCTGTCCGACGGTAGACCTGGAAGCTCCTCTGGAAATACATCTGGGAACTCTCGAACTACATCTATATCTTTCATCTTGTGTGACTCCGCCGTGATATCAACTACAGATACTAGATACCCCACTCCCCCCTTCTCTAAGCATCTCTTAGCTTTTAGGGCGGAGAGAATCAGCTTTCGCTTGCTAGATAGCTTGATCCCAGTGAAGCTATATTCCCTTCCCTTTTTGTCAGTAAGCACCAGCTTCCTTTCACCACATAATAGGATGGCCGAATGATGGCCTAGCCAATCCATTCCCAAAATGACATCAAAATCTGCCATCTCGAGTAGTACTAGGCTTGCTTCTAAGTCTTGGCCCTCAATACATACAGTACATGGTCCATAATATTCGGTCAAAGCCACTTCGACTCCTAGTGGAGAGCAAACTATCAAGCTTGGGTTCAAGTGCTTGATTGGTAACTCCATTCGCTTCCCAAAAGAAATAGAAACAAAGGAGTGCGTGGCCCCAGAGTCAAATAGTACTCTGGTAGGTATACCAGCTACATTTAAAATTCCTGGAATTTTTTATCATCCCTTAGTTCTATATGCGCATACACACAAATGAGAATAATAAGCCAAATAGTAAGGGATAGAGTCATACCAGTGACCACATCAGGTGATGCAGCTGTCTCTTCAGTGGTGACCGCATAAACTCTTCCTTGCTGGGGAGGTTGCTTCTTAGCTAGAGTGCAGGTCCTTGCAATATGACCCACTTGTTGGCAGTTAAAACATTTGATATTTGGGTTGAATCCAGCATTCGGTGGCATAGGTGGTGCCGTATTGTTCCTTGCAGGCACTGTAGCGGTCTGAGCCCTGTATGGGCGGAAGGGTCTATTGTTACCGCCACCCGAACTCTCAATAGCGGGTCTCTTCACTCCCCTGTTCTGAGTGAAAAACCTGTCCCTCTGACTGGACTCTATCACCCTTGCAACCTGCACAGCCTCATTATAGATCTTCTTGTCCAGACCCAAGATGTGCTCTCTGATGCTTCCATGTAGTCCCATGGTGAACCTACGTGTCTTGGTCTCTTCTTCTTGCATACTCGCCGGTGCGAAGAAAAATAACTCTTCGTACCTCTGCTGATAAGCATCCACGGTCGACTGAGATTGCTGTAGATTGAGGAACTCCTTCTCCATTTGAACTCTGAAACTCTTCGGAAAGTATTTATCGAAGAAGGCAGCTTTAAACACTTCCCAATCCACCAGTGTATACTTAGTCTCTAGATATGCCCGTGTAGAATTCCACCAAGCATTTGCATCTTCTTTCAGCATGTGAGTGGCAAATAAAACCTTTTCCTCCTCTGTACATGTCATTAGATGGAAATTCTTCTCCATCTCTGCAACCTACTATGCTGGCCATAATGGTTTCCCTGTCCTACCAGTGAATGATGAAGGCTTCAACTTCAGGAATCTGTCCACTGCCTTGCTCAGATCATGCTGCCCCTGAGTGGTTATTCGGTACCATGGTGGTGGATATGGATAGGCTCCCGGGTACGCAGAAGGCGACAAAAATTGATGCGGTGGTGGTACATTCTGTGCTTGGCCCATCGGCCTTGGGCTACCCTGCATCGGCTGTGAAGTATTTTTTTCTCTCCAGACTCAGGCGTATCTCTAGTGGGAACAGAACCCGGTGGCCTGAGCATCTTCAGTATCTCACTCAGGAATTCTTTCTGCTGAGCTTGCATCTAATAGACCAAGTTTGTAACAATGGTTTCCGAATTCCTGTGAGGTGGGCCAGGTAAATTTGTCGGTACTTCTGGAACCTGTTCCTCCTCCACTTCTGGACTTGGCTCTCTAACATGGCCTTGTTCAACCTGTTCTTCTTCCTCGAGGCGCATCATGGCCTGGTGATGCTTCCGACCCCTACGACCGTTTCCGCCTACCATCTCAGACTATTCTGTTTGAATCTGAGAAGAAGACATAACACATGAGATTTGAAGCAATAGAGGTGTTAGTCTTGAACAATATAAGGCAAAACAGTCATAAAAATAAGTAATTAAGTCTACCAATTTTTAAAAATTTTCAGGGTTTTTCTGGCTTTTCAGGTGTTGACCGGTCGCAACATACCGGTCGACACTCTGTATACAGGGTTGCGACCGGTATAGTCGACCGGTCAGAATTAAAATTCTGACCGAGACATAGCGGTCGCACACTTGGGGAGATACCGGTCGACCGGTATAGGAAAAACCGTCGACCGGTATGCCCAAAATTGGCTTTAAAATCCCGAAAAGTGAGAATTTTTCTCACTTTTCTTCTCTTTTCTCTCCGGTGGCGATTCCTCTCTGCTCAACCGAGTTGCTACAGTCCGGCCGGTGACTTTAGAAGCCGATTCCTTCCATTCAAAGCGTAGAACATCGTCTCCAGGTAGGTCTTTTCCCTCTCTCTCATGTTTTTACAAATTTTTCATATCGTCTATATGTAGAAATTTAGGTTTTTCATTGATTGAGATGTTCCAACTGTATGAACTCTTTTCCTTCGGCTTGGAAAGGGTTTAGGGACCCCTAAGAGAAAAAGCCCTCAATCAATTTGGGGTTTCACCGAACGGTTTTCATAAAAATCGAATTTTTACACTTTTTGACATAGGTTTTCCAAAATTTTTGAAATTTCTTGATTTTTCTTAATTTCTTGAAATTTCTTATTGTAAATTCTTGTGATTGATTTGTCGAAGAGTGTGGGGCTTACGTAAGTCCTCCTCCCCATGTTTTTGGGTGAGTTTGAGGCTATTTCCCAATTTACTGTCGTTATGCTGTCAAAATTTCGACAATTTCTAACCTTTTCATCTTGTTTTCTTTTGTTTTGCAGTTAAAATGGCTCCCCGATGTGCTCTTGGGAAACGTCCTCATGGCTCAAGCTCACATGCTCCCCAGCCACCAGTTTCCCAACTTGATGAGCACTGGTTTCGTTCTATAGAGGCACAGGCTCGGTTCCCATGGTTTGATAACAAGAGCATTGAATCTGGACGCCGGGTTAACCTGGATCAGTTGGAGTGATTCGATGTGCGAGCTGCCTTCAACGCGCTTGGGTGGGTACCGGTAATATCCTACACTGACACCACCCGTCCCAATCTGGTTAAGCATTTTTATGCTAACCTGGAGTTGCATGGAGATGTTAATCATCCCAACCAGGGTAAGGAATTGCGCATCACTAGCTATGTTAAGGGTGTACCCATCTCATTCAACACTCACCAGTTAGCCGACCTTCTAGGGGTTCCTAATGATGGAGACCTAGTGTATTGCCCTCCCAAAGCGAAGGGCTATCTGACTGAGGATCTGTGCCGAGAGATAGCAGATCAGATACTAAACCCTGGAGCTCCCATGAAGGCGGCTAGCTTGAGACCTATACCTCGAGTATATAGTCGCATCATTAAGCACAATATCGTGCCCCAGAGCGGCCATTACAGTAAGTTATCCCAGCTCACTCAGTACATTATTTATTACGTCTGCACTGGGGAGCGGGTCTCTCTCCCTTATCTCATCATCAGGACCATGCATCAGGCGACGCTGGCCGATCAGGCCAGTAACCTTCCATACGGTCGTCTCATTACCTTTTTGCTACGTCGTCTGGGAGTGAGCATGAGAGGCGAGGTGACCGTTGAGGACACTATGACCTCCGACATAGATTGGGACGCCATTCAGAGGATGCAGATGGTTGACCTGCCTGTTAGCGATGACGAGTTGGAGGCTCGCCCTCGCCCACTCGGGAGGGTAGCAGCCGCGATGGCAGCAACAGCAGCAGCCAATGTGGCCTATGCAGCCGAGCTCGAGCGTGATGATGACGAGGATAGAGCCGTGGGTGTACCAGTGTCAGCTCCACAGCCTACACCTGCAACACCACCATCTTCCTCTACAGCTGGACCATCTTAGCCTCCCTCCGACACCATGATGGGTATGATTATGGAGATCAGGGACACTCAGCGTGAGATGAGCCGCGACTTGGCGCAGTTGGCTCGTAGTCTCAGAGTCACACAAGATCAGGTGCACTGGCTCAGGGTTGCTTATGAGCGAGACTATGATATAGCAGACCCTATTCCTCCCAGGCCCCCTACCCCATGATTGTCCCTCTTATTTCTCTTTCTTTAGACGGTTTATATAACAAGGTAACTGTCCGGTTTGTGGACTGTACCCTGTAGCACTATTTCATTTGATACTCTTTTCTTTTATTGAAAATTTTTATGTTTCACTTAACTAGTGTATGTGCACATGTTAAGTTCCATATTTAGAATAGTACATTATTCTCTTTCTTAATCAGTCTCAGGTATCAAACAATGCTTAGGGTGTGTTTGTATTAAGATTTTTTTAAATTTCCTAACTCAGTT
Organism: Protea cynaroides; assembly: GCA_028583415.1. Lineage (NCBI taxonomy): Eukaryota > Viridiplantae > Streptophyta > Magnoliopsida > Proteales > Proteaceae > Protea > Protea cynaroides. The sequence goes on from CM053273.1 coordinate 41,094,807, forward strand.
CATCGACTTAGTTAGGTGCAATATGGTCTGTGGACAGAGCCCGAGGGCTCTGATACCAAGTTGTCACACCCCAATTCTGATCCAACTAGAATGGTGTGAGTGAACCGTCATTGAACCAATGGTTCACACCCGGATCTCGAATAGGCCGTGTCCACTCATACAAACCATCACACATAACCACAATTAGAATATAATAGTACAACGGAAGTCTTTAAAATAGAATGAACTGAGTATCTATTGATAATTAAATAAGTATCCAATTATTCAAATCCAAACATAAAATAAATATCTTTTACATCCCTTTAATATCAAACGAAAATAACTGAAACGAATAAATAAAAATCCTATCACAGGTACACGCAGAAAGGGCACTCGCATGAAGCGTCATGCTCGTCCTCTCCTGCCTGTAAACTCAAAGCAGCAACGTCACCATACGCCGGAGCGTTCACATAATCATCCACAATGTAATCTGCATCAACATCTAAAACAATGTGTACACAAAGGGTGAGCTCACAAATTAGCTCAGTAAGACAATCAGACAGTTTCACAATATTATGCATGAGTAACAATCATTTTATGCTGTGGTCTGGTTTTAAGTTTGCAATGTACTATAGAAAGGTTTGGTGGCCCCCGCACCTCTATACACGAGTGTGTGGCACCTCATGGATCATATCCCCATCGGCCCACATGCACCCATCATGGAATAGAGATAGAGCTAAGATACCCCCGTACCTCCCTTGATGCTCTACCCATACCAGTACCTAAGCCCCTACTGGCCAGGGCTCACAAACTGGGCTCGCAACTAACCAATCCTATATGTCATCAATGTACGCTCTATCCCAGCACAACCGTCTACGACATAGAGATAGAGCTAAGGCATTCCCACACCTCCCCTGATGCCCTATCCGCAACTAACCCACTAGGATAGAAATAATACAGGTAGACCCTATCCCAACATAACTCCCTATGACATAGAGATAGAGCTAAAGCATCGTGGACAAGCCAGCGTCGACTCGGAGATCACAGTGCCACATAACCATGGCTAGGCCAACATCAATATCGGAGACCACCGTACCACGACCTTCCCTTGATGCCCCACCCGTACCAAGCATGTTAAGACAGAATACTACAAAATGTGCTAGTGTGAGGAGCGATCCCAGGCCCATGCCCCACTTCACACACTAACGAAAACAATCACATGCTTAACAATCACATCCTATCAATGCATGAACAATAATAATAACTGAAAGTAAGGGATGGCATGTGAATATGCACAAACATCACATCATAGGTATTTAGGTGATTAACAACAACTTACTGTCCATTAATTATTAGGTTTAGGTCAGATTCCCTTACCTGATGCTCGTTTGTTAGCTTGCTCCACGTCGCAAGATCCAAACGGAAAGTCACAAAGTCCTACTATGTTATTAGGGTTCATTAGAATATATTGCTTAGGGTTTCATGTTGGTCGGACACCAACATGGTTACAAAATACCCTCACAGAGCTGACCGGTGGCATGTACCGGTCACAGCTCTGTGGGGAAGACTGGCGACCGGTATGGTCAGCCGGTCCCCACAGACCAGCCTCCCGAGGGATACCGGTGGCAACATATCGATCGCACTATGTGCAACCGGTATAGTCAACCGGTATGTCTCCGGAAGACCATACATGGGTTTTTCGACTGTCGTCAATCATCCTCCCAGGATTTCTAAGGTTTCTCCTATGCATTCTAAGTCTAAACTTGGAGTTAGAGTTATCCCCAACTCATTCAAGTCTTAATTCGATGAATATCATCTCGAAACTCGAATCTAGGGTTTGACGGCAACTTAGGGTTTATTGACCAATTTAGGGTTTTAGATCAATACCTACTTTGCATGGTATTGATCCACCCACACAACTAACTTAGGGTCATAGGGTAAGAAGAATGGTTAAAACACTTACCGTTGACTGGCGTAGAGTGAGCCTCGTCGAACGATAATGCCGGCACCTTCTTCTTCTTCCTAGCTTCCTCTCTTTTCCAACCTCCTTCTCCTCTCTAGGGTTTATGAGAGACAATGGAAAAGATTTAAGAAGGTTTAAGGATGTATTTATAGGCTAGAATTAGGGTTTAGTAACCCTATTAGGATTAGGAAAGTCTTAGGATTCGAAATCAGGAAAGTGGGACCCTCAGAAGTCAATTTATGGATTTCCACACAGCTTGCAGAGGCGACCGGTCGACCGGTACCAAGACTGGTACCATCGACCGGTCAACATAAAATCATGTTGATTTGATCGTCTTTGGTCCGATTTCATACCTGTTTGTCATCCGCTCGTCCCGTCTGGCCCGGTGATGATCGAAAGACCTGTCACGACATCAAAACCAAGGTTTAGACCGGGTTTACGGAGTGCGGGTCTTACAACTCCCCTACCCTACATGCAAATTTAAGGGTAGGGGAGTTGTGAAACCTACATGCAAATTTCGGGACGAAATTTCTTTTAAGGGTGGGGGAGTTGTAAGAACCGCACTCCGTAAACCCAGTCTAAACCTTGGTTTTGATGTCGTGACAGGTCTTCGATCATCACAGGGCGACGGGACGAGCAGATGACAAGCGGTATGAAATCGGGCCAAAGGCGATCAAATCAACATGATTTTATGTTGACCGATCGATGGTACGGTCTTGGTACCGGTCGCCGGTCAGCAAGCGAGCTGAGTGTGGAAATCGAGGAAAGTGGGACCCTCAAAAGTCAATTTCCGAATTTCCACACTCAGTGCAAGGCAGAGCTGACCCGGTCGACCGGTACTAAGACCGGTACCATCGACCGGTCAACATAAAATCATGTTGATTTGATCGTCTTTGGTCCGATTTCATACCTGTTTGTCATCCGCTCGTCCCGTCTGGCCCGGTGATGATCGGAAGACCTGTCCCGACATCAAAATCAAGGTTTAGACCGGGTTTACGGAGTGTGGTTCTTACAACTCCCCCACCCTTAAAAGAAATTTCGTCCCAAAATTTCCATGTAGGTTTCACACTCCGTGTATACTCCATACGTTTCTTTTAGCTGTACACACAGTAGTGAGTAGATACACCCAATTTATCCAACATATAACCAGGAGGGCACAAATGTGCCTACAATTCAAGTATCAATGTACCAGTGTTCAGGACCTGCTGCACATACCATGCTTAACCTACACCCATGGGAAGCTAACAATGTAATTTTTAGGTTTATAACAATGCCCTACAATTCAATCCCTACTAGCTAGGCATTTATCATTCATTACCTACAGCTATCATATATGAGTACAAGAATTAAACAATCAATTCATACAAGGTTAGGAAGCTTACAACCCTTGTCTGACATTTTTTTGGTACTCTAGGAAGACTCTGGGATGTCTTTGTGAAGCCTGGCATAGTCCAAAAAAACAATGTGAGACCCTTTTGTCTCCTCTCTCTTCCTCTACACAATCAACCTTATAAAATCTCCATTAATGGCCTATAAACACTCTACTCTTCAATAGCACCCAACGACATCTTCCAGCTCTTCATATGGTCACTCAAGCTCTCAGAGTTCTTTTTCAATGGCAAACCATCATTTAATGCTTTCAATGCATTGAGAACGCATCAAACACCATTGTAGCCTTTCTTAAAGCTTTAAACAACCTCCTCAACAGTGGTACACAGCCATTCCAGACCTTGAATACCTTCAATGGAGCCTAACAACTCTATTTGATGGGTGATGGAAAGATTCAAGACATAGACACACACCAACACTCCAATGAAGCTTCACACAAGCTCACAATCACTCAAGCTCTCAGAGTTCTTTTTCAATGGCAAACCATCATTTAATGCTTTCAATGCATTGAGAACGCATCAAACACCATTGTAGCCTTTCTTAAAGCTTTAAACAACCTCCTCAACAGTGGTACACAGCCATTCCAGACCTTGAATACCTTCAATGGAGCCTAACAACTCTATTTGATGGGTGATGGAAAGATTCAAGACATAGACACACACCAACACTCCAATGAAGCTTCACACAAGCTCACAATCACAATGAATGTTCAATGAGAGCTTCATGAACCTATCATCACTCTTTAATGCAACATTGACAATCAAGGATGAGGGTGGTGGGTGATTGAATGCTCACCCAATGAGCAAAACTATAAAAAAAAACCCTTTTCTTCCTTTACTTCCCTCTTTTTTCATTCACCCAATGAGCAAAACTATAAAAAAACCGTTTTCTTCCTTTACTTCCCTCTTTTTTACATTTTCTTCTTAATTTTTGGACTCCAAACTCTTATAAGGTGATAGAGGATTCAAAATGAGGATGACAACAACTTGAACCATCCATTTTGGACATCAGACCATCAAGTTATGGTCAGTTAAAGTTTGAGCAATGAGATGATTTTAAAAGGAATCTTCTTAAGGTGTTCCCGTTTACCGCGCTACACCATAGTGCGTCCTGCGCTGACATGACAGAGCACATGTTGAGTTCCTGTTGGTCGCTCAGAGAATCATCATTAATAGCCATCCCATCAATATGAAAAGGCGGGATCGAGTGCCGACCATTGGATCTGCTCTAATTACATCAGCTTAGATCAGACTCAGTCGCAGCCATTTGATCGGGATCACTCTCGCACCGTACTTGCACCTCACCAAATAATAGAGTTAATAACATGCTATCCAGACCATTATAATAGAATGTGATTGACCACTCAGAAGACTCGCGGAGGATCAAGACGCGTCAACTCAGTTACACCAAAGTCCATAATTTGTATTGCTGTCAAATTAGAATTTTGCATGCATGGCTTTTTTTCAACCGTCGATCTCGATCAAATACTTTAGTGGATGCCCATTGTAAGGACAAAATTTTGTAATGGTTGATATGGTTGAAATATAATGAAAAAAAAAATGGAAATGGAGTCGCCACCTAGATAAGGTCTAGGACCTATGTATATAATTTCTCAAATGAGAAATACTAATGACTCACGTAATGGATTAAGGCTTATGGTCAAACTAGAGAAACAATGGGTAAGTGTCATATTACAATTTGGGAAGGTGTTAGGCACCCAAATTGCCTAATCCGAAGATTAGTCTCCATATACTATCCTTTCCTATCCTAATTTAAATTACAAACAATGGCTAAACAAATTTTGACAGGTACTAGACCTAGGTTCTAGATATATCTCAATCTAGGAGCAAGCCATACAATTATGAATATAATAGAAAGACGAATTAAAAATGTGATATAGATCAGAAATAAAATAATTGGATGACGGACCAATCAGCCAATTTCGAGTAATAAGTACGCAACTCTCAACACATTGACAAATAAAATCATTTTAAACTATTGAAGCGTAGTCCAAAGTTTGAATGCAATGACTTGAAATTAATTCTAAAGGACATTTAAATGATATGAAAAATGGAAAATAAATTAAAGTTAATTAGTTTAGGACTGAACTCGAATGATAAGCACTCAAGCTACCTAAGTATCTTAGGATAAGCCTAAGAATCAAGCCCAACGTAGTTCAACCGCTTGGGTTGGTAAAATGATAGATCCCTATAGCCACTAGTCAAACTAATAGGTTATCTAGGTTTAGGATATTGAATAGACTCCTACAGTCATTAGTCAAACTGGTAGGCCGTCTATGTAAAGCAATCGAATAGACTCCTACAGCCACTAGTTAAGCGGGTAGACCGTCTATGTAAAGCAATCGAATAGACTTCTATAGCCATTAGTCAAGCTGATAGACCGTCTATGTAAAACAATCGAATAGACTCCTACATCCACTAGTCAAGCTAGTAGACCGTCTATGTACAAATAGGGTTTGAAAGGGGCTTCCATGCGATGATGGAATGCTTGCCCAAGGTTGAAAGGGACTTCCATGCGATGATGGAATGCTTTCCCAAGGTTAAAAGGGACTTCGATGCGATGATGGAATGCTTCCCCAAGGTTCCATGCGAAGATGGAGAATTAAAATTGGATTTGAAATTTGAAATTGAATTGAATTTGAAATTGAAATTGAATTTGGAATTGAAATTGAAATTGAATTTGGAGTTGAAATTGGAATTGAATTGACTTTGAAATTGAATTTGAACATATGATTGAATTAGTAAAGTTTGAAAACATAATTAGAAGCAAATGTGCAAAAATGCAAGACACATCATGAAGCAAATTGGGTATTATTGCAACCCTCATTGCAATTGGACTGAACTTGGGTGATGGATACCCAGGCAGCCTACGTATCTCGGAGTGAAGTCCGAGAATCAAGCCCATACGTAGTTCGGAATGAACTACACATAAAATATGAAAATGATCTCTACTTGTCAACATGTGAGAGTATGCTCTCGATATTGGGAGATGGGAATCTAAGCCTTGCTTTAGTTTACATACACCCACACATCTGCATTTATTCGCGCATCGCAAGCGCATGAGTCTGCATTGCATGAAAATAATTATAAAAAATTATATAAATTCCTATGGGATATATAAGTAGGGATTGGGAATCAAAACTATTAATACATTTTTTTTTGCATTTTATGGGATACATTGAGAGGGTAGGGAACGTCCTAGTTTATCCCGCCCGTCACTACACTAGGGATGGCAAGTGCCGCATGAATATCGTATTACCCACCCGTATCGAATAAGTATAGGCGCATGATGGCCGAACCCATATACCACATAAGTAAAGACATAGAGTTAGGGGAGTCACTTGCCTGTGAGTAGGGGTGGACGTCAAGGGAAAAGAAGTGATCCTGTGCTTTTAACGCTGCATGAAAGGTTGAAGATGCTCACATCTCGACTATAACAATTTATGTAATAAGAAAGTAATGGACATTGACGTCCCATCAGGTAAATTTATAATAAATTCAACCTTTGGCATCTAGATGGAGAATTCACATGAGATGAGATTGAACTAAAGAAAGCAACCACACGACTGGGAATCAGCCCTTGAGTAAAACAAAAACAAGATTAATTATATTAAAATTCAATTTCAATCCAAATTAATGGGATCGATTTAATCATGCTATGTAAACCAAATTAGTGTGGAGAATTCGATTCATATGCAAACCTATATATATATATATATATATATATATATATATATATATATATATAGAAAGACCATTCCAAAAAAAATATTATTATTTTTATCAATAATGCATTAAAGTGGCGTCATTTGATGAATTTGAAACTCGATGAGATTATGTACATAGGTGACAGGTAGGAAAAATAATGGGATATGGTGGGAAGGGAACCGATGTAATAGAATATGACAAACTAATCAAACAGGAAGTCTAAACATGCAAGTGTATTAATTCTATAAAGAAATGGAAAAGAACTAGAGAACTTCAACAAAGACCGACAGAATTCTACAAAAGCATAGTAAAAATACAGAAATAATAAAGAGAAAAAAAAAAAAAACAAACAAGATAGCATGCATTACAAGTATTGGGTTGGATTAAAAAAAAAAAAAAAACAGAAGATAAACAAAGTATAGACATCTTTTATTCAAATTAGAAAATAAACAAACATCACGATAAATTTCATTCAGATTGTGAAGTAATAAAAATTCCAAATCTGATGTTCGGACCAAGAAACCCAAAGAAAATAGATTGCTAGTATAAAAAATTTTAAAAACCAAAAATCGGATCAGGAGTACTAAACCAGATTTGGTTTCTAGAAATTCCAAACAAATTACTCTAGAATACGAAACGCCAAAGTCGGATCAAGAATCTTAAAATCAGACTTGGTTTCAAGAAGTGCCCAAAATAGATCACTCTGGATGAAATTTAGGTTTAAAATAATAAAGAAAGAGAAGAAAATCTGGAACGCCAAAGAAGAAGAAGAATATTGCTCGAAACTCAAAAGAATATGGAGATGAAAATGATTTGTAGAAATAGTGGTATCAGAAATGAAATTGATCCTAATTATTATCGAATGCAGAAATTAAATTCAATTGTTATGAACATAATACTGAACCTAATATCATACCAGAAGTCTGATCAAGAAACTCTAAACTAAATTTCTATTACAAGAAAATAAATCATCGGATAAATAAAAAAATTTGCTAGAACTTACTTTCAATAGAGATTAAACCATAGATCGATCGTCGGAGATTTAGATGGGACCGGATTTTAGATCAAAATGTCACAAGCAAACATTGACCTCGATTACGGCTGGACTGGAGCTAAGATTCAAATTTCGTCGGAACTTTCGAATCGAAGAATCACAAAATTTCAAGAAACTCAAGAATCGTCACTTGTAGTTTTTTTTTTTTGTTTTTTTAAGATCATCCAAATGAAAAACCTTCTGACTTTTTTAGAAAAGAAATGCTGCCAGATCTTATCACTTGTTGCCGATCATTGTTGCCGTCCGAACATCAAACCAGATCTCAGAATTTTTAGATTTCAAGAATCGTCTAACAAGAACCGTGGATTCAATTTATGGATTAAGAAATTTTTTTTATCAAATTTCTAAACAATAATCACAAACCAGAAGAATAGATCAAGAAATAGAGATTGACAGATAAACTTACCTTTACAAGGATTAGACCACCATTTGCAGATCAAGAACAGATTCGTCGCTTGAGAGATCCAATAAATCGTGCTGGAGAGGAAACAATTGATCTCGGAATTTGGTTTGAATCGCTAAAAAAAAAATATTGAAAACCTAGATTTGAAATCTGGTTTTCAAGATACCGAAATGAGATTCGAATCTCAGCAAAGATCGTTGGAGTTTTTGCCACTGTACCGTGCCGCAGTCGCCGTAGCACCAAGCCACTGCCGTCACCATCGTCGCTGCTACTCCTTCTTCTTCTTCCCTCTCTCTCTGCTCTCGACTCTCTCTTCCTTAGACCCTCTTCTCTCTCACACTTTCTGTTTTTTCATTTCCTTGCTCCCTACGTTTCCTTTCAAAATGATTTCATCTCTTTTTTTTTTTGTTTTTTTTTTCTTTTATAACCTATTAGGAATATGATCTTCCCAAAGTGCCCTTAAAAAATAAATCCTCTTGTTTGATTCTAATTGTAAGCTTGGAAACTTCTCCTTTTTTTTTTTTTTTTATTTATTTATTCATTTGAATGTTTACTTTATTAATTTCATTGATTAATTCATTAATTAAAATAGGTTTAAATTTTTTTATTTATTTGTTATTTTTATTATTAATTTTTTATCTTCGTTTTATTTTATCTTGTTTTATTTATTATTATTTTTATTTTATTTTATTTTCTTCTTTCTTTCTACTTTTTTTTTGTTATATTTTTTATTTTATTTTATTTATTTATATATTTTATTTTATCATTTTTTGTTACCTTGAGCTAAGAAAAATCAATTTAATTTGCTCGACAAATTTGAAGCATCTACACCCATAATTGCCCCTAAGCAATTGATTAGTGGCCTCTGTAACTGGACTTTAACACAAATGAAAGACCCAGGGTTTCTTTGGTAGAGAGGTGCCTTTCTCTTCTGGGAAATTATCGAGTAGGTGGTGCGCATGCCCTAGGCTTGCGGCAAGGCCATGCGGCTGCCTGGTAGTTGTGTGCCTTGTGACATGCACAAACTTTTGTAGCACGCAGGCAGGCCAACTTGTGGGTGTGTCATGTGGCAGTGGCCACTTAGTTACTATTGTGCCTGTATGGCTATGGCTGGCTTGTGTTGCTACTGGTACTTGCTAGCCATGTGGTTGCTGTTATGAGGCTCGACTGATTGTGCTGCCTGTTGGCATGGCTGTGCCACACAACTGTGCCACCTTAGCACCTTATCTCTCTTCAATTTCTCTCTCTCTTCCCTATCTCTCTTCATTCTCTCTTTTCCTTCTCTCTCCTCATTGGTATGCTTGCCACATCAGCTATGATTATCACATCATCAGTGGGACCCATAGTAGAACCCACACTCTCTCTCTCCACCTTATCTCTTCAGTTTCTCTCTCTTCCTTCTATGCTTGCCACATCAGCTATGATTGCCATGCAATCAATGGGACCCACTATGATACCCTCACTCTATTTTTTTCTCAACATATTTCTTGTATGGGTGATGCACACATCACCATGGGGCCCACATGCATTCTCTCTCATCAAGGTTGACCCATTTACCAATAATTATAATACAAAGTCCACTAATCTCCTCCTTTGAAATTGTTGGCAACTCACTCTGAACAAGAAAGTTCTCTCCCCCTTTGTACAAAGGGATCCAGCTGCATAGAGGTGCCCAGCACATCTTCCCTATCCTATGGGCTCTCCATAATACATCTAACACATTATATCTTCTCTTCAGATAGACAACCAATACTCCCCATGAGTCCATGTATCTCAACTCATCCTCAAATCCATAGTTTATTTCCATTATGTGTATCACAATCACAGAGTGCACATATCTATAATTTTTGTGATCTCCCCCTATCACAAAGCTTCTCTCTGACTTTAACAACAAAAACACCGTAGTCCACCTAGGGGCACTATTATGACACATAGTTAGCACCCCCTCACCATAAGCTTCTCATTGCTTGGTGAGTAAACCATGAATGAATTTTCAACACTCTCTGTCAGAGTGTACATATTTTCTGAAGATCTCTACCCCGAAGCTACTAACTTGCTACTACCAGTTTTTTTGATCTCACATTCTGTACTGTAGAAGATCACTTCAAAGTCCTTGTCACATTGTTTCATCTTTTGAGCAATCTTTCACAATATGGGATACAAGCACTTATAGGAGTGCCCATATGCATCTTCCTAATCCTATAAGTGTGAGAGTTTAGACTACATAGGAATGCCCACATGCATTTTCTAAGTCTTATGAGTTGAAAACTCAATTGCTCCATTGATCCTCATCTCTTCATTACTGGTCATGTAATACAAAGGGTACTTCAAGGGATATGCATCATTAAACAAACATCTGTAGCACTCAACTGTGAGTACTCATCAACTATCAAGTAATTCTCTTCTGCATTCAGATAAGAACAATAAAACTCTTCCTATCACCAGTGGGAATTGATCCATCTTGAAAACTACACTCGAACCTTGCCATAGAAGATTGTACCATCTATCTCTGATAAACATATTGAGTCTAGGAGATATCTCTAGCTGCCATACTCACACAACTTCTCAACTTTGACATCATCACTAACTGCTCTACCAAAATGCAACAACTCAAAAGATTATTTTGAGTCACCTGATGATTTTAAGCACTTAAAGGACTCTTCTGCCATCAACAGAGTCCGTTTAGGGGCAAAAATAAACATGTAGTAAGCTCCCCCTCTCCATGTGCACCTCAGTGTACCTAGTGCTTGGGAGATGTGCTCACTCTCACACTTAATTTGGGTGATGTAGCGATGGTGGGTGTGACTGCACACTCTTCTGTGTGCCTTTCTCTCCATACTACATGACCAACAATCTTGGTCCTCTATCTAGGCTTCTCCATAGATGCTCTCTTCTAATAATGCCTATCATTTTTCTGAACCATTGCCCTTTGCCTCTATCCAACCACACCAACTGAAGGCCTCTCTATTGTTTTCTTTCTCCACACACTATACCAGGCCATATAACAGTGACATTGAATTGAGACTGCTTTCTAAATTGCCTTTTGAATTGGTTTCATGAACCTCTCATTTTTCTGGTTCTAAAGACTTGATAGTCTCTCTCTATAATCATGATATTAACTCAATTAAATTATTATTTAAGATTAGAAGGGAAAATAATAATAAATCTCAAATATACCTGGGGTGGTGAAAGCTGACTCCTTCCCATCACTAGGAATCAAGGTATAAACACGAGCATGTCCTCCTGTACCCTGGCCCTATTGATGTTATTGTGGAGGTAAAGCTTGCTTCAGTAGCTGGGCTGGTTTAGATGCTTGTCCTGCTCCTATAACATTCCGAGTATCTGGTAGTGAACAATTTCAAACCATGTAGCTTGCATTGCCACTACGAAAACACACCCTAGATTCAACTCTACAATCACCCTAGTGTTTCTTCCTACAAGTGGGAGATCCAGACGCAGCGCGTTCTCCCTCTATCTTCTTCTGTGATTTCTGGGGTTTTCATTCTTCCTCTGTTGGCCGCTTCAGCATAGAACCTGAATTTTAGGTAAGTGTATGCTCATGTATATGGTCTTTTCTCAAAACTTGGGTGTAAGTGGGGAGTTCCAACATGGATACATAGCTTGCCATTTCGGGTCTCAGTTCTCTCTCAAAGTGACGAGCCTTCCGCTCATCAGAATGTACAATATGCAGTGCATATCGAGACAAATCTTTAAATTTCTTTCATAGTCTAATAAAGACATCATCCCCTGAGACAGTTGCATAAACTCCACTGCCTTTTGATTTCGCAAGACATAGCACTGGAGGGGTCTGTGCCTATTCCCTTAAAAATTAGAGGCTTAAATTTCATGAACTTCCCCAGGATCTTCCTTGAGTCATCATCTTTCTCCTCTACTACCTTAGCCTTATCACTAATTTGAACCTATTGATCTCCAACTAGGGTCTGTGGTTTATTTCATTGATCTCCATTTGGGGTTTGCTGGTCCCTAATTGGTGCTTGTTGTCGCTGCTGTAGAAATGCAGCATACTTGGTCCTCTAATCCTGAGGTACCCATGCTGGAACATCTAGTGCAGATGCAATAGAAGCCTCTTCCATCAGAGAAGATGGTGATAACGATGCAGAAGCGATTAAAACTTCTCCTATTGACATTATATCATTCAATGAAACTCATAACTAGCAAGTTCTTATAACCTATGTTCCTACTTTACTAGCTTTACTTTCATGACTTATACTTAGTGAACCTACATCACTAATCTTATAACCAATCTTATATATATATATATATATATATATAGTTATAAGTGTCACAGCCCATTTTAGAGAATCGGGTGTGATATCCAGGTCAACCCTTGTGGCAACTCGAATACTTCCAGGAACGATAACCACAATGATTACAAATTAAATCCCACAGTTTAAACATGCAATAACCATAATAATCAAGAAGCAGTAATAATATAAGCGGAAGCATTAAATACTAATAGATGCAACTAATAATAACATATCCCATAGTATGTATCAGTTTATACATTACAAACCATTGATGCTCCATAAAATACTATTATATCCATATACACATACCTAAATAAAAAAAGAGTAAATCTATTACATTGTTTTGATGGACATCTTCACCTACCAACAAAAAGCATCATAATATCTAGAATGTATTAGGAAAGGGGAAAGTAAGGGGAGGGCTACGTCATGTGTAGATGCAGTCGGGTGCAACCCTTGTTGTACTCTCCACAATGTCATCAGTACCAGTGACCACACTCACCAAATGGGACTCCATAAAATCAATGATAGAAAAGTTATCTACAACAGAATCTGAAAAGAAGTGTTGACATGAGGGTGAGCTCACATCCCAACTCAGTGAGAAATCTAGTATCACAAGTGTGCAACATACAACATCAAATGATATAAAATGTAATTTATTTTATATTAGGTCTTAGGTTTGTGTTACTACATCTTGGGAAAAGGTAAAAGCTGAATAGATGACCCTGGGCCTTTAAACCACTTTTACAAGCAAACTCTCCCTTTCAAGACACCTATCCTTACAAGGTTCGTCGCCTCCCATCATAAACCCCACATACGCTAGTTATCATACACCCATATGTCACTGACTCCTCCTAGGGTCACCCAACATTCGAAAGTGCGAAGCTATGCTAGTATCTTGACCCTTACTAAAAAGACGTAGGAAACAAAGAACGGCACCACTTATATCTATTATGTACATTCATTTCATTCTAGCTACCTACCAATAGAAGTCCCCAGATCACTACTCCCATGGATCATCGTGCCCCCACTAGCATGTCGACAAAACTATCATGACTTACACCAACAGAGATCCCTAGATCACCACTCCCATAGATCATCGTGCCTCCGCTAGTGAGTTTATCTTTCAACATGATCTATATACCCGCACTCCAATGCGTCACATGAACCATCATATATGGTTGCAATCCAACATGACGCAGGCACCCATACTCCTATGAGTACGAACCATCATACATGGTTGCATGTGCTCATATAATTAAGGTTATACTCTAATAGATAGCCCCGGTTTCACTCCCATGGATCACCATGTCCCCGCTAGAGCCTAGCACCAACAACATGGCCCGTGTATTGTGCTCCCACATGCCACACGCCCATCATACCCAATTAACAAACAGACATACATAATTGTTATAATGCAATGCATGCTCATATATAGCAATAATGGAAAGCATACAATTTAATAACTACCTAAGCATGTTACTAGTAAAGTAGACATATTATTAGGAATGCCCTATGTCTACGGACTAGACCCCTCACCTGATTGCAGAACAAGCGCAACAGTACTATGAAGCTTAGTGGAAAGCTTCCACAATTACCCATGTCAAATACCTATTTCAGCCCATAAGGTTTCATTAGTTCATTGTATAGCTTTTAATTAATATGGACAAGCCTTACATGTCTGTATATGGGTCCCAAGATAAGCTGAAAATCTAATAGTTGGTTTTCCTATCCATTACTAGGCAAAATAATCAAAACAGACTGAACCAAAGGATGAAATCGATTGAGGGTGCCTCCGATACAGTCATCCGGTTAATACTTAGATTATTTTCTAAGTAGAGAGAACCAGAGGGACGAGCGGATGATCGAACATCGGGCAGATCATCCGGATCCTATACTATCATACATACTAGGGTTCCAGTAATTTTTTTTCGAAGATTTGCCTGGTGGTCATTTATCTGGCACTTCCTCCGCTCAGTATTAAACCTAAACAGAGGATCCAGGTCAATCGGACCCACCAGAAAATTGATTGGATGACCGAAAGGGTAATCGAAGGATTATACCTCCAGGAGGTCCTCTGGTATGAAACTTCGGATGGTTCATTAGTCATAAGCCAAGGCATTTGCCTTGGCAGAGTCTTGCTCTAAGATAACCGAAAGAACTGACATTACTGTGCCTCCTGTACGAGGCTCCAGTTCAAACCCAGAAACTAGGTTACAAATTGAGCTTGGTCTCTAAGCTTTTGAGACTTGTT
This sequence comes from Protea cynaroides, assembly GCA_028583415.1. Classification (NCBI taxonomy): domain Eukaryota; kingdom Viridiplantae; phylum Streptophyta; class Magnoliopsida; order Proteales; family Proteaceae; genus Protea; species Protea cynaroides. The sequence continues at coordinate 41,109,845 of CM053273.1, forward strand.
TTACACCTTAATACTACCATTTTAGTTAGTGGGAAACTTATTCCCACCATTATTAGGCACAATGGGAGCCATTTATGGCTTCAATACTCCCTTAATAGAGTTGGGTGAGATACAAACCTAGATCTAGGTCATTAATGAAGTCTCCATTAATGGAGCTCAACCACTCAAGGCTCCATGCCTTAAACACCAAACATAGGAAAGAGGAGGTTCATTGACTTACGTCCAAGGGAGCTAGGGCTTAGAGTTCCTTGAGCTCAAGCTTCTTCCTCTTCTCTTCTTCTCTTCTACTGTCTTTCACTCTCCCATGGTTCCAAGAAGGAGAAAAAGGAGGCTGGGTCCTCCCTTTTATAGAAATCAAGGAAAGAGAGAATATTAATCTCACGATCAACCAGTTGCTGATTACTAGGTGATCAATCATCTGGTTGATCATCTAGTTGGGCCAAAATATATCTTATTGGCCATCTATTTGGCCTAGATGCTTTATGATGTGCACCCATTCCGTCTAAGGTCTACTAGGGCACTTTACCCTACCAAATATACATAGCAAAGACTTACCTATGGCTCGGATACCACCATCGGGTTTGCGTCAGGTGCTCCATCAGTCGATGTGTTGAGACTTGGCATAGAAGGAATCCAAGTTAGTAAGGGATTTCGGGTGCGAGTCTCGTAATCCCCTTAATTTATAAAAATTTTACCCCCGAAGTTAAGACGTACTTGAGCCTTCAAACAAACACAGAAATTTCTCCCGCATTGTATCTTCACTTTCCCGAGTGGCTTCTTTAATCGTATAATTGTGCCAATGAACCCTTACATATGGGATGGAACGGTTCTACAATTGTTGTACTTTTCTGTCCAATATCGCCAGAGGCTCTACTATGCAAGATAGATCTCTGTCAATCTACAAAACTTTCGCACTCAATATATGAGATGGGTCATGAATGTACTTCTTCAGAAGTAAGATGTGAAAGACGTCATGAACTTCTAATTGTGCGGGAGGCAAAACTAATTGATATGCCACTTTACCGCTTCTCCTTAAAATTTCATATGGGCCAATATACTTGGGACTTAGCTTCCCTTTCTTGCCAAAGCGTCTAATACCGTGGTGGAACGACACTTTGAGGAAAACCTTATCACCAATCTGAAATTCCAAATCTTTACGCCATCCATCAGTGCAATTCTTCTGTCTGCTTTAAGCTGCATCGATTTTTTTCCTGATCAGATCCACTTTATCAGAAGAGTCTTATATAATATCAGGCGCCAAAATTCTACACTCACCTACTTTATTCCAATACAGTGGAGTTTTGTACCACCTACCATATAGTACCTCATATGGAGCAGTGCCAAGGGTAGCCTAGTAGCTATATTGTAGGCAAACTCTATCAAAGATAGATACTTGTCCCAACTGCCTTTGAAATCCAAAGCACAAGCTTGAAGCATATCTTCCAAAATTTGTATTGTGTGCTTAGTGTAAGGACATGGGAAAAAATATTCTTTTTGAAAATTTAATTTATCCTCATTTTTAAAATTGAGTTTTCATATAGTTAAATTTGTCTACCCTCATTACATTCAAACTGGGATCTGAAAAGTTCTCACCTTCAGATCCCATCCACTCATGCCAGTGGAGGGTAAGAAGACTGGAGTTGCCACCTAGATAGGGTCTAGGACCTATAAATGGTGTCCCTCAATGGAGGGACGCTAATAACTCGTGTAAATAGAATGACTATCTCGTCTCACCAAAGGCGGGTAAGTGCCAAATTACGAGTTGGAAAGGTGTTAGGCACCCAACTCGCCTGGTTGAACCGGTTTCCCTAAATCCTATCTTTTTCCTATAGTCTATGAACACTTGGGGCTATCTAAATATAATACAAGGTAGAAGGGGGAATCTTAAATTGATCTCTAATTCTTTACAAACTATGCGTAGCATAAGCTGCAACTAAACAGATTAAATAAGAAGATAATTACAAAAATGAATCAAAGAATTAAAAGAATAGCTTAGTCATACATCAAAAGAAAGGAAAAAATGATATATAACATATGACCGAGGTCTGGAAAAATCTCAGGCTGCCTACGTATCCATGTGCGGCGGGAATCAGGCCAAACATAGTTTGGGTGGGTGTGTGCGTACCAAGTGTGTGCAAGAGAAGAGGGATGCTTCTAAAATATTAGAACGCATCCCAAGCAATGGATGCTCCCATAATCATGGAACACATCCAATGGTGAGAGATGTCCCCACAATAGTGGGACCCATCTCAGTGTTGAGGTACTCCCTATCACAAGGAAGTCCCCTCCCTGAGGTAATCCCATAATACATGGAACTTACCTCAATTTGACTGAGCGTGGAGCGAATAAACTCCCCCGTAGCCTACGTATCCCTCGAGACCTCTGTCTCTCCAGAATCAGGTCAAGCGTAGTTCCCATGGATTGACGAGCCATGAACACGCGTGACAACACTTAGGAAAGGCCAAATGCCTCAGCTCCCCACATACGGGGTACACTAAATCTCACTCACATCCCACATTCGGGATACCCAGGTGGACCGTTCATCAGACCACCAATCCTAGCCATACTTCTACCCAATCGCACATTTTTCATTAATATACATTTTTGATACAACGACTTCCCACACTCTTGGATCCAATCCTAGGGTTGGATGGGCTCATTCTAAATGGGCCCACAATGGGTCAGACTCATTGGAGTCCCCTAGCCAATCACATCGCGGGAATATAGCATCTTAATATGCATCTATTACAATGGAGCATTGGATATTCAAATGGGGCTACATCACTTATGGGTAGGGATTATGTGATCTGTATTCAACAATTGATTAGATTAAACTAAACCATACCAAATATGCATACGAATCAATCATTTACGCAATATGGTTAAGAACTAAATCTAATTTTTTTTAAAGCAAACCCCATGAGTATATGAGCCAATCTAAATAACAGTAAATAACACATCCAATAAACATCAAATTCTAGGAAGAAATGCTAGACTTTATCAATTTTGATCATGATAAAAGCACGTAAACAAACTAACTTATGTAAGCATGAAACTAACCACAACTCATATGAACACCAGCTAAACTGACCATTGTTAGCCCATATACAAATCAACCGGCCCACTCATGTAAATTAGATCACCCTAAAACAAAACCTAAATCCTAACTAACCCAAAAGATAATCTTGACCCAACCAACTTACTGAAACCAAATCAACTCAACACGAAAACCATCTACATGAACCAAATAAGCTAATTACAAAATTATATCAAGAAGAAGCCATCAGCTAAGGACTAATAAAGAGGGGAAAAATGATTAAACAAAGAAAAACACAACACCTCTGGCCCTACTATCCGAATCCAACTTGATACCCAAATTAGCAAAACAACCTAAAGCAAGTGTACAATCTACGAGAAATCAAACTGTATATAAAAAAAAAATTTGACATGAATTACCTTTCGACCGAGATCGCCGACAAGGAGGGGGAGCTGCTCCTTCCTCCACGGTCGGCGGTGGCTGTGCTACTGCCGCCCTCTCCTTCTTCTGCTCTCTCTCTTCTTCTCCTGCTCTCTCTCTTCTCCCTCCTCTCAGCTTCTCCTGCTCTCTCTCTCTGCTGTTCTTTTTTCTGGTTTTTTTCTTCGGTGGCGGCGGCTCTGCTGCCGCCTTCTTCTTCTCCTTCTTTCTGCTTTTTTTTTTTCCGGTGGTGGCGGCCCTGTTGCCGCCTTCTTCTTCTTCTTCTTTCTGCTTCTTCTCTTTTTTTTTTTCTCTTGGACCAGCAGCTCTGCTGCCGCCTCCTTCCTCTTCTTTCTTCTTTGCTCTTCCTTTCCTCTGCTTTTTTTTCTCCTCCTTTGGTGGCGGCGGCTCTGCTGTCGCCTTCTTCTTCTTCTTCCTCTTCCTTCCCTCCTCTCTCTCTGATTTCTCTTCTGCTCTGCTGGTTTTCCCCTTTTTTTTTTCTCCTTGGTTTGTCTGCGCTCTCCCCCTTTTTATTTCTTCTCCTCCTTCTTCTGTCCATTGGTCCTTCCAGATGGGGGTTCTCCGGTAGCTGAAAAGGAGGGACCTCCTTCATGCGTTGTCGATGGGAGAGGGCTGGAGATATGATGCCGGCTGGGGAGAAGTAAAGCATGGCAGCCTTTGAGGGAGAGATTTTGGGAAAGAGGGGGTGAGGTGTCGACCTCCCTCTTCCCTACAACCTCTCCCTCTTCCTCTCTCTCCCGCTCTCTGTTTCTCCCTTCTTCTCTGCTTCTCTTTCTCTTTTTTTATTCTTTTTTTTTTTGGTCTTCGATCCCTTCTTTTAGGGATCGAGATTGTTCCCCCCCCCCTTTTTTTTAAATATATATATATATATATATATATATATATATATATATATATATATATATATATATATATATATATATATATATATATATATATATATATAAATTTTTTTTTTTAACTTTTATACCCAAACTACCCCCACCCCTTTTTTCATTTTACAGAAAAAGTATATATATATATATATATATATATATATATATATATATATATATATATATATATATATATATATGTATATACCAATTTTTTTTCATTATATTTTTTTCTCTTTTTTTTAATTATTATAGTTATTATTATTTATTTATTTATTTTTATTTATTTTTATTTTTTATTCATCCCTCTCATTGCGTATGGTACCCCAATGAGAGCGGGGATCACTGCAGTGGCAAAATCTAGGTGCTGACAGATACCCTCTTCTGTCGAAATTACACTAATTGAGACTAAAGACAAGAAGACCCCAATTTTGCCACAACCATTATTGGAAAGCTAAGAAAAAGAATACGGGTTCTCTTTAGTAGTGGTCATGGCGACCTTGGAATTCTCAAAACGAACTCGAAAAACAAAAGACGAGCTTTCACATATTTCGTGGAATCGCTCGGGGAGATTATTCCCGAACAAAGGAATCCAATCTGAAAAACAAAACTGACACCTCGCACACGCGAGCCCAAAAGTCAGAATCGAAGACGAGCTTTCACGTATTTCGTGGAACCGCTCGGGGAGATTATTCCCAAACAAAGGAATCAAATCTCAAAAGCGAAACTGACACCTCGCACACGCGAACCCCAAAGTCAGAATCGAAGACGAGCTTTCACGTATTTTACGAAACCGCTCGGGGAGATTATTCCCAAACAAAGGAATCAAATCTCAAAAGCGAAACTGACACCTTGCACACGCGAGCCCCAAAGTCAGAATCGAAGGCGGAAGGCTAGTGCCTCAATGAACAAGGACCGCATTAACGTGAACTGTCAAAACTCGTCAGACAAAAGCTGAGAGTTCCTATACTCAAGTAGGATCCCAACCATAAGAGATTCACCGACGATGCATGGGATGAATCAAAAGATAGGCAAGCTCAAGACAACTACACAAGAGTTAAATACCTAAGGCAGGTATCAAGCATCAATCATGAGATGAATAAAGCATTAAATGGTGATGAAATAACTAAGATGAACAATGAGGAGATTTTCATTCAAGGTCAGAAGTAAACATCACAATGGCAGTGTACTAAATGTAAACATCGGTGCATATAAGTACAGAGCAATGTTAATTCAGGTAACAAAGGACATGGGACATCCCTAAGGGACAAACACTTGGATAAGGGGGACAATAGGTAGGGTTCTAGTCAAAACCATGGTAGACTGGTTCTCCCAGGCAGAGGCAATGTTTTGAACCAAATCCGGAGTTAGCTCCCTGCAAGGCACTGTCTCATCAAGAGATTCATGTACAGGAGGTGGTAGGCCATGCTGTTGATGAAGTTGATTCGGAGAGTAGAACGTTGTATGTGTAAGACCCATAAATTGGACATGAGTGCCGCCCGGGGTGCTCGTCACGATGCGATTCTCTCTCCACCAGCTACAACTCCACCGGATGTCTGCAGATCTGATCATGGTAAGCCGTCTTGGCCAATGTGTTTCTTTATGGAAGTCCGCACCATTGGCTCTCCCCCAGTATTGGTTATGTGTGAACTCAGGAACTTATAGAGCTGGAATCAAACTCAATCTCTTTAGGAGCCAACACTGCAGTAAATGTGGCGACCCTATAAATTGATCCAACTCGAACTTGCTGTTACGCCTCGCCATCACATCAAGGCCGTTCAAAGTTTCTGCCAAAACAGTTGGTAATATCACCACCATCATTAGCGTGGATAATGAGGTCCACTATGGCTGGGACTCTGTGCGCTTCTGGCTCCTTAGCAAGTAATGAGCGATCATGCAGTAGATGAATACTCTCCCTTTCTGTACCTTTGTTTGGAAGTCCTCAGGGTCTTTGCGTGCATACTTTTTGGTCATTTCCTGGATGTCCAATCCCCCATTCTTGAAGAAAACTTTGACTTCTTCCTTACTCCACTCGAAGTGTTCTCGGATCTTCTGAGTGTACTCGCCCCGAAGCGGAGGTTTGAAGATCCTCTCCCTGTAAGGGTACATCAGACATGCCCTGAATTCCTCCACTGTAGGGCACATCATTGCATCACCAAATTTGAAGACGTGCATTGAGGGGTCCCAAAATTTTACGACTGCTTTCAATAGACCAGGACAGAGGCGCATATTCTGAAGGCCACATAGAGCTTCGAGATGATATGTCTTTAAAGGTGAGGTATCTCTCCCAGAGTTGAACCATTCCCAATTCCTAAGACTTTGTTCATGTTGTCGCCCAGCTGTCAAACAAAATGGTCAGTCTTGTACATCACAAAAGTAGTAAACAAAGGGTTCAAGACAATAAAGTGTTCATACAGTTGAGAGGTCTCCCACTTAGGAGGGCATAAACATGAATATTTGAATGCGTTCTAATAAATCATGTATAGTTTTACTGGATATTGTAACTATGTCTGTGCACTACATCCTAATAGTCAGACCAAGTGCAAAGAAGATGAAGGCCTAGCTAGGCTGATAAGAAGTTGTCCACATGGTTGACCATGGGAGGATCTTTGGGCTGCTTATGTAGAGTGACTGATCCCCAAGAGAGGATGCCACCTTTTGGGCAAAGAAACATGGACCTTGGAATTTGGGACGTCATCGAATGGATGAACGACAGATGAATTCCAGTCAAGTTATAGGATCGTAAATGTATAGAATGACCTACTCATGAGAGACAGTGCCATACAGATTCGCTCACAAAGGAAGGAGGCCAAAGATGTAAACTCTGGGAGTCCGTTGGATTGGAGAACGAGAGAAGAGTTTCGACCATAGAAGGGTTTCTTTCTCTGATAATGATGAGAAGGCACGACCTTTTAGCTGATAATAAGCCTGATCAGATCGAAGAGGTCCAAGGTTTCACAAACTATGGAAGTCCAACCCCCCCTTTTTTTTTTCTTTTTTTTTTCTTTTTTGTTTCTTTTTTTTTTCAGGGGTAGAACTAAACATAGTACTTCATTACCTGATCCAGATTTGTCAGATACTATAATTCTTTGCCATCAAGGTCGGTCAACTGTATAGCCTTGCCTGGGAGGATTTCTTTGATAATAAAAGGTCCGCTCCAGTTTGGACGGAACTTACCCCTAGGGTCGTGTATGGGAGCCCTCTGCTCTTTTAGCACCAAGTCTCCAACTACCAAGTGACGAGGATGTACTTTCTTATTGAAGGTGGCAGCAATCCTCTGCTGATACTTCTCTGAATTGTTTGCAGCCCTCATCCTTTTTTCATCAATAAAATTCAATTCCTCATATCTCACTCGCATCCATTCGGCCTCGGAGATCTTAGATTCCATAAGGGTCCTCAAGGAAGGGACCTCTAAGTCAACGGGAAGAACTGCCTCCATACCATAGACTAAGGAGTAGGGAGTTGCTCCCGTAGATGTCCTAACCGAAGTGCGGTAGGCCCATAAAGCATAGGGAAGCTTATCCGCCCAGTCTGTGTTAGTTTGTGCCATCTTCTGCAGGATAACCTTGATGTTCTTGTTAGCTGCCTCGACTGCCCCATTTGTCTGTGGGCGATAAGGAGAAGACCTATGCTGATTGATATGGAACTTCTCACACAAGTTTTGCACCTTACCCCTGAAATGTGTACCTTAATCGGATATAAAATCCTGAAACATGCCATGGCGGCAAATGATGTACTCCTGTAAGTACTTGGCCACTTTATTGGCAGTGAGCTTGGCATATGACTGTGCCTCCACCCACTTGGTGAAATAATCTATGGCAACCAGGATAAATTCATGTCCATTGGATGCCTTGGGGTTTATCTTCCCAATCACATCTATACCCCAGGTCGAAAATGGCCAAGGAGAGCTCAAAGTATGCAACTCTGCTAGGGGCACATGGATAAGATTGGCAAATATCTGGCACTTGTGACATCTTCTTACAAAGTCAACACAGTCTGCTTCCATTGTGTTCCAATAATACCCCAAGCGTAGGATCTTTTTAGCAAGCATCCTGGCATTCATGTGGGGTCCACATATCCCTTCATGGATTTGTTCAATAATATTCCGGGCCTGTTCCTCATCGACACAAACCAACTGGACTCCATCATAAGATCTCTTATATAGAATATCTTCACAGAATACGAACTGGGCAGCATGTCTCCTCAAGGTTTTCTTCTCTCCTGATGTCGCATCTGCAGGGTATTTAGATTCCCTGATGAAATCCACTATAGGGGCAAACCAAGGTCGATCGTCTGCTGTCAGCACATTGACCTCTTCATCCATGTAAGCAGGTTGTATCATTCTTTTAATTATTAAAGGTTGCATCTTCTCATTTGGATTACCCCCAATCATTGACACTAGCGTTGCCAACGCATCAACATATCGATTTGTATCTCTCGGGAAGTATCCAAATTCTATCTCTTTAAATTTACTGGCCAAAGCTTGAGCCCAATGTTTATAAGGTACGAGCTTTTCATCTCTTGTCTTCTAGTCTTCCCTGACTTGATCGATGATGACTGAAGAGTCTCCATACACTTTCAATTTCTGTACACCAAAGGACAAAGCCGCTAGGAGCCCTCTCACACAGGCTTCGTACTCCGTAATATTATTTGTGCATTCGAACTCCAAACGAAAAGACAAAGGTATGAAGGCACCGTCGGGATCAACTAACAATACCCCAGCTCCATATCCTCGATGATTTTCTACGCCGTCAAAGAACATCACCCAAGTGTCATCTCCCAGTACTTCTTGAACAGTGGAGACTTCTTCACCGTGAAATACGTCCTCCAATTGCTTAAGACCTCCTTTGATTGGGAGAGATGACAAATGCTCAGCGATCACACTCCCCTTGATAGAATTTTGGTTTATGTAGGTAATATCAAACACCGAAAGCAGCAACAACCACCGTGCCATTCTTCCTGTCAAGGCTGGCTTCTCGAAAAGGTACTTGATCGGGTCCATGCGAGAGATGAGGACAATAGGATATGAGAGCATGTAATGTCTCAATCTCCTCGTTACCCAGACCAAAGCGGTGCATGTTTTCTCCAAAGGGGTATAGTTAATGTAAGACCCGTGTCAAACTAACCCGGTCTTACCACCTTGAATCAGGTTTACCCATCATGGTCGAGTCAATGGACCAAGGGCACGAAGGAGAGCGAGATCCCAGGTATCAAATCGACTCAAAAACACTTAAAATAGAGCAACGGTCGCATACCCAGCTAAACAGGGTCGACCCTCTCAAATTAGAAACTCAGACCCTGAAAAATTGATAGAGGGTCGGACAGTGTCAGACCACAGGGTCGACGGGATCATCGACCCTCTAATCGACCCTCACTTACCGCCGAAACTAAAATTAGGAAACTTCCTAATTTTCGATTGGGATTCTTTCCAAATCTCAATGGGACTATTATAGGACATTCCTACTTTATTTAAAGGACGTCCCTAAGCCACTTTCACTCCTTTCACAACCCTAATTGAATTGAGAGAAAGAGAGAAGAAGGAAAAGAGGAAGAAAAGAGGCAAGGAAGAAGACTTAGCAAAAAGGAGAAGAATTTCCAGAAAAAAGTAATCTTCTCAGGTATGGATACTAATTCCATGAGTTTCTACAGACCTTAGGTTAGATATGGTTGAGTGTAGGATTTCGGAGAAACCCAAACCATCCATCCATGGTTAGGTTTTCATGGAAAATCCTAGGAGAATGCATGAAAGCTATTTAAGAGGATGAATCATGGTTTCAGACCATGGAATGAATGTTTAGTGGAATGTAGAAGCAAGCCATAGGACCCCAAACATGAAGAATGAATTAAAATTGGAAATTGGACCTGATTGCACAGAGGGTCGCAGACAGGGTCGATAGACCCATCGACCCTATGCACCCTGACCATCGACCCTCAGCATTCGGGAAGTTCAGACAGAGGACAGGGTCGATAGACCCATCGACCCTATGCATTCTGAGCATCGACCCTTTGATCGACCCTCAGTTAATAGCATGGTTTTTAAATTCGAAATTAATTCTAATTAAATTCTATCGACTTTGTTAGGTTTGCTAGCATTATAATAACACTGCAGAGGTGATTTTAAAGCTTGAAAAAACATCTTATAGCAGACTATGGTGAGGAACCTTAACTCCAAACTAAATTGGTTAATAATAAACTATTTTCTATTTCTTGAGTCCTATGCTATGTTTGATTCTATGCAAATATGATTGTTATGTGCATACAACATGCCATCCAATATTTCTATTATTTGTTCATGCATATTTACTTTATTGTTTATAACATGATGATGATGATGATGATAGGAATAGGCATGTGCTTGTATGTGTGTGGTTGATGTGCTTGATGCGAGCGAGTATCAGGGGGGTGTGATGAGAACGTCAATAAACGTTAACCTTTGACGGGTCTCAACACTTTAGCTCTATCTCTAACTCAAGTCTTGTGCATTGGCATCGTCGTATCGTCATTACCTTAGCGAAACTATTATGTCGTAGAGTATCAGGGGAGGTGGTCTCGGTCCTTGTAGTCTCTGACTCTACCGGGGGGGCCTTAGCTCTATCTCTATGGGCATTCTGAGGGATGATGGGGTGAGACCTTGGATACACTGTTTGGCATTAGGGTTGGTTAGTTGCGAGCCCAGTTTGCAGCCCTTGCCAGCAGGGGCTTACGTGTTGGTATGACACTATATAGCAATAAACGTAACCTTTGTTATATAATGTTCATGGTTGGGTGCATGTGAGTTGACGATAAACGTGATCTTCGGGTAACGTCACACACTCGTGTATAGAGGCGGAGTCAATAAACGTGACCTTTGGCTACCTAAACCTTTCTATTGCATATTGCAAACTTCAAACCAGACCAAAGATATAAATTGACTTTTTGCATGCATATGTATTGTTGCATTGTTTTGGCTACTCACTGAGCCGTGTTGTGTGCTCACCCCTCGACATCGAATATTTTTAGTTGATGATGCAGGTTACACAGTTGAAGACTATATGAACGCGTCTGCGTACGGGAATATAGCAGCAATGGACGCTGGAGCTGAAGATGATACACACGACTCCTCTTGCGAGTGCAACTCGTGTGTATTTGACTAGATATTTTATAGGTTTCTTTATTGGATTTATAAGACATGTATTTGGTATTTAAATATTTATGTCTCAGTTAAACACAGAATAATTTGCTATTATTTATGGATATCATTTTAGTTCTCAGTTCATTTACTTATAAGACTTCCGCTATTGTGTATTTACTCTGATTATGATCATGTATGTATGGAGGTTCAGATAACGCGGGGATAGCCTATTCGAGATCCTGGGTGAACCGTTGGTTATTTAGCGGTTCATCACACCATTCTGAAATGTGCGGAATTGGGGTGTGACAATTTGGTATCAGAGTATCTCAGGCCTTGCCCGCTGAACTATCATACATTCACAGCAATAGTGAACTGAGTTAGGATAAATTAAAAGCTTTAATACAAACGAACCATAAACACCTGTGTTGGTTGAGATAGAACTTAAAGAAGACAATAATATACATATTAAAGGTGAAATCATATATATACACTCAAACAGAAAGAGAAGACCAAAAATCATCCTAACAAACAAATGATATAGGGTATTATCTATAAGTTGGGTAGTTATCCAAGTATACAAGGATATAGTACAGTGGGAAGAAGGAAGCATCTGTACAGAAGAAAATTGGAATACCGAGTTGGTACTCACAAGATGTGAAACTCGATGTAAGACAGAGGAAGAAGAAAAATGGCTAGTAATGCCAAAACCCCTGTAGAGATAAAGGAAAAGATCTCAAGCTAAATCCACGCAGAGATAAGAGAATAATGGCCATATAAGTAGGTAGGTTTATATAGGATGCGGTGCATTATTGATTTACTCTTATGATTATAGAGGATGCACATACTTGATTTTAATTCTCGTACCTTGACAGGATACCTTCTTGATTTAACCTGTCAATTGAAGTCATAGATATTGTTTCTTTAGTAATAGTCCTGATTATACCAATCTTAGCAACTCTCATGATCGACCACATGAACAGAGATGTGAACCGAACGAATAGTTAATTGTTTAATCATGTTGAGCGTACATCTTTTCAATTTACACCTGATTTGTTGATGTACAAAATTTTTCTCCAGATTATACTTGATTTATCGATGTACGAAATCTTTCTCCAGATTTACTCCTGTAGTGCCTTGACCAATGGCATTATATATTCGATAGAACCTGTAACCATGAGGTTAAGAATTGTAAAACTTCTATTGCATGTATTTGGATCACCGTGCAACTTAACGATCTTTTGATGCCGGTTGGATTACCATAGATTTACTCCTGATCCTTGAAACCTCGATTCGCTAGATAAAGCAAGTGGTTGTCATTATGATAATTAAAAGAAGGAAAAGAATTATTTTGGATGCACATTCTGATTCATAAACTCCCTGACCTTTGATGATAAAAATGTTTAGTGATAATGGAATTATTGAAAGAAAGATGATTAGATTCAGATTAAATGCTATAGCCAATGAACCTCGGATGAAGTGATGGAGAATTTGTTTTGAGATTCCTAAATGGATGGATATGAGTTATGTCTATAAGAGAGTGCAATATGAGATTTTGACGATAGTCTTTGGGAAATCATAAGAGATGAAGGAACTAGACAAACTCCTTAGACCGTTTCACCAGATTTTGCTAGTTCAAGCCCTTTTTGGACTAGATGTTCAATTGGATGAGTGTTATAAACGAAGTCCAAATCGTATGGATGGATGAAATTTGGACACAACCTAATTAGACTTGAGATGGCAGACTTTGACGTCATCTTGGGAATGGACTGGTTAGCTCGGCATTCTGCAAATCTGTTATGCGTCGAAAATAAGCTAACATTTAAAGATAAAGAAGGAGCAGAATTCAGTTTCTTGGGAACCAAACTTCCCAGGAGACGAAAGCTCATACTCTCAGCATTAAAGGCTAAGAAGTGCCTTGAGAAAGGGGCTGTCAGATATCTAGTATCAGTGGTCGACCTAACAAAGGACGTGCCATGAATGGAAGATATTGATGTCGTGCGAGATTTTCCCGATGTATTTCCAGAGGAACTACCCAGATGACCACCCGATCGAGCCACAGAGTTTGTAATAGACCTTCTACCCGGAGCCGCACCCGTATCAAAAGCACCTTATAGGATGGCTCCTACTGAACTGAAGGAATTAAAAGTGCAATTACAAGAACTGCTGGATAAGGGTTATATTAGACCCAGTATATCTCCATGGGGAGCACCGGTGTTGTTCGTAAAGAAGAAGGATGATAGCGTTCGATTATGTATCGACTATCGAGAGTTGAATAAACTGACCATCAAGAATCGATACCCACTACCTAGGATCGATGACTTGTTCGATCAGTTACAGGGAGCAAAAGTATTTTCAAAGATCGATCTTCGATCGGGCTATCATCACTGAAGATTAAAGAAGGTGACATTTCGAAGACAGCTTTCAGGACAAGATACGGACATTGTGAATTCTTAGTAATGTCATTCGGATTAACTAATGCACCGGCAACATTCATGGAACTTATGAACCGAGTTTTCCACGATATGTTGGACACGTCGGTTATAGTATTTATTGATGACATATTGGTATACTCCAAGGACAAGGAAACCCATGTCAAGAACCTAAACGCAGCCCTACAACGTTTAAGGAAAGAGAAGTTATACGCCAAATTTTCAAAGTGTGAGTTTTGGCTAAGTGAAGTCGCCTTTCTAGGCCATGTAGTATCCGCTGAAGGAATCAAAGTGGACCCCAGTAAGATCGAGGCTATTGTAAAATGGGAAGCACCAAAGAGCGTTTCAAAAATTAGAAGTTTTCTGGGTCTAGCTGGTTATTATCAGAGATTTATAGAAGACTATTCTTGGATTTCCATACCTCTTACCAGTTTGACCAAGAAAGGAGAGAAGTTTGTATGGATGGATAAGTGTGAAAAGAGTTTTCAAACATTGAAGGCCAGATTGATATCCGCCCCGATTTTGACTATTCCTATTCCAGGACAGACGTTTACCTTATATACTGATCCGTCAAGATTGGGATTAGGATGTGTGCTTATGCAAGGAGAGCAAGTAATTTCCTATGCCTCGAGACAATTGAAGGTACATGAGAAAAATTACCCCACTCACGATTTGGAGTTAGCGGCAGTAGTACATGCTGTCAAGATATGGAGACACTACCTATACGGAGAGAAATTTCAGATTAAGTTGGACCATAAAAGTCTTACTTATTTATTTAATCAGAAGGAGTTGAATATGAGACAAAGAAGATGGCTGGAACTATTGAAAGACTATGATTGTGATATCCAGTATCATCCAGGAAAAGCAAACGTAGTAGCAGATGCATTGAGCAGAAAAGCAATGATAAAATCTCAAGGAGAAGTTAGCATGATTGCGGCAATGTGTACTACCGGAATGGTATTCAATCACGGCAACGAGCAGTATGTGATAGACACAACGGATGGATCAGCCAACCAAGGGTTTATATATCAGTTTTCGAATATGTTCGCATCATTGAAGACTATACCGGATATAATGGATGAAGTGAAGACAGCTATCAAAGCAGATCCTTATCTGAGAACAGTACAAGAAGACATTGAGAAAGGTAGGACTAACCCTGAGTTCACCTTGGATGAAGAAAAAGTATTGAAATACAAAGGAAGAATATGTGTACCCGAAATAGAAAGTGTGGACATTAGACACCGACTGATGAAAGAAGCTCATACCACCATCTATTCGATACATCTTGGAAGTACAAAAATGTATCATGATCTAAAGAAACTATATTGGTGGAGGGGAATGAAAGCAGATGTAGCTAAGTTCGTGTCTCAATGCCTAAATTGTCAGAAGGTAAAGGCTGAACGACAAAGACCCGTAGGACTGTTACAGCCGTTATCGGAACCAGCATGGAAATGGGACTGCATCACTATGGACTTCGTCACAGGACTACCATTGACTCCTCGAGTAGTTGACGCAGTTTGGGTGATTGTAGACCGTCTGACAAAAACAACTCGTTTCATACCTATACGACCTCAGTATACACTGGAAAGGTTAGCGAAGCTGTATGTGGATAATATTGTTCGATTACATGGTGTTCCAGAAAGCATCGTGTCGGATAGAGATCCCCGATTTACTTCCATGTTTTGGGAAGGACTACAAAAGGCTATGGGTACAACATTAAAGTTCAATACTGCGTTCCATCCACAGACAGATGGACAGTCAGAGCGCACAATTCAGATTCTAGAAGATATGCTACGAGCATATGTAATTTATTTCAAGGGATCATGGGTTGAAAGATTACCATTGATCGAGTTCGCTTATAATAATAGCTATCAGGCTACTATACAGATGTCACCTTATGAAGCACTGTATGGCAGGAAGTGTCGAACTCCTTTGTTTTGGAATGAAGTTGGAGAACGTAGTATTGTTGGACCAGAATTCGTTGAAAAAACTTGTCGAGTGGTCGACATTATCAAGGAAAGAGTAAGAACAGCTCAGAACCGTCAGAAGCAATATGCAGATACTCGACGAAGAGATCTAGAGTTCGCCGTAGGTGATAAAGTATTTTTGAAGGTATCGCCTATGCGAGGATTGAAAAGGTTCGGACAAAAAGGGAAACTAAGTCCAAGATATGTCGGGCCATATGAAATTCTGGCTAAGCATGGAAAAGTAGCTTATCAGTTAGCACTACCACCATCTATGTCAAGCGTGCATGACGTATTTCACATTTCCTTATTGAAGAAGTATGTCAAATACCCAACGCATGTTTTGACAGTGGATTTGCTAGAATTGACTGATGATTTGACATTTGAAGTAACACCAATGGAAATCACTAGTCGAAAGGTTCAACGTCTACGCAACAGAGATATCTACTACGTTAAGGTCACATGGAAAAGTAGAGACATGGAAGAAGTTACATGGGAAGAAGAAAATGCTATGCGGAAGCAATACCCTCACTTATTTGATTCAGAAGGTACGTCCAATTTCGAGGACAAAATTTTTATAAGTTGGGGGTAGTTGTAAGACCCGTGTCAAACTAACCCCGTTTTACCACCTTGAACCAGGTTTACCCATCATGGTCGAGTCAATGGACCAAGGGCGTGAAGGAGAGCGAGATCCCAGGTATCAAATCGACCCAAAAACACTTAAAATAGAGCAAGGGTCGCATACCCAGCTAAACAGGGTCGACCCTCTCAAATTAGAAACTCAGACCCTGAAAAATGGACAGAGGGTCGGACAGTGTCAGACCACAGGGTCGACGGGATCATCGACCCTCACTTACCGCCGAAACTGAAATTAGGAAACTTCCTAATTTTCGATTGGGATTCTTTCCAAATCTCAATGGGACTATTATAGGACATTCCTACTCTATTTAAAGGAGGACCCTAAGCCACTTTCACTCATTTCACAACCCTAATTGAATTGAGAGAAAGAGAGAAGAAGGAAAAGAGGAAGAAAAGAGGCAAGGAAGAAGACTTAGCAAAAAGGAGAAGAATTTCCAGAGAAAAGTAATCTTCTCAGGTATGGATACTAATTCCATGAGTTTCTACAGACCTTAGGTTAGATATGGTTGAATGTAGGATTTCGGAGAAACCCAAACCATCCATCCATGGTTAGGTTTTCATGGAAAACCCTAGGAGAATGCATGAAAGCTATTTAAGAAGATGAATCATGGTTTCAGACCATGGAATGAATGTTTAGTGGAATGTGGAAGCAAGCCATAGGACCCCAAACATGAAGAATGAATTAAAATTGGAAATTGGACCTGATTGCACAGAGGGTCGCAGACAGGGTCGATAGACCCATCGACCCTATGCACCCTGACCATCGACCCTCAGCATTCGGGAAGTTCAGACAGAGGACAGGGTCGATAGACCCATCGACCCTATGCATTCTGAGCATCGACCCTTTGATCGACCCTCAGTTAATAGCATGGTTTTTAAATTTGAAATTAATTCTAATTAAATTCTATCGACTTTGTTAGATTTGCTAGCATTATAATAACATTGTAGAGGTGATTTTAAAGCTTGGAAAAACATCTTATAGCAGACTAAGGTGAGGAACCTTAACTCCAAACTAAATTGGTTAATAATAAACTATTTTCTATTTCTTGAATCCTATGCTATGTTTGATTCTATGCGAATATGATTGTTATGTGCATACAGCATGCCATCCAATATTTCTATTATTTGTTCATGCATATTTACTTTATTGTTTATAACATGATGATGATGATGATGATGATAGGAATAGGCATGTGCTTGTATGTGTGTGGTTGACGTGCTTGATGCGAGCGAGTATCAGGGGGGGTGTGATGAGAACGTCAATAAACGTTAACCTTTGGCGGGTCTCAGTACTTTATCTCTATCTCTAACTCAGGTCTTGTGCATTGGCATCGTCGTATCGCCATTACCTTAGCGGAACTATTATGTCGTAGAGTATCAGGGGAGGTGGTCTCGGTCCTTATAGTCTCTGACTCTACCGGGAGGCCTTAGCTCTATCTCTATGGGCATTCTGAGGGATGATGGGGTGAGGCCTTGGATACACTGTTTGGCATTAGGGTTGGTTAGTTGCGAGCCCAGTTTGCAGTCCTCGCCAGCAGGGGCTTACATGTTGGTATGGCACTATATAGCAATAAATGTAACCTTTGTTATATAATGTTCATGGTTGGGTGCATGTGAGTTGACGATAAACGTGATCTTCGGGTAACGTCACACACTCGTGTATAGAGGCGGAGTCAATAAACGCGACCTTTGGCTACCTAAACCTTTCTATTGCATATTGCAAACTTCAAACCAGACCAAAGATATAAATTGACTTTTTGCATGCATATGTATTGTTGCATTGTTTTGGCTACTCACTGAGCCGTGTTGTGTGCTCACCCCTTGACGTCAAATATTTTTAGTTGATGATGCAGGTTACACAGTTGAAGACTATTTGAACGCGTCTGCGTACGGGAATATAGCAG
Source organism: Protea cynaroides (assembly GCA_028583415.1). Taxonomy (NCBI): domain Eukaryota; kingdom Viridiplantae; phylum Streptophyta; class Magnoliopsida; order Proteales; family Proteaceae; genus Protea; species Protea cynaroides. The sequence continues at coordinate 41,128,242 of CM053273.1, forward strand.
CAATGGACGCTGGAGCTGAAGATGATACACACGACTCCTCTTGCGAGTGCAACTCGTGTGTATTTGACTAGATATTTTATAGGTTTCTTTATTGGATTTATAAGACATGTATTTGGAATTTAAATATTTATGTCTCAGTTGAACACAGAATAATTTGCTATTATTTATGGATATCATTTTAGTTCTCAGTTCATTACTTATAAGACTTCCGCTATTGTGTATTTACTCTGATTATGATCATGGATGTATGGTTTAGATAACGCGGGGATAGCCTATTCGAGATCCTGGGTGAACCGTTGGTTATTAGCGGTTCATCACACCATTCTGAAATGTGCGGAATTGGGGTGTGACAGTTAACCTCGTAGCCCATGAACTTCTTGCTCAGATAATACACAGCCCTCTCAGTACGTCCATCTTCATCATGCTGGGCAATCATGGATCCCATTGACTCTTCTAAGACAGACAAATACAACAGAAGTAGTCTCCCAGGGGTTGGCGGGACCAAAACTGGTGGATTAGTCAGATATTCCTTAATCCTATCGAAAGCCAACTGGCACTAGGGATTCCAAGTTTTTGGCTGGTCCTTCCTTAATAGCTTGAAAATAGGTTCACAGATGGCTGTCAGATGCGCTATGAATCTGTTTATGTACTGCACTCTTCCTAGGAATCCTCTGATCTCCTTTTCTGTTCGTGGAGGGGGCATTTCAGATATAGCTTTAATCTTGGCTGGGTCAATCTCTATACCCCTCTCACTCACCAAGAAGCCCAACATTTTTCTAGCAGTTACTCCAAAAGTACACTTCTGTGGATTCAGTCTCAACATGTATCACTTTATCTGTTCAAAGAATGTCCTCAATGCCATGAAGTGATCCTCCTTGGTAATCGACTTCACAATCATATCATCTACATATACTTCAACTTCCTTATAGATCAAGTCATGGAGGACAGTAGTAGCCATTCTTTGGTAAGTGGCCCCAGCATTCTTAAGCCCAAATGGCATTACTGTATAACAATAAGTACCCCAATCTGTAGTGAATGAAGTCTTCTCTTTATCCTCTGGTGCCATCTTTATCTGATTGTAGCCTGAGAAGCCATCCATGAAAGATAACAGTGCATGTCTAGCAGTATTGTTGACCAATATGTCAATCTTGGGTAGTGGAAAGTCATCCTTAGGGCTTGCTTTGTTCAGATTCCTATAATCCACACATACCCTTAATTTACCATCTTTCTTTGGGACAATGACAATATTGGCCAACCACTCAGGGTAATGGACCACTTCAAGAAAACCGGCATCAAGTTGATTCTGGATATCCTCCTTGACCTTCAAAGCCCACTCTGGCATCAATCTCCTCAATTTTTGTTTGTGGGGCTTTGAACCAAGCATCAAGGGAATCTTATGTTGGACCACCTCAGGGTCTATTCCAGGCATATCCTCATAAGACTAGGCAAAGACTTCTTGAAATTCTTTGAATAACTCCACCATATTAGCTGTTTCTTCCTCAGTTAAAGTTACCCAGACCTTGATCTCATGGGGCTCTTCAGTTGAGCCTAAGTTGACCATTTTGAAATCCTCTTTGACTGGTCGGGCCTTCATTTCTTTTGAAGCCTTGATAGATCGCATTAACTCAGGAGATGGTTCATCATTCTCATCATTATCCGAGTCAGAGTTAGTATAATCGACATGAATGGAAGAAGAAGAAGACACAATATAATCGAAAGTGAAATTTTTATTACTAATAGAAGAGGTGTCTATAGGATAGGAGGTCCTAAGTGGGACAGAATCAACACTAGAAAATGTTCGCAACTTATCTAAACTTGTACTAGGCATAGACACAGCTAAATTTTTCAAAATACATGACTCATTAAAAAAGAAAAAATGGTCTTCACAATTCTAATTAGGGATAACCCCATCAAAAGGATGAATAAGCTGGTGTGGACCCAAATCCTCGCTTTCGCTTTCCTCGGTGATGGCCAAGACTCCTTCGTTGTCGAACAAGCTACCGACATCCACGAACTTTCATCCCGTATTTGCCGCATCACTCTGCTTTTGAATCCTCATAAGCTCCAGCTCTACCCAATCAACATCACAGTCAAAGAAGATCTCAAAGCCAGGAACTCGCCATTAAAGGTGCACGTCATACCATGCTCGGGGAAGCCACATAATAGAAAGTCTGACCCTTCCTTGATGAAGTATCCATTAAGAGTTGTAGAAGGTGAGATCTCTTCTTCACTATGAATCCCATCGAAGTGGAGGCTATGGATCTCTTGGTCCGACCATTGTTGCTGCCATGTCTTGCTACTACTGCTGCCTTTTCTTGGAAAAATTGAAAACTGCTTACTATTCTTGTACTTTCTTTTTTTGAGCCTCGAAAAATGGTCATTGGCTCTCCTCCGCTTCTGATCAATCAGGGCTAGGTCTTCCCTGGAAGGAACGTGCCCCAGTCCAAATCTGTTCTCATTTATCATTAGGGAAAGCACATTGATGTCACCTTGTTGATGCAAACCCAGACCCATTCCTTGGAAGAAAGACATGTTAAGCAATGAATTAAATACAAAATTTAAATTCTTACCTGAGGGTTCTGACTGTGTTGTTGCCAGGATTGAATTGATCTGGAACCCACTTAGTTGCACCCCTGTGTTGTCCTCTGAACTGTTGTCTCCCACTGCCAGGGCATTAACCATATCAGAATCGGCATACACTGTCACCGCCACCCCTTCATATAGGAATCTGACCTTCTGATGCAATGACGAGGTGAGGACTCCTTCTTTGTTGGATCCAGGGCCTTCCCAAAAGTATATTGAAGGAAGCAGGTATGTCCACGATGCGAAGCTCGACATCAAACATAGCAGGACCCACCTTAATTTGTGCATTAAAGTACTCCATTGATGGTCCTCCTGGTGCAATCATAAGCCTTAACGCAGTGTGTGGACGGCTTGAGCTCTGCCTCATTAAACCCAAGATGTCTTAAGGTGCTGAGAGGGAATACATTTAATGCTGAGCCTTCATCTACAAACACTCTTGGAATCAAATGATCCCTGAGACCGATGGTGATATAAATGGCCTTGTTATGCATCCTTCCTTCATTAGTGAGGTCGGAATCACCATACATTAAGGAGTTAACAACATGAGATCCCCCAACTATGTTTGCTAGCTCAGTACAATTAGTGGAGACTGGAACTTGGATGCTGGCTAAGGATTTCAAAACTGCGTCCCTGTGTGCTTTGGATGCCATGAGTAACCCCCAAATTGACACATTAGCCTGTGTCTTTTCCAACTGCTTTAAGATGGGGTTCTGGGGCTCAGGGGCAGTACATTGCTCTTTTCCCTTGTCTCTTGCCAATTGTCCGGGATTATCAACTGTCAGGTTTGCAGGCTTGAAGGTCTTTCCACTCCGGGTTTCTGCTACAGGTTTGTCATCATACCCAGGGATGTAAACCTCCAGGTTACTGAATTCTTGGGTCGCTTGGGTTACCTCAAACTCATCCTCAATGTATATGATTAAAGGGGTTTCCTTTTTCAACCTTTGCTACCGAATGCTTTGTCTATTGAGGGAAAACCACCTCTAAATCATACTCTGGTTCTTGCTTGATAGCCACAACCTCAGGTGATCCCTCATGCTTGTTCTAGTCCTTCCAACTGTAAACGGGTGAAACTGGAGATGCACCATATGCATCAGAATTCTCAAAAGGTGAAAAATTGTAACGACCATCCTCTTCCCCTTCCTCTATGAAGTTGACAGAGTGGTTAGGGAGAAGATTTTTTGCTGTAGATGCTGGTCGATTCTGAATGACAAAAGTTCTGGCCTCCAGTGCATCTTGAATTGCTTCCTTTAAGGTGAATCAGAATTCTGTGCCATGCCCAGCCTGGTTGTGGAACTTGCATAATCTGTCCTGCCTAAAACTTGCTGGGAGAGGATTGGGTAGTACCATTGGTCCAGGGGACTTTAATTGGCCTGCCTTCATCAACTTATCCATGATCAATTCTCTTGGTAGACCCAGCTCTGTATATTGTCTGCTTGTTCTCTGACTCTTCTGAGGATATGGAGCTTCAATCAATAACGGGGCTGAAGAGGTCACTGCCACACTCTTAGCGTGTGAAAAGGAATTTGTACTAGACGCTTTGGAAGAATTATTTCTCTTGTTTGAGCTCCCCTCTGATATTACCTTATCGCCTTTATGCTGGAGATCCCCGTGGTTGATCGCATCCTCGATCTGTTGTCCAGCGGCGATTAAGGTCTGGAATGTGGTGATGCCTTGTCCAAAGATAAAAGTTTTGTATCGGTTAGCCAACCCTCTCATCATCATGGTGACTTGCTCTCTCTCGGAAGGTCTGTTCCAGATTTACGCAGCAATGGCCCTGAACCTAGCCAAGTAAGTAGTAAATCCTTCTTTGGGCAACTGCATGATTGTTTCTAACTGCCTTCTGTGGGTTTCCACTTCAGTGTTATAAGAGTAATGTTCCACAAAAGCAGTTGTAATGTCTACCCAGGACTTGATTTAGGAAGGTTTCAAGTGTAAGAACCATTTATGAGCCCCACCAGATAGAGAGAACTGAAATGCTTGGCCCAGCTATTCATCTATAAACCCTCTCCCTATCCTCAAGATGCCCGTAAATGATCTGTGATGGGTGGTGGGACAACCTAACCCGTCAAATTTCTCCAGAGGCCATTTGAATTTATCTGGCAGCTTGGCCTCTGGGAAGTAATTCACTCCCTCAGAATCTATAATCTGATCTTCCATTCCTTTCATCCCTCGAAGCAAATGCTCTACATTGTGCAACCGACTCATGACAGCTGAACTGGCCAACAGTTTGTCGACTTCTGATAGCTTACTGGGGGAAGGCTCCTGAATCACTATCTGGGGCGAAGGAGATGCATTCATGGGGGTGGTGGGACCATTACCCCCCTCAGGTGAGGCTGCGGCATTGGAGGCTGTTTGTGGCCCAAGATTCATGTTTTGCTTGACCAATCCTACCATGACGTGAATTGTTCGCTCCAAACTGGTAAGTCTGGTGGTCAAAATGGCGATTGGATCCTTTAGGGGCTCATGATGATCTTCTATCTCATGGTCTTCCATTTCCTCTACCAGACTAACCAAATCTCTAGGATATCCCTGAGTTGATTGAAAACTGGGGACTCTATGTAGTCTCCTAGAGGTGGGATCCCTTACCCAATTGGATGTTATGTTTCAACTCTCCTGAAGATGACTGGAAATGTGGAACAGGGGAACAAAGGTCAGGACTCTAATAGATAGGGAGAACCGCAAATAATGAACATGCATGCATCAAAGCTAACTCAACCAGACAAAGTTAGATCCTGTGCAAGAACTCCATTAGGTTAATTCTCGCCAATTTCGATGATTTTGATTGATTCTGTGGTTGGTTTTTAGCAAGGGGGTATCTGTGAAACAGACTAAACCTCCGGCTGAAACTCCAACCAAATGAACACATCGGGATCACTGGATTTGGGAGGGATTTACTGTCTGAGAGGACGTGCACAGGATATCAAAGAATTTTGATTCAATCTTGAACAAATGAGTGATGGCTTTATCAGTGACCACCCACGTTAAGTGAGGTGAAACTGGGTAAAGACAACACTTAGGTGTTCAGGGATGAATCAAGCATACAAGTGTCAATAATGTGATAATGGGACATGACAAGGCTACCTTGACAAGGATAAGAATGCCTATCACCGTATACACGATGAGTCAAAGACACCTATATCCCTTTATATACCCGCATAGCCGCAGGTATAGGCCAAGGTTGTCGCTTCGCCTGGCAGGTCATCCAATATACACTGGAGCCTGTTTCAGCTAACCACGAGGTTTGTAACAATAGTAACCAATATCTCGAGAACCATGATATCACTATATCAAAAAATAATCAACAATGTATACAACGCACCTAAACAATCAAGGCTACAAGCAATGGTTTTTGCTACTTCTACACCTAACTACAACCTAAAGCCCTAAGATATAAGTTTATGCATAAAGAGAAAGGGATAGGGATTTACAATCTAGAGTCTGTCATGAATTCCCCGCCGGAGTCGCCACTGTGAAGACATGGGAAAAAATATTCTTTTTGAAAATTTAATTTATCCTCATTTTTAAAATTGAGTTTTCATATAGTTAAATTTGTCTACCCTCATTACACTCAAACTAGGATCTGAAAAGTTCTCACCTTCAGATCTCATCCACTCATGCCAGTGGAGGGTAAGAAGATCGGAGTCGCCACCTAGATAAAGTCTAGGACCTATAAATGATGTCCCTCAATGGAGGGACGCTAATGACTCGCGCAAATGGAATGTCTATCTCGTCTCACCAAAGGCGGGTAAGTGTCAAATTACGAGTTGGGAAGGTGTTAGGCACCCAACTCGCCCGGTTGAACCGGTCTCCCTAAATCCTATCCTTTTCCTATAGTTTATGAACACTTGGGGCTATCTAAATATAATACAAGGTAGAAGGGGGAATCCTAAATTGATCTCTAATTCTTTACAAACTATGCATAGCATAAGCTGAAACTAAATAGATTAAATAAGAAGATAATTACAAAAATAAATCAAAGAATTAAAAGAATAGTTTAGTCATACATCAAAAGAAAGGAAAAAATGATATATAACATATAACCGAGGTCTGGGAAAATCCCAGGCCGCCTACGTATCCCTGTGCGGTGGGAATCAGGCCAAATGTAGTTCGGGCGGGTGTGTACGTACCAAGTGTGTGCAAGAGAAGTGGGACGCTTCCAAAATGTTGGAATGCATCCCAAGCGATGGATGCACCCATAATCATGGAACGCATCCAATGGTAAGAGATGTCCCCACAACAATGGGACCCATCTCAGTGTTGAGGTACTCCCTATCACAAGGAAGTCCCCTCCCTGAGGTAATCCCATAATACATAGAACTTACCTCAATTTGACCGAGCGTGGAGCGAATAAACTCCCCCGCAGCCTACGTATCCCTCGAGACCTCTGTCTCCAGAATCAGGTCAAGCGTAGTTCCCATGGATTGACGAGCCATGGACACGCGTGGCAACACTCAGAAAAGGCCAAATGCCTTAACTCCTCACACACGGGGTACACTAAATCTCACTCACATCCCACATTCGGGATACTCAGGTAGACCGTCCGTTGGACCACCAATCCTAGGCATACTTCTACCCAATCGCACATTTTTCATTAATATACATTTTTGATACAACGACTTCCCACACTCTTGGATCCAATCCTAGGGTTGGGTGGGCTCATTCTAAAATGGGCCCACAATGGGTCAGACTCATTGGAGTAGCCTAGCCAATCACATCATGGGAATATAGCATCTTAATATGCATCTATTACAATGGAGCATTGGATATTCAAATGGGGCTACATCACTTATGGGTAGGGATTATGTGATTTGTATTCAACATTTGATTAGATTAAACTAAACCATACCAAATATGCATACGAATCAATCATTTACGCAATATGGTTAAGAACTAAATCCAATTTTTTTAAAGCAAACCCCATGAGTATATGAGCCAATCTAAATAACAGTAAATAACACATCCAATAAACATCAACTTCTAGGAAGAAATGCTAGACTTTATCAATTTTGATCATGATAAAAGCACGTAAACAAACTAACTTATGTAAGCATGAAACTAACCACAACTCATATGAACACCAGCTAAACTGACCATTATTAGCCCATATACCAATCAACCAGCCCACTCATGTAAATTAGATCACCCTTAAACAAATCCTAAATCCTAACTAACCCAAAAGATAATCTTGACCCAACCAACTTACTGAAACCAAATCAACTCAACACGTAAACCAACTACATGAATCAAATAAGCTAATTACAAAATTATATCAAGAAGAAGCCATCAGCTAAGGACTAATAAAGAGGGGAAAAATGATTAAACAAAGAAAAACACAACACCTCTGGCCCTACTATCCGAATCCAACCTGCTACCCAAATTAGCAAAACAACCTAAAGCAAGTGTGCAATCTACGAGAAATCAAATTGTATATAAAAAAAAAATTTCGACATGAATTACCTGTCGACCGAGATCGCCGGCAAGGAGGGGGAGCTGCTCCTTCCTCCATGGCGGTGGTGGCTGTGCTGCTGCCGCCCTCTCCTTCTTCTGCTCTCTCTCTCCTTCTCCTGCTCTCTCTCTTCTCCCTCCCCTCAGCTTCTCCTGCTCTCTCTCTCTGCTGTTCTTTTTTCTGGTTTTTTTTCTTCGGTGGCGGCTGCTCTGCTGCCGCCTTCTTCATCTCCTTCTTTCTGCTTTTTTTTTCCGATGGTGGCGGCCCTGCTGCCGCCTTCTTCTTCTTCTCTTTTTTTTTCTCTTGGACCAGTAGCTCTGCTGCCGCCTCCTTCCTCTTTTTTCTTCTTTGCTCTTCCTTTCCTTTGCTTTTTTTTTTCTCCTCCTTTGGTGGCGGTGGCTCTGCTGCCGCCTTCTTCTTCTTCGTCCTCTTCCTTCCCTCCTCTCTCTCCGATTTCTCTTCTGCTCTGCTGGTTTTCCCCTTTTTTTTTCTTTCCTCTATTTTTTTTTCCTCCTTGGTTTGTCTGCCCTCTCCCCCCTTTTTATTTCTTCTCCTCCTTCTTCTATCCATTGGTCCCTCCAGATTGGGGTTCTCCGGTAGCTGAAAAGGAGGGACCTCCTTCATGCGTTGTCGATGGGAGAGGGCTGGAGATGTGATGCCGGTTGGGGAGAAGTAAAGCCCGACGGCTTTTGAGGGAGAGATTTCGGGAAAAAGGGGGTGAGGTGTTGACCTCCGTCTTCCCTGCAACCTCTCCCTCTTCCTCTCTCTCCCGCTCTCTGTTTCCCCCTTCTTCTCTGCTTCTCTTTATCTTTTTTTATTCTTTTTTTTTGGTCTTCGATCCCTTCTTTTAGGGATCGAGATTGTTCCCCCCTTTTATATATATATTATTTTATACCCAAACTACCCCTACCCCTTTTTTCATTTTACAGAAAAAGTATATATATATATATATATATATATATATATATATATATATATATATATATATATATATATATATACCAATTTTTTTTCATTACATTTTTTTCTCTTTTTTTAATTATTATAGTTATTATTTATTTATTTATTTATTTATTTATTTTATACATCCCTCTCATTGCGTATGGTACCCCAACGAGAGCGGGGATCCCCGCAGTGGCAAAATCTGGGTGCTGACACTTAGATTATCTATCTATCTCAGGATGGAATGCAGTACTGAACATTAATTGCGTACCCATTACCTTTTACAAACTGTCCCATAACTTGGATGTGAATCTTGGATCTCTATTTGATACTATGCTTGTTGGAACACCATGCAATCTCACTATATTATCTACATATAGCTTGGCCAACCTGTTAATAGTGTATTGTGGCCTAACCGTTATAAAATGGGCCACCTTTGTGAGACGGTCCACTATTACCCAAATTGCATCAACATTATTTGGCATCAAGGGTATTCCTCTCACAAAATCCATAGTGATATGATCCCACTTCTACTCCGAGATCAGACATGTAATTACACATTGAATTTATCTAATTAAAAATGTAAGATAACTCGAGTAGTGGATGGAGCTTTCTGTTGGCTTCAAGGTTCAGCAGCACCTTTGGTGTCTACAGGTGAGGGTTGGGTCCATAGAGTTTGAGCATGTGTTGTGCTATATGTTGATTGTTGTTTTCCTTTTATAACATGTCATCCAATAAAATGTATATAATTATTCATGTATTTAAATTATAATAATCACTATGTATGTTGGATTTGTATGATGGACGTGTGGTGTGTCGAAGCATAATACACGGACCATGTGGGAATAGTTCTTTGTATTGTTACCTATGCATGACCATGTATGGTGGTGCGTGTGACGTATTGGAGCACGGACATACATACCATGTTGGTTTGCTTGTAGCTTAGTAGAGACATGGTGATCTAGCAAAGTGGTGATCCAGGGTTCTCTGTTGGGGTGCAACCCATGTATGGTGATTCATGTAATGGGTGATTTCTTGAATCACGTTGGGATCTGCTAGTAGTTAGTAGAGGCACGATGAACCATAGAAGTAGGGAGTCGGGGATCTTTGCTGGAGTGGTGATCTAGGGATCTCTGTTGGGGTGCAACCCATGTATAGTGGTTCATGTAACGGGTGACTTCATGAATCACGTTGGGATTGGCTAGTACTTAGTGTAGGCATGATGAACCATAGGAATGGGGAGTCGGAGATCTTTGTTGGGGCTCAGCCCTACTTAAAACCATAGATGATGGGCATGTGGCGTGTTGGAGCACAATACACATATCATTTTAGTACGCTATATCCTAGTGAGGGCACGATGATCCGTGGGAGCTGTGAGCCAGGGATCTCTGCTGGGGTATAGCTTTACTTACTACGTACACATGCCATGTTGTATGACTGTCTATTATGTATGTGATTGTATTTGATGAGGTATATGAACATGTAGCGTGTTGGAGCACAATGCGCGGTCATATATCCCGGCTATCACCTTAGTGGGGGCACAATGATCTGTTGGAGCGGTAATCCAATGATCTCTACTAGCGTGTAGTCCTTTACTGTAGTATCACTCATGCATCATGCATCAACCATGGTCAAATGACTTGTGCTTTAGTGAAGGGTGAACAAGCCACTGATCATCGAGGGTTTCCTCGGGTCAGCGGTGTCATTGATTGTCTAGGTTCGTCTCGAGATCAATGATGATTCACCTAGTGACGAGCTACTGATCATCGAGGGTTTGCTCGGGTCATCAGTTGTGTCATTAATTGTCTGTTTTGTCTCGAGATCAATGATGGTTGAGCTAGGGTATAGACCAACGATGGTTGTATACACATTTGACTGCCTCTCACAATTGTTTGTTTATTTCCCTTATTGCATCATTAAATTATTAAATTAGAGTTGCATTGATACTTGACTCCTCACTGAGTTGGGATGAGAGTTCACCGCTCGATATCGAAATATTTTTAGCTTTGTTTGTAGGTACCTCTTCTGCAGTAATCCTTTGGCCGATGAGGGCACTTCTGTTGGTAGGGTTCCGTGAGAGATCATGTCAAGGGCTATACCTATAGGGATTGCATTTACAGGACCTGAGTCAGTGCCTTGCCTCTATGATTTTAATGTCTGTAGATAGATGCCGATTTAATCTATCTACAGGATTTATTTCAGATTTACTCTAGTTATTTAGCATGGGATATATGTAATATAAATGATATTTGTGAGACAGTTTGTAAGGAAAAACAGATTAACTATGTTAAAGTAGCACTAGTTGGCATCTTGTTCCATATTTTGATTCTGCTGCAACTCTTATGATTCCGCTGTAATTATTATTATAAATTATTATTTATTGTTATGATTATTGTATTGTTGGTCATTGGAAGATTCGGGTTGCCACGAGGGTTGACCTGGATATGACACCCGATTCCCCAGAATGGGTTGTGACAAATATGAAGCGCTAGTCTTGGCAAAAAATCTTCAGTTGAGTTGTCTAGTATGACTCATTTTTGACTAGGTAGTTCAGTATGACTCACTTTCGGCTAAGTCTGTCACACCCCAATTCTGCACTATTCAGAACGGTGTGATGAACCACTAATAAACCAACGGTTCAACCAGGATCTCAAATAGACTATCCCCGTTTTGTCTGAACCCCATACATCCATGATCATAATCAGAGTAAATACACCATAGCATAAGTCTTATAATAAGAAGAACTAAGAATCTATGTGATATTAAAATTTAAATAACAATTTATTCTGTTTCAACTGAGACATAAATATTTAAATACCAAATACATGTCTTAATAAATCCAAATAAAGAAACCTATAAAATATCTAATCAAATACACACGAGTTGCACTTGCAAGAGGAGTCGTGTGTATCCACTTCAGCTCCAGCTTCCATTGCTGCCACATTCCCGTATGCAGACGCATTCATATAATCTTCAACAGTATAACCTGCATCATCAACTAAAAATATTCGACGTCGAGGGGTGAGCACACATCACGGCTCTGTGAGTAGCCAAAACAATGCAACAATACATATGCATGCAATCAATTTATATCTTTGGTCCGGTTTAAAGTTTTCAGTATGCAATAGAAAGGTTTAGGTAGTCAAAGGTCGCGTTTATTGACCCCGCCTCTACACACAAGTGTGTGACGTCACCCAAAGATCACGTTTATCGTCGACTCACATGCACCCAACCATGAACATTATATAACAAAGGTTAACGTTTATTGCTATATATTGCCATACCAACACGTAGGCCCCTGTTGGCGAGGGCTGCAAACTGGGCTCGCAACTAACCAATCCTAATGCCAAAAGTGTATCCAAGGCCTCACCCCAGCATCCCTCAGAATGTCCATAGAGATAGAGCTAAGGCCCCCCCGGTAGAGTCAGAGACTACAAGGACCGAGACCACCTCCCCTGATACTCTATGACATAATAGTTCGGCTAAAGTAATGGCGATACGATGATGCCAATGCATAAGACTTGAGTTAGAGATAGAGCTAAAGTGTTGAGACCCGCCAAAGGTTAACGTTTATTGACGTTCTCATCACACCCCCCTGATACTCGCTCGCATCAAGTACATCAACCACACACATACAAGCACATGCCTATTCCTATCATCATCATCATCATGTTATAAACAATAAAGTAAATATGCATGAACAAGTAATAAAAATATTGGATGGCATGCTGTATGCACATTATAAATATATTCGCATAGAATCAAGCATGGCATAGGACTTAAGAAAAGAGAAAACAGTTTTGTTATTAACCAATTAGTTTGGAGTTCTGGTTCCTCACCTTAGCTTGCTAAAAGATACTTTTCCAAGCTTTAGAATCACCTTTACAATGTTATTATATTGCTAGAAGACCTAACAAAGTCGATAGAATTTAATTAAAATTAATTCCAGATTTAAAAACCACTCGTTAAGCGAGGGTCGGAGGTAGGGTCGGAGTCCTGATTGACCCTGGGTGCGACCCTCCCTTAACTCTGAACTTCCCGAACACTGAGGGTCGATGGTCAGAATCATCTAGGGTTGGATGGTCATCGACCCTCGGTGCGACCCTCTGTGCACTTTGGTCCAATTCCCTCTTTTTAATCCATTCTTCGTGTTTGGGTCCTATGGATTGCTTCTACATTCCATTCAACATTCATTCCATGGTCTAGAACCATGAATCATCCACCTAAATAGCTTTCATGCATTCTCTATGGTTTTTCATGAAAACCTAACCATAAATTGATGGTTTGGATTTCTCCGAGATCACACTCTCATCAATAGCTAACCTAAGGTCTGTAGAAACTCATGGAATTAGTATCCATACCTGAGAAGAATACTCCTTCTCTGTAAATCTTCTCTTTTGGCTAAATTCTCTTCCTTGTTTCTCTTCTTCCTCTTCTCCTTCTCTTCTCTTTCTCTCAATTCAATTAGGGTTTTGAAAGGAGTGAAAGATGCCTAGGGACGTCCTTTAAATAGAGTAGGAACATCCTAAAATAAGTCCCTTTGAGATTAGGAAAGAATCCCAATCGAAAATTAGGAAATTTCCTAATTCTATTTCCTACGGTAACCGAGGGTCGATGGGAGGGTCGATGATCCCGTCGACCCTAGGGTTCTAAGCTGTCCGACCCTCCCTTCAAAACTGAGGGTCTGACTTTCTGTTTTGGGAGGTCCGACCCTGCTTAGCTGGGTATGCGACCCTTCCCCTATTTTAAGTGGTTTTGGGTCGATTTGATACCTGGGATCTCGATCTCCTTCATGCCCTTGGTCCATTTGGCTCGACCATGACGGGTAAACCTGGTTCAAGGTGGTAAGACCGGGTTAGATTGACACGGGTCTTACAAGGTCGTCCAGCATGCCTCACTTTCGGCTAGGTCGTTTAGCACGGCTCACTTTCGGTTAGGTCATCCAGCATGACTCATTCTCAATTAGGTCATCTAGCACGACTCATTTTTTGACAGGTTGTCTAGCACGACTCATTATAAGCCAACCTCAAAGGTCGTCCAAAGCAACTCACCAACAACAGTTAGAGCAACTTAGCTTCTGAGAAGGAAATTTTAACATCGTCCTTGGTAACATTGCTTGCCCGACCTCTACGAACTTAAAAAAGTAAGGGGCAATTGTTAGGACCAAGCCAAAAGCGGTTAATCAGCAAAGAATACGTGTCATCACATAGATTTGTTATTCTCTTAGACACTTGCATCAATCTGGTACGATTCTGCGCTCTTAAGCAATTACAAACATGCGGGAATCAAGCACGTTCAAATAAATAGAGGCCAATCCACTCCATGGCGGTTAGTCCACATGTCAACCTCTCAGGAGAAGTTGAGATGGATTCAACCACGTTTCTAAGGAGTCTTAGGGTGGTTATTGTTAAACCAGCCCTTGGATCTATATCAGACGGCCACCAAGCTCACCCATACAATCACAACCCTCCAATCTTGGGAGGGTAATGCTCAAAGACTCTCATTCCACTACAACGACTCCCCAAGAATCTTAGAAGGAATCTTGAGATCCATGCAACTGCTAGGAGACATCCCGGGCGATTCCGTGCTCCATAAATACCTCCTACCATGAAGGTAAACAGACCAAACTTTTGCTATCTATACTTACATACTGCTAAATTCACTACCACCCCTCGTTACTTTGAACTAAACCTTCTTTTACCTGAGTTCATCTCCTTTTTGCCTTTGAGCTGACTTAGGCATTGGAGTGGCCCCCGGGTTATCAAACCCACCCAACTATATTGTCTGTCTTCTTTTTGTGACAAGTGTTGCAATCAAGAGTCCGACCACTTTCAGTGACGCCTTGCGCACCATGTGTTAGATTTAATTCTTACAGATCGTTCTTATGGTGCTATAACTAAAATATTGGGTGGGCTGCTATGCTGCTTTCTTTAGAAACAGGTGAGCAACGAGCTTATCTTGGATCTGGCGAAGCAACTTCAGCACTAGAGGCTGAGATTAGAGGAAATGAAGCTGAAGTCAGGTTGGGCAGGTAGCTACATTTGGATTGAGCTATTATCATCCCCGATTTCCTAGAGGTAGTGATATGATTATGAAACATTATAAAAACTGGCCTTGGACAGTCTTTCCTTTAGTTTATGACATTAGTGCGAGTTTGAGACCATGGATGAGTGTATAATTTGTCATTTAAACAGGAAGATGGTGCATCTAGCACATAGTCTAGCAAAAATGGCTGCTAGGAGCAATGTTATATATATTTAAAGGATAGAAATATGGATGGACTCAAAGCAAACCTAGGCATTCCGCTGGTGATACCTTTACAATTGTCTGTGGGTCCTTTATTGGATTTTCTGTGATTGTTTTGCACTCTTAGAACAATCTGAATCAACACTTAAAAATATAGGTAGAAAAGTATTATATGATCCTCATAAGCTTTGTAGGTGGGTGAGGCTGGTTGCATGCCTTGTGGGAGAGGCGAATCGAAGGAGCCAGAATGAAATGAATTTACCTAGCAACCATGGGTTGTCCTGGGCAGAATCACTTTTCTGTATAGTGCAGGATCAGTCGTTAATTATGTCACTTGTTATTTCGATGGAATTGCTTTTATATAGGTAGAGTCAAATTTGTGTTTTATTGGTTGAGTGATGATAGAGATCTGATTTTAATTAATGTGATTCTCATTGTACTTAGTGGTGGAATTTGGGTTGCAAGAATGATCCTCTAATACTGCACAATTTTATGATCTTCCCTTTTATTCTATGATTAGTTCAAAATTTTCCTCAAATGATACGTTGCATAGAGGAATCCACGGCATCTGTTTATGTAGGCAAGGACGGGTATGATTAGTTCAAACTTTTCCTCTCCTTCACCTCAATGCTTGAGATGTCATTCTTCTTTCAAGTGTTCTTCCTTGTTTGCTGGTGTGTCTTGATGTTTTATGTGGTGACTCAAATTTGGTTTCATCAATTTTTATCAAGTGTTAATGGTTTTGGGCAGTTTTACATTTTCTGATTCATCATCATTTTATGTCTTGTGTTAAGTTAAATATATATATATATATATATATTCATATGAAAACAGTAGTGCAGAGTACAATCCTAAGAGATGCATTCTAAACTGAAGTTTTGTTCTCAACAATGCTTCCAGCATCCTATTGATCATTAAATTTTGATTTTCAGGTATCTAAAGGAGAAAGAGGAATGTTTATGAAGAGGAGGAAGAATGAGGATCTGCTATAATATATACAAGTTATTCTTGTTAATTTTGTTTGTTTCTTGTTCTTTAATGAATTGGATGAATTCGATCGTAACCGCAGTTAATTTTCAGCTGAATTAATTCCTATTTGGTTTTGGATGAATTGGATGGTATTTCTATATATCAAGCTTTTACTGTGATTGTTCTGGTCAGTAGAGAGTAATAGTGAAATTAAAAATGATCAGTAGAGAGTAATATTGAAATTAAAATTAAAAACACAAATTTTCCCATGGAAATACGTTTCTGGTTGAGTAAAGTAGCCTGTAATGAGTTTAGAAACTATAACCTGATTTGTATTGCCAAATCAAGTCCATTTCATGACGTTAGAATCAAATCTAGGTAGGGAGCCCCAACCCAAGGGAGATAATGGTGGCTTGAGCCTGCCTCGGCCCATAATGGAAGGATTTCAAAATTGAATCCTCATCACTTCATCAGGCTGGTCCTAGTCATAGACCTAGATCCTTTCCTGTCATCTAGCCATGCCAATTGTTCATCAGACAGGCTGGGATGCAGACTAGGTCCTTTCCTGTCATCCAGCCATGCCAATTGTTCATCAGACAGGCTGGGATGCTTGGTATGCTTACCGATGCATCCCAATTGCTCTAATGAATGACTAACAAGCTGGGTGACAAGAGATGATCTTTTTCCTCTGACCACATTCATATCTAACCATTGGATTATGAAATGCTAAACCCCTCTCCCCCGACCTCCCGCAAACGTGTGCACGCACATACGCACACTCAAACACATACACATGATATGTATGCAGTGGGGTAATAGCCCAACAGCAAAGCAACACCACTTGGAGTATAAACTCTCTCTCTATAGGTCTCATTGCTGAATGCCATATGTGGCCGATCATTATTGGGTCATGCCTTGCAGATGGTTTATAAGCCAACTTAGGCACGGACATCGAGGAACAATTTGATTATTATATTAGCAGGACAAGGAAGCTTTTGGGATTCAAATCGTCTCCTCCCCGTCCTTCAGGGAGGAGGGAGACGTCCCCGTTGGATGGCCAACACGTAGCTCTGGGAAAATCCAAGCCCCACGTCCGAGCTGACACCCAGCCAATAAGCCGAGCCGACAGGGGGTGTCGGCTCGAAAATGAGACTCGAATTTTTCTGAAAACCACGTGTCGATCATTCGACGGGGGGCATCTCCCTCCTCCCTAAAGTACAGGGAGGAGACGATTCGGATCCAAGCTTTTGAAAACTAGTTGGCTAAAACTTGAGATGAGGTGAACAATTGGCTTCTTCCATCTCATCAGTTGACTGAACTGAAGGCACCCACGCGTTCATACTTTTGACTCTCCTTTATATAATGCAGACACTCTCCCCTCTCATCTCTTGCAGGGTAGAAATCGCTATAAGTGCAGTAGGAAGTCCTAAAAAAAATGTGGTGACTTATAAAGGATTGATCCATGGTCGTTCATGTAGAAGCTATAATAAATAACTCAAAAAATAAAAAAAAAATAAAAAAAAAAAATCACTGGCGGAAATAAGGTCTAGATTTAACTTTTCAATCTTTACATTCTCTTGCAGGATAGAAGTGGGCCTATAACCACAAGTAGAGTTCATAGTTTTGACTCTCCTTTATATAATGCAGACACTCTCTCTTCCCCTCATCTCTTGTAGGGTAGAAATCACTATAGGCATAAGTAGAGTAAGAAGTCCTAAAAAAACTTGGAGACTTATATAGGATTGATCCATGGTCTTTGATGTAGAAACTATAATAAAAAAAATAAAAAAAGAAAAGGAAAAAAAGAAAAGGGCATTAGCTGTAATAAGGTCTAGATTTAACTTTTCAATCTTTCAAAAAAAAAAAAAATGCTAAAACAAGCAATACTTTGAAGCCATTACAATGCAAAGATGCAAAGATGCAAAGATGCAAAGATCAGAAAAATAACATCATTAATCCCCTCTAAGAAAAAAAAATGAAACATAATCTATAGGTTCATTAATCCCCTCTACAAATGTTAGAAATCAATTTAGCGAATCATATCAGAAAAAACCCTTCCTCAACCTTCAAATTGAGCCACATAAAACTGATAAAGACCTTCTATTTTATGTAATAATCTCTTCAGGAAACAATAAAAGATAAAGAAGGAAATCCCAAAAAGATTTTGAATCATATGTGAAACAGTAAAAGTTGTAAAACAAGAAGCTCCAATGAATCCCACATTGATCCTGTAAACTATTTGATCTTAGGTTCCTATCAGTTTTTAAGGTTTACCCAAAATTTGTTTTCTGAAGAGAATCAGCACACGTAGTTGGCTGTCGATGTCCTTATGCGTTTGCTTCTTCTCGTAATCACTGCTCGATCTTTTCTGCAAGGGTGAAATCATCAAGTAATCACTGCTCGTTCTTTTCTTCAAGGGTGAAATCATCAACGAAGTTGGGGTTGAACGTCTTGCAGTCTTCCTTTTAGCCCTAGATGAACCCACACGACGACGATCATCTTGGCCTTTCTTCAATTTAAGATACTTCATCATATTCACCACTGAAAGCAAATCATGATCAGTACTACTGGAGGATACCGTCAGTGACAAGGAAGACATGGCCTTCTCAATATCGAATTTCTCTGGATCAGAAATTATCTTCATGGAAGCTAGACCTTGAAGAAGATCATTCATAGTGGAGTCAGTGAAGAATAACACACCTCAAATCTCAACAGCGTCAGTACCAAGAAGGAACGAACAATTAATAAATATCGCAGCAAGAAAAACCCTAAAACTTAGACTGAGTAATTAATTTTGAATTTTGAAGTGGTAAGGAAACCCGATTATAAGGAGAATTTCTTTCCAATTTTTTTTTTTTTTTGTTTTTCGGTAAACAAGGGAGAATTTCTTTCCTGATAAAACGGGATGCGTTCATAACCACACCACGGGATATCCATCATTATTGTCCGCTTTGGGAAACAAAATATCTCGCTACTCTAAACCACTTTATTTACCAATATACCCTTAATTATTGGATTCACATCGTCTCCATCAAACTCTTTTTTTTTTAATTATTTATTTATTTATTTTTATCTGAGTTACAAAATGCCTCTTCTCCGGAGAGGATTCAAATAGTCTCCTGCGTGGGTAAGATGAGACTGCTTGGTGTCGATGTGCGACACGTGACGTCAATTGAATCTGACCGTGAAGAAAAGTGTTGATGCATACATCCAAAACTGGTGCGCCATAGTATGAAAAAGTCTTCTTCTTCTACTCGCCAAAGATAAGAGGAAGGAAGAAGAAGGTAAGTGGAGAAGGTAGGGTGTTTGTGAAAAAGTAGAGAAGAAGAAAAAGCAGAAGAAAAGGAGTAAGCAGAAAGTGGAATTCGGGAGGTAAGATGAAGAAAAAAATCAAAAGAAAAAAAGGAAGAGAAGGATTTCCCAGTAGCAAAATGGGGCGGAGCTGCTGGCGGCTGCAAGAAGCAGAATGGAAGAAGGAGAAGAAAGAGTCTCTCTTTCCTTATTTCATTGCCGAGCAAGAGTTTGGGGATTTTTTTGCAAGAGGAGCTAGAGGGCTGGATCTAAAAATTTCCATCGATTTTTTTCTCTCTCATTTGATTCTGGTGATTTATCGTTCAGGTATTTCTCTTAATCTCTATTTCACTATAATTTTAATTTCCTGCTTATCAAGTTGCTGCTGCTATCTTTTTTTTTTTTTTTTTTTTCACATGTTTTCTCCTTTTGCCTCTGCGCAAGTTATTTTATTTCCTTTAATTTTTTTTTTAGTTGTCTTTCAGCTCTAGATTTGAGTTCTATATATGATTATGTTCAGTTTCTTTCTCTCTCTTGTCAAGGGAGAATTCCGGTTTGTTCAGTCGATGGCATGGAGCAGAGGAAGCAAAGGATGGCTTGTTAGAGACAGCGTCGTGCTCCTATTCACCTTTACTTCACTGTCGGATTTCAGAGGAGAGAAAGAGGGCAGAGGATGAAGAAAATTGAGATAGAGAGCGGCGAAGGAGAAAGGAGATGGAGGAAGAAGAAAGTTGAGAGAGGGCAATGGAGGAGAGAGGAGAGTCAAATCGCAGGCAGAGGAAGAAGAATTTTTCATAGCCTGTATCGGGTAACAGATTTGAGTGTGTGCATCAACGCATTTCTTCACTGTCCGATTCAACTAACGCCACATGTCGCACATTAACATAAAGCAGCCTCACTACAAAGGTTGCTTCACCATAGAGGATCTTTCTCCTTAGAGGTCAATGCATGCATTCATTTGGATTGTCCTTGATTCTTTGTCGTGTCAGCTCTTCTTTTGCCCACTTTGCCACCCATAAAAAAGAGTGGTCCATCATTTTCCAAAGGGTAAATTACACCAGAGGTACTTGATGTTTTGAGAAATTATACCAGAGGCACCTTATGTTTTAAAAATCATACCAGAGATATCTAACGTTTTGAGAAATTATACTAGAGGTACATGATGTTTCAAAAATATTACACTTGGGGTACCTTTTATTTTTGTACTTATAAATTTACCCCTATTTAGCATAACTTTCTTGGTTCACTTTCTCACTATCCCGTTCCCACAACGACTCACCACTCGGATTCCCATGTGCTCATTGCTGTCTCAATTATCCACCCCCTCTCCTGCCCCTGTCCTCTCCTGTGACCCTTCCTCACCGGCGATTGCTCATCACCAAGTCACAAATCTCGACTATGGTACACACCTTCGGTGAAAACTTCGCACCCCAACTTATTATTTTTTTCGACGGGTGTACCAACGATCAGACACCAAATAAGGGTAGTTGAACAAGAAACGATCAGTCCCTGAAAATTTGAGGTAGATCTAATGGTTAACTTAGAGGATGCCAACGTTAAATAAGGTTAATGTTAGAAATATGAGAAGAGGTAACTCTGGTATGATTTTTGAAACGTGAGGTACCTCTGGTATGATTTCTCAAAACGTCAGGTACCTCTAGTGTAAATTGTCCTTTTCCAAATAATGGGTGATGTCTAGTGTTAGGGGAGAAAAATATCACCCAATGAAAATCTTACACGTGTCAAGCTTCACCTTCGGAGCCGACCGCTCGGAGTATCTTGCGCTCGGCTTATGAGGCATTCGGTATCTTACGCCCGGCCTCTCATGCGTCCGACATGTCGCACTCGTCCTATGCTGTCCAGTTATCGTCATCTATGATAGCACTCGGCCTTTGTCTGGTCGGAGTCATGATAAAGTGCACTCGGCCTTGTCTGGTCAGAGCCATAATAAAGCGCACTCGGACTTGTCTGGTCGGAGCCATAATAAAGCGCACTCGGCCTTGTCTGGTCGGAGTCATGATAAAGCGCACTCGGCCTTGTCTGGTCGGAGTCATGATAAAGCGCACTCGGCCTTGTCTGGTCGGAGTCATGATAAAGCGCACTCGGCCTTGTCTGGTCGGAGTCATGATAAAGCGCGCTCGGCCTTGTCTGGTCGGAGTCATGATTCTATCCAGATACGTCTCCTGGGCGGAGGTCAATGTCCTAATACCATTATGCTACGTCCGAGGAGTCCTTCTCCCAGTATGATACGACGCCGACTATTACAGTCTGTGACCACTCATTACTGACATGTGTCACTCCCAGAGCTGACCGACCTAGCTTCCTTGGCTACGGTCTCCCACTCCTACTCGGAGTCTAATACATGGGTGTCCCACAGAGCGACACGTGGCAATCCTATTGGCAGTCTACTCCCTTGAGTCCTGGTACCTCCATGCTTCTTCACAATCTATAAGTAGAGGTCATCCCTCAAGGTAAACCCTAAGGCACTTACGCACTTACAAGTTACAAGCTATTATTATTCATCCCTCTCACACGATCAAACTCTCTCATCGTCCCACTCTCTAAACTGGAGATAGCTTTCTGCTATCTCTTGACTGTTTACATTGGGAATCTGACTTAGGCATCGGAGCGTACCCCGGGCCCAAGCGCCCAACTCCTTTGTCTCTTCTCTGTTGTTGCAGGTAACTCAGAGCGCGGACCGACGGACGATTTCTAACCGTAACAGTTCGGCGCCCACCATGGGGCCCTAGACTGAGTTTGACGAACGGTGTACGAGAGAATACAACCACCATTCAATGACTCACCAAAAAATACGTGCTCAAGCAGCAATAATCTTAGTGGACCTAAAGGAAGAAGACAATGACGCCAGCACCACCAGAGTAGCTCCAAACCCGAGCCAGAGCACACCTCTCTTGCGGCGCCGACGACACCACCTCTACTGGAATAAGCAGCACCACCGGCTTATCAATACATGACTTGTGAGAAGTTTGAAGTCCTAAGTCAACAGATCACACAATTACCTCGAGGTCGACTTGCCATCTTTAGGCGTGTTCGTTGCCTACTTGTCCATGGCCGATCAGCTCATGGCCGACCTTCGGACCAACTGCTCGCGATTGACTTGTCCACGGCCGACCAGCTCATGGCCGACCTCAGGACCAACTGCTCGCGGCTGACTTGTCCACGGCCGACCAGCTCATGGCCGACCTCAGGACCAACTACTCGCGGCTGACTTGTCCACGGCCGACCAGCTCATGGCCGACCTCAGGACCAACTGCTCGCGGCTGACTTGTCCACGGCCGACCAGCTCATGGCCGACCTCAGGACCAACTGCTTGCGGCTGACTTGTCCACGGCTGACCAGCTCATGGCCGACCTCAGGACCAACTGCTCGCGGCTGACTTGTCCACGGCCGACCAGCTCATGGCCGACCTCAGGACCAACTGCTCGCGGCAGACTTGTCCACGGCCGACCAGCTCATGGCCGACCAGCTCATGGCCGACCTCAGGACCAACTGCTCGCGGCTGACTTGTCCACGACCGACCAGCTCATGGCCGACCTCAGGACCAACTGCTCGCGGCTGACTTGTCCACGGCCGACCAGCTCACGGCCGACCTCAGGACCGACCTGCTCGCGACTGACTTGTCCACGGCCGACCAGCTCATGGCCGACCTCAGGACCGACCTGCTCGCGACTGACTTGTCCACGGCCGGCCAGCTCAAAGCCGACCTACTCAGGACCGACCTGCTCACGGCTGGCTTGTTCTTGGCAGACCAGCTCATGGCCGACCATCTCATGGTCAACTTGCCTATTGCTGAATAGCTCTCGGATGACTTCCTAGGGCCGACCAGATCATGGCCAATCAACTCAAGGCCAACTTGCCCATGGGCGACTTGCTTGCGGCTGCCTTGCTCTAGGCCGACCAGTGCCGTACCTAGCAAGAAGATCATATCAGCAGCTACCTAACTATGTAATCGGGCATCAGTAGCCCGACTGGGGCAAACCATACTCGTATCTTCCTACGTTGGTCCACAAGCAGACCAAGGTAGTATGAAGATCATACTCGTATCTTCCTACGTTGGTCCACAAGCAGACCAAGGTAGCATGAAGACCATACTCGTATCTTTCTACCGCGGTCCACAAGCAGATAAAGGTAGCATGAAGACCATACTCGTATCTTCCTACGTTGGTCCACAAGCAGACCAAGGTAGCATGAAGACCATACTCGTATCTTCCTACAGCGGTCCACAAGCAGACCAAGGTAGCATGAAGACCATACTCGTATCTTCCTACGTTGGTCCACAAGCAGACCAAGGTAGCATGAAGACCATACTCGTATCTTCCTACGTTTGTCCACAAGCAGACCAAGGTAGCATGAAGACCATATTCGTATCTTCCTACCGCGGTCCACAAGCAGACCAAGGTAGCATGAAGACCATACTCGAATCTGCCTACCACGGTCCACAAGCAGACCTCGGTAGCATACAGACCAAACTTGAATCTGCCTACTCCGGTCCACAAGCAGACCAGAGTAGTACGCAAACCATACCTGAATCTGCCTTCGGTCCACAAGCATACCAGAGTAGCACGCAGACCACACCTGAATCTACCTACTTAGGTCCACAAGCAAGCATGAGTAGCACGCAGGCCTCACGCATCTCTGGCATAGTAACATGCAATACCGACTAGTCGGACTCGGCCAAACTGTTAGCTGTCGAGGCTGCCAACCAAAGGACATTTGCACTATCGAATCCCTCGCATCCGACAGTGCAAGGGGCATCTGTTAGGGGAGAAAAATATCACCCAATGAAAATCTTACACGTGTCAAGCTTCACCTTCGGAGCCGACCGCTCGGAGTATCTTGCGCTCGGCTTATGAGGCATTCGGTATCTTACGCCCGACCTCTCATGCGTCCGACATGTCGCACTCGTCCTATGCCATCCAGTTATCATCATCTATGATAGCACTCGGCCTTTGTCTGGTCGGAGTCATGATAAAGTGCACTCGGCCTTGTCTGGTCGGAGCCATAATAAAGCGCACTCGGCCTTGTCTGGTCGGAGCCATAATAAAGCGCACTCGGCCTTGTCTGGTCGGAGTCATGATAAAGCGCACTCGGCCTTGTCTGGTCGGAGTCATGATAAAGCGCACTCGGCCTTGTCTGGTCTGAGTCATGGTAAAGCGCACTCGGCCTTGTCTGGTCAGAGTCATGATAAAGCGCGCTCGGCCTTGTCTGGTCGGAGTCATGATTCTATCCAGATACGTCTCCTGGGCGGAGATCAACGTCCTAATACCATTATGCTACGTCCGAGGAGTCCTTCTCCCAGTATGATACGACGCCGACTATTACAGTCTGTGACCACTCATATAATGACATGTGTCACTCCCAGAGCTGACCGACCTAGCTTCCTTGGCTACGGTCTCCCACTCCTACTCGGAGTCTAATACATGGGTGTCCCACAGAGCGACACGTGACAATCCTATTGGCAGTCTACTCCCCTGAGTCCTGGTACCTCCATGCTTCTTCACAATCTATAAGTAGAGGTCATCCCTCAAGGTAAACCCTAAGGCACTTACGCACTTACAAGTTACAAGCTATTATTATTCATCCCTTTCACACGATCAAACTCTCTCATCGTCCCACTCTCTAAACTGGAGATAGCTTTCTGCTATCTCTTGACTGTTTACATTGGGAATCTGACTTAGGCATCGGAGCGTACCCCGGGCCCAAGTGCCCAACTCCTTTGTCTCTTCTCTGTTGTTGCAGGTAACTCAGAGCGCGGACCGACGGGCGATTTCTAACCGTAACATCTAGTATTAACGTTGTGGATTGCTTAATATAATCCGTTATTGAGCCGATGTGTCTAGTTAGCAACTTTAGACTCTTGCGAGCAATGTACTCCACATTTTTGGATACGAATTAAAGTTTCTATTTCTTCAACGCCTCCCATTTCGAGATGGTGCAAAGCCCCTTCTAGATATCTATGTAGCATCATTGCAACCGCAACGTGGCATTGTCGGGGAGGGTATATGATCGCCTCATTTAACATTTCTTCATCATCTGCCATCTTGTAATTCTTTTTGAAGTATTGCTCCATTTTTCAAATAAAGTTATTCAGAATTTTGACTTCTCTTTCCCCATTGAAAGGGTTAGGGTTTGGGATCCCAAGTCTAGAGACCTCCCTTGCGGCCCTCTATTAGCCTCAACTTTCTTCTGAGACCTTAGTCTTCAACTAATTTTAACCGAAATTTACTTCTAATCATTTATTCGTTAGTTTTCGATGTTTCCAATCACTAAACAGATCTTCTAAGACATGTATGGAATGTTTCTAACCATTTAGAATCTCATTTCCGTGTTTCAGTACGTATTCCATATTTTCATGTTGGGTTCTTGACGTGTTTTTCATCGAAACTTCCAACGAAACTTCTTGTACTCGGTTTCTCATTAATTCAAACCATGTTTAAAATTTTATAAAATGTTATCCATCCATTTAAACACTTTGCTCACTTAGAATTCTCACACAATTTCCATTCTTGTGTGTTTTGCAGCAAAATTGTTAGAACTAGAAATGAGCGGGACGTTCACATAGTCAGGTTATCATTAGCAATGGTTCATCCTCTAGTAGTGGCGAGGGTGGGCAGTCACAAGAGTTTGATGCACTGTGGTTCCGTTCTCATTCTGAGCAGGACGATTGGCCTCAATTCGAGTATATAGGGATTGAGTCAGGAAGGTTTGTCAAGTTTGAGCAGCTACGATGCTTTGTCTTCGGCGAGGCATTCACATCTTTGGGTTGGGATGCTGTGTTGAGATACAGGGGTGTCACCAGACGCAGTCTGGTTCACCATTTTTATTGTAACCTTTGGGTTGAATCGGATTTAGATGACGAGGACTTAGCCATGGGACTTAGGATTTCGAGCAGTTTTAGAGGGACTGATATATCCTTTGACGTCCGTCAATTGGTTGGTCTTCTTCATATTCTGGCAGCAGACGATTGAGTCTACACTGGGCTGGGGACTTCTTCTATAGGGCTAATCTCAAAGACTTTCAGACAGGAGATTTGGAGTCAGCTAAGACTGCCAGGATAGGCACACACAAAGCCAGGTTATCGACCGTGTCCTCTAGTTTACAGTTGGATTATTCAGCATAACATCATTACGAGGAGTAGACATTGGGAGGCGATTGCTATCTTTAACGAGTATGTGACATACTGCATCTATACTCGTTACTAGCTATAGATGTCTTCTTTACATTCTGATGAGGACGATGATAGTAGCGGCACATGGTTCCATGAAGAACTTACATTATGGGCTGCTGCATACTTATTTATTCACGCAATTAGACATCAATATCTTCAATGAGGAGGGCATAGAGACATCTGTCCATTCTGATTTTGGCTGGCATGCATGCATTGGGATGCAGTACTTAGCGATGATGAGCTTGAGGCTATGCCTTCACCAGCCTTTATTCCTATTTTTTTTGGCGGAGTAAAGGAGGAGATGGTACATGCTCATGTAGAGGTGATGGCTGCAGAGAGTGGAGGCAGAGGATGTTCCTATGGATTCTACCAGCGATGATAGTGATGATGCAGATGATGATAAGGATACTCAGCAACGTGATACTCCTACCTCTAATGATAGAGAGCATTCATCAACACCGGTGGAGATTTATAGTTCAGTGCCTATAGTTCCTGAGCCTACTATCCTAGATCTATATGCCATCATGCAGAGAGTCAGTGACGATATCCCACAGCTACAGAGAGCATTAGCTGCTGCAAGATTCATCCTTCCTCCAACAAATGAGAGCTGATAGTTTCATTTCTTTTCATCATTGTTTGTTTTTACTTTTTGATGTACTTGTCTTGGTTTAAGTTTCTTTATGTTGGTCGAGTAATAAGCTGGGTTGTGGTCTCTCTCCTTTTGTACAAAACATCATTTTATACTGAAATCAAGAAGTTTGCATATTTAGTACAATATGGTCTTGTTTACAGTTTATGCAATAGTCTCAACCAAATAATGCTTATTAACTAGTTTTCTTATAAGCTTTTAATTAATCCTATTGGCTTTGGTTAGACTCATAAGGCAACACCATGGCAGTGGTTGTAAGCACAAGTAGAGTTAACTGCTCTGATACCAATTTTTGTCACACCCCAAAACCACTATGTTTTGGTATGACTATGGATTTCTCGCAGTGCAAGTATATCCATACTAAAATCCATCCACAGTACTCATAATCATAGCCAAACACATCAATATAACTAATTGACCATGTGCAAAATCAGAGAAACAAAATAAATAGCGGAATCAATATATTAATTCAAAGCCAAGTTTAAATGTTATAATTACATCATAGAAACTTATGTAACTGTAAACCACGACATAAAATAAATAATACAAGTAATTAATAATCAAACTCAGTAATATCGAGGGTCAAAACAACATCCGAAAATAAAATAAAATATTTTAAGTAAAACTTAAATCATAGTGTTCTCTCTTAGATACAAAGAAACTTCACATCAAACAGAACCCTGTCCCTGGTCTATAGAGATAGTCATCACACTCACATATAGAATCAAGTGAATCATCTTTAGATACTTCATCTTCAGACATATCAACAATATTATTTGTAAAACAATATAAAAATATGTACTACATTGGGATGAGCAAACTACACCCTTAGTAAGGAAATTAGCACACATAAGCACATAAATGCATGAACATATTATTAAGGCTCTAGTCTATGAACTAGCATGCGCAAGTCATATCACACCTAAATACTATTGATGAACACTCAAGCAGGGGTGAGGTGAATGAAACACACTTGGTCGTGCCTCCTGTGAAACATTACCCAAGGACTATGCCTTGGCTCCTACCAGTGTTCTCCCATCATAGGCTTCATCCTGCCATCTTATTCTACACCTCAACACACTTCACTGGGTACACTTCCACTCCATCATGGAAAAGCACATAAAATAGACTGATCCCTAGGTCTCATCCAGAAACACTAGAGGAAGGCTACCAGCCCATGTCCAGCTCCCTGCACCAGTTGTGAAAGGAAAACTGTGCCATTAATGGTCAGACCTTTTTTATTAAACATATGCCAATATTTAAACCCCTATTGTCAAGGGTTGTCAGTCACGAGATATTGAAACCTAAACCATGAATATTACTAATACAGGTACTTCAGCTTAACGAACCAAGATAAACCGTCCCATTCTAGCCATCTGGATCCACTAGGACACAAGAATATGCCAAACAATCATGTTATCAATGCAATACAGAAATATTATACAAGAATGCATGAGCAAATATCACAGATATTGGATGACACGTTATCATACAGTAATCCAATCGTAATCACAAACACCACATGCATATGGAAAATAGTAAAATAAAAAAAAAAGCTAATCCCTCACTACTAGTGAGCAATTTACTACTTTGAAGCAGACAGAATATCTTCCCTTGTTTCCCACGTCAGCTACCTAGTTGCGATTGATATATGACTAATACTTTGAATTGTTTATTTATTCTTTTAATTAACCTAGGGTAACCTTATTAGTCTTAGGAACTTGTCCTAGGGTTGATTAGTTAAGTTTACTGGTTGAAGAATCAACCATGACAGACATTCAGTCCATAAGCAGTCGCTGGGAGTGGTCTACTAGACAAGCGGTCGATCTGACCCCTTCCATCGACCTATTGATGGGTCCTGACTTATAATCGATTCCAAAGGCTTATACCTCACTGGAGTCATTTCCACATATAGTTTACGGTGTATTTCAGTCACTAGTTATGGTAGAATTCCATTCCCATAGTTTATATATATGTACGGTTATCAACTGTGAATGTCGACTGTACAACCGTACATGTCTATAATCTTGGGGATGCATTCTAACTAAAACAATCATTCCTATATGTTCATAATATTTATCTTAAAGTGTAGGGTGAGTTTACTCAGTCCATAATGGCCGAATAGGAACAATTACACCTTTCTGTGACCAAACGGTCGATCACAGACAAGCGGTCGACCAAGCTTGTTTTGTCGACCTTAGTCGTCGACCGTTTAGTCCCAGTGAGCTCGGACTGAACTTACATTGATCCAATCTCTTTGACACGATGTCTAAAGCATTTCTAGAGGGTCTCTAATGGTTTGAACTGTTAGAAAATTATAAGTTTAGGGTTTCTGTGAAACCCATTCTCCATCCATACAGTTACCTAGAACACAATAGAGAAACCATAAACAATGAATATAAATACATACCTGTCTATGAAGAGATTAATTTTCATACGCTCCACGACGCTCCAAGATTTGATCGAAATCCCTCGGCTACAGTCTTCCACAGCCTCCAGAGGATATCCTGACGTCTCTTGCTAATGGGTGCAGAGAACTAAATTAACCGTGGCTGTGGGGACTCTAACCCTGTATTTATAGAATACAGATGTAACCCTAAAACCCTTCCCACAATAGAATTAGGGTTACCAAACCTATCTCATACCGTGTGACGAACCAAACCAAACCGGTTATACCGTGTCAATCAGATTCCCACTGAATTAACTAGTTTAAGTAATTAATTAAGCCCACATAAATCTAACAATCTCCCACTTGGGCTATATTAATTACAAAACTACCGTTAACCAGTGTGGCCACAGAATCCAACACACTAAATCGTCACTAACTTTGAAACATCCATCAAGCTTTCCAATGCGAGCAACAACGAATAATACACCTTAACGTATGGTGTATAAACTTCTGTCAGCCACAACAGAGGTCTACTCAATACATGAATCGCCTGAGATAATGCATGAAACTAACCTCCCATGCGAGTCCAAACTTGATTAAAAAACCTTAATCAAAGTGCCCCAAAACCTTTATGGGCAACTTAACATGGTATTTAAATATTTCGGAATTATAATACCATACTTTGGCTAGACACCGCCTTTAAATCTTTGGCTAAATACTGCCTTGAAACTTTGGCTAAATACTGCCTTGAAACTTTGGCTAAATACTGCCTCATATATGTGACATGTCAAACACATAACTATGTATGCAAAATAGCAATAACGCAAATTCGCAAATGCTAATGTAAACAAAATCATAGTTATAAAAAATTATACCCATCAAACCATGAGCAATACAATCAAGTACAGTAAGCAATGTGAAAACACAAGTATAAACATAAAGAGTCTCCCACTGATTAAGCATATGTAGAGACTCCCACTGATTCCCAGATCTTTGACCACTTAAGCCTCTGAAAAAAAATATTTGTTTTCAACCATTCTTATATTGGACATACCGTCCCTTAAAGACTCCCATTGACAAAACCTTCGTCTGAGAATCTACAATGATATAAAATATTTCTTACTTGAAGAGATTCAATCTCCATTATACTTTGAAATACTAGATTTCATATTATTCTTTGAGAAGAACACAGCTGAACCGCTGTCAGAATACATCTCAATAGATTTAGAAGTGGAGTCTACAATCTCCAAATTAGAGAATAAATTTTCACACAAGATATCTTGCTTGTTATCTTTACTTAGAGTTACAAAACCCTATCACCATGACAATGAACCTTGAAGTTGATTTCTTATCATCAATACAATCATTATAAATTACATCAAAATAGCCTAGAGTGTCACTACTTTTATAAATGAACTTATGATCTTTGGTCCTCTGCATGTACCGCATGACCTTCCTTTTCCCCATTGTCCAGTAAACTATACCAACATCCAACTGAAAACATCCTATGACACTCAATGAAAATGCTATATGAAAATATTATAACCTTAAACATATATCAAGCTCTTTACTGCATTGTAAATGCTAATACTCAGTATCATTCTTTGCTTACAATTCTGTCAATTTATCTCCTTTACTGATCTTAGCATCCGTAACTTACTAGTTATACATGCATACTGAGCCATTCAAAAACACGAACAGTATTTATACTTTGAGATAAATCGAAAATTTTATTTATCCTGTCACGAGCAAACTCAATTCCAGGTACAAAGGTACTTGCTCATACAGTTTTATATGTCGAAGTTATCAGACAGAAGAATATTGATTTCAATTAGTAAACCATGTCACTACACGCCAATGAAAACCATCAACACACATGACAAGGAAATGAATCCACTCCCACTGACCTATAGATATATATACAATGGTCAATGACAATCTCAACAAAGTTGAAAGAAGATACAACCCTGTCAAACCTCAAATACCATTATCTGGATACCCGTTTAATCCACAGATTGACTTTATAAGTCTACAAAACATATCTTCTTTATCCTTACCACAAAACCTTGTGATTAAAATATATAAACATTTTCTTCTAGATTTTCTTTGATCAAAATGATCTTTACATTTACCTGATGCAACTCCAAAATAAAAAGAGCAACTAAGATCTCAAACTTTGAAGTTCTCTTTCTCTTCCCTTTGTGTGATTCCACTTTGCTATAAATTTTACTTTGTAGCAATCAATTCTCCCACTGGAATCACACATTTTCTTTGTATATCCATTTTTAGCCTATGAGTACACCGCTCATTGACAAAAGCATAAATTTTAAGTCTCGTTATTGTTCATAGATAACAACACATCCCTTATGGTCATTAAACATTCAAGAGCAATTTCATTACTAACAACTTGCTCAAAATCATTAAGATCTTCATTTTTGCCCATCACCAAAAACATATATTTTGAAGTACAACATGTGATTGGATGAAATCACAGATTTACATGGTCCAGTATATCTCTTCATTGCCTCATCTGGCTCTACTACTATGGCTGAAGCATTTCTGGTATCTCAACTGGTTGCTTCACACCCATTTTCAGGTGGTCTCATCAAACTTTAAGTTTCTTGGGTCTATTTTGACATCTCATATAACAACTCAATGTCCTAAAATAATCACTCTCCTACGAGTGTTATGAAATCATGTCAGTTTTACAGTCTCATAACAAGAAGATAACTTAAACTGAATCTGAAACTGAAAACTGACTAACTAGCATTCTATTAATAATATAGGCTGCAATATCAATTCTTTCCTTACAGAATCAAATACATTCTTAGGTTTTTGTAAACACTTGCTTAAATTTATCAGGAAAATAGACCAGTATCACATGATCTCTCAAAACTCTCTCATTCAGATCCAATAGTTTCAATTCCTTTAATAAAAGTTTTTCCACCTTAATTTTTTATTATTTGAAAAACAACCATAGATTAAACTGTGACAAGAAGTCCTAGATGAAATCTCGATGTCCACCAATTCCAATAAATCCTTGTTGTGAATAACATTCATTTACTTTAATCTTATCATCTCCTCTTTTAATTAATTCTCACATATATACATGTAATAAACCTTGGAAGGAGAATTTTCAAATATTATTCTTTCTAATCTTTCTTTGGACACCAGTCATAAACCCTTATGACCAGGGTGGAAGATTACAATATACAGTTTAACTTCTAAAGATAGAATAAATTAAAAATTAATGCTTAAGTATCCAACATACGGCACCTTCTTGCTCAGAAGTTTCATAATCTTTATTCCTTTTTCACTTAAGCTGTCCAGCTATATAAATCTTTCTTTACATGTCCCTTCTGAGTCACTCTACAAGAATTTTATTCTACTTAGATCCATTTATCTTGTAGTTTCTTAATGTTTGATTCTTTGTCATAAGATTTCTGACTATTCCATGAAAAATATTTTCTTTCTATGGGTTTTCCTACCCCTTTTATAACTTGCCTTTGTCTAGGTATATATTATGCATTATGACATTGGCATTCATATTTTTCTCTTTTCTTTGAACTTTTATCCTTAGTTCTCTTACTTTAGGGTTCACTATATTTTTGAGTACTATATGTCACCAGGATCTGACTATACAATTCTTGTGAGGAAGTGAAAAGTCTAAAATGTCACTTACATAGGTTTTAATGACCTACAAATATTCACTAATCCTTGAGCTTATCATTAATACTTAACAGCTCTACCTTGTATTTCCTCACATTTCGTATACCATCTCTTATCATCAAAAAACTGATACTGATGGACTTGAGTAATAAAACATCTCTCTGCCCCTTCTTGAAAAATCAAATCTTTATTTGGATTTCTCAAGAAATATCCTTTTTCAATGTTTTTCATCTGAATATTGCTTTACTTGATCTTAAGGACTGAACACCCTAAGGATCAGAATACAATTTTTCTGTTGAGTATATCTAGGTTAAACAATCCTAGACTAGTTTACAGTTTTCATGCCAATTCATAAAACTGGCAGCCAAAGACAGGCATCTTAAGGTATTTAATCATTACATGTCCACAACAATGTAAATAACTGTAAGTCTATGATTAATACCAAATAAAATTAGCTAGCAAGAATATATATACATAACATGTGCAAGCTAATTAATATCTTTGAAAAGTCAACCGAACTACACACACATCCTTTGGGACAATATGTGCACTGGTCCTCTCAATATCTGTACAATAACTACGAAGAGATAATGACTTTCAAAAATCTCACCACCTTTGGGTGGATGAAGACTCCTAAAGCCATAATCCTTCAACCATGTGCATGAGTTATTTATTTTCTTTGACAACGCCACCTTTGGGTGGACAGTGTCATTCTTTGCTGCATCCATAAAAGTGAGAGTTTATGTTAGTGTCACTTTTGTGTGAACACTATATTTCCTTATAGTAGTTTGTAAATGCATAAATGCTAGATTTGAGCATATTATGCTAGAACTAAGGTTGCCACTTTGGTGGTCACACCATAATCCTCACACAATAGCTATAAATCATAATTTGAATAAACTTGGACAATGTCACCTTTGGGTGAACATTATCAAAACTGAAGCATTTACAAATACATATTCTAGAATTTGAACACATCATAATAAAACAAGGTTGCCACTTTGGTGGTCACACCAAGTTCCACCATGATATGAACAAATCCTAAACTGCAGCTTATGTGGGATATTTATTTAACCATGAATGCTTGAAAGTACAATTTTACAAGTCTAAACATTCATATGAACATGCACATTAGCTAATCAATTAATTTTGTACAATAACTTTAAGAAAAATCAGCAAAAACATTGCAAATCGAGTTCCCATAGGGCATTTCCACATAATAATATATTTTTAAATGCATCAAAATGTACCAAAATTTATACCAGATTGAAGAGCATTAAAAATGGAGTCCAACAAAACAAACCGGAGGTCAATCCGACATTCCTAGCTCCCAGAATCACTGTTTAATGTCCTTTTTATCAAAACCAGAAGCCAAACAGACCCTTATAAGAAACCCTGTCTGGGTCGGTTCGGGTTGGTTCGATCCGGTCTGACCAAATCGGTTTGGTTCTCTCAAAGAACCGAATATTCCCTTTTTATTCTCCACCTTTTTATTTTTTTTTTTTATTATTACTACTTTGGTCCAGGCCGAACCACACGGCCTGGGGCAGACCAAACCACAGTCTGGTTCAAGGGTCAACCGCCGGGTATCCGGTCCAGCTAAATGGGCAACGGGCCAAAAGCCAGGTTTTCGGGTCAAAATGATGGGTCTAAAACGGGTCCCGGGGTGTTTATCGGGCTTAAAAATCGGGTCGGGTCTACCCGCTGCTTGTTTCGGGTCGGGATGTGGTCCTGGGCTTGGGCCTTGCCTGACCAGGCTTGGCCCGACCAGGCTGGCTCGGCCTAGCCCCCCCGAGTGCCTTCGGCTGGGCTTGGCGCGGCCTGGCCGGCTGGGATACAAATTTTTTTTTTTTTTGGGTTGACTCGGACAAACCCGTTAGGGTTACCGAGTTGACCCGGCGATGACCGGGTCAACGCCGCCAGAAACTTTTTTTTTTTTTTTTTGGGGTTGACTCGGACAAACCCGTTAGGGTTACCGAGTTGACCCGGCGATGACCGGGTCAACGCTGCCAGATTTTTTTTTTTTTTTTTCTTCCCACCCGCGAGTGAGATCCACTCGCGGATCCGCCGGCGATTGCCGGCGCGTCCAGCGTCCAACGCCGGCGATTTTTATATCGCCGGCTCCGTCTCTTCGAGACCTTTCCAATGGTATATTACTTGACTTGTTTTGTCGGTCGAAAAAAAAAAATTTGTCGATGGAAAATTCTGACAGACTTGATCGAGATTCGATCCAAAACTTGAGAAAAATTTCTCTTTTAATTTAACCATTCATTATCAGTCTTTATAATCGATCTCCATCGATTCTAGGTCTGTATGGTTGGCTCTAATACCAACTGTTAGAAAATTATAAGTTTAGGGTTTCCGTGAAACCCATTCTCCATCCATACAGTTACCTAGAACACAATAGAGAAACCATAAACAATGAATATAAATACATACCTGTCTATGAAGAGATTAATTTTCATACGCTCCACGACGCTCCAAGCTTTGATCGAAATCCCTCGGCTACAGTCTTCCACAGCCTCCAGAGGATATCCTGACGTCTCTTGCTAATGTGTGCAGAGAACTAAAATAACCGTGGCTGTGGGGACTCTAACCCCTGTTTTATAAAAAAAGGGATGAAAACTAAAACCCTTCCCACAATAGAATTAGGGTTACCAAACCTATCTCATACCGTGTGACGAACCAAACCAAACCGGTTATACCAGGTGAAAAAAAATCCCCAAAAAAAAAAAGTTTAATTAATAATAACCACAAAAAAATGTAACCCTCAAACACTTACCCACATTAATTCAATAGCATAACTTCATATTCTAACCAAAGTTCTTACCTTTATGTTGGTTAATCAAACTTTATTTTTTGTAATTTTTATGTAAGGGGGCACCAAAAATTAAGATCTTTCCCCCCTTATGGAAATTTTTTGGAAAGGGGGCCAAAAAAAAAGGGGGGACCATAAAATTTCCATTAATTTCCATGAAGTTGGGATTTTCCCCCTGAGATACCTCATAGTGGGTCATTCTAAGTAATAGAATAGGGATAAGTTGATTACCTTAATGATGTATTATTTTAAAATTCCTTGAGGGGGCAAGTAATTGAGGGGGGCTTTCTGGTGGTTCTTCCTTCTTCTTCTTCCCCCCCACCTCCCCCCAACCCCCCACCAAAACATGCATTAGAACTCATGAAAGTTCTAATCATGATTATAAGAGTTTGGGTGTTGCCAATTGGCACACCAACACTTTTAGAGATGGGTCCCACATGATTTAGGATGATTAGAGGTGATTAGACATCATTCGGAACCAAAGCCATACAAGTAACAATAAATCGGCCCAGTTCTGTAATCAAGCGGTCGATCATAGTCAAGCGGTCGACGGGACTCATTTCATCGACCACAGTAGTCGAACGCATGGCCTAAACTAGTTAAGATTGATCACGAAGGTTGGTTGGACCTTCTATCATAGAACTACTAGTTCAAGCACGTTATAAACTTAATTTAGATCTTATCTAATGATCGATAGTCTTCTATATTGATATAGGTGCTAGAGTTGTATCGGCTGGAAGACCTATTATGCGGAGAAATTCAAATTAGCCCGTAATTTTGGATATGGGTTTTACACCCTATTTCTTGGGTTGAATGAATTTCTTTAGTTTCTGTTTTTCTTAATTAAAAAAAAATTAGAAGATAAATAAGCACCTAGCCAACCTCAGCTATATGAGACACCCATAAGACCACCATCTACAAGTTCTTTTAGTTGAGCTTCAAGGATGATTGTGGAACCTGTTTATTAAAACAGAATTAGCCCAAGTGGCTCTAATAATCATGTAAAAATGAATTAAATAGTTATCTTCCCTGTACAAACTCATTAATTAATCAAGAAACCTGAAGAGATAAATATGTAACTGTCTTTGCACAAAATAAAAATAACAATAAATAAATAAATGTATGAAAGCCATGTCGATTTCTTGCTGGTTCTTCCTCAGACATGACAAATCAACAGCCCTCTGTGGTGAATAATTTCTGAACCTGCTGGAGGTTTGATCCTCCCAAGTAAACACTTCAAACTTGAGCTTCCTCACTGTTGCACATGGGCACCCCCCCTAAGACGGAGGGCAACTCAAGATATGGTGACCATGATACTTTGCTCACATCTGCATGGCAAATATAAGTGTACAATGGAAACAATATTAAGAACCTAACCCCTGTCGGTAAGGCCGGGCATACAAGCTGTAGTGAGAATATAGTGAATGGTATGAAGTGAAGCTGGTTATCAAAAAGGACCAGCCAAGTGGTTAATGGTGTTTCATACAGCTGAGGCTATACTGGACCAATGAGTAGGCTATTAGGTTGGTGGTGAAAATTTTCAAGGGACGTTGCCGTATCAGAATCCTCCTACTCTTCTCAAGGATTCATCACTGGAGTTTACACATGGAAGGAATGAAATAAAAGAGAAAGATGTAAAACCATTATTAGATGGGATAGTATAGAATAAGAAGGAAGAGATACTACAGGTTATCATCTAGTCAGTTAAGAAGGAGCAAACCTACTTACATAATTTTAGGGACCAGAATTTTTAATAAACAAACAGATGAGGAATAAATCGAAACAAGCATTGGCAAAAAAAAATAAAAAAGAAAAAAAAAAATCCACACAGGTGTTGCCAACTTGCATTGCTACATACAACCAAATGTGCTTCTAATAGGTCAAGGGACCTCTATTGAGAATTAACAGGACACCTCTCTGGATAAGTAAATGCAATACAATAATATAGATTTTATTCATTAAGGGAAAGCTTAATGATTTGTTTGTGACCCGAGAATAATATATTTACTGACCAAACAACTTCTTGTCAAGGTTGTTGAAGCAGTAGTGGATCTCTAGTTGATGACCAGTTTTTGTTAAAAGTTCATGCAAGAGATATTATTAAAATTAAAATACCATGCAAGGCATTAATAACTACATCTAAAAAAAAGTTGTACATTAGTATTATCGTACTAAAGTTTTTCTTAAAAAAACAAAAAAAGACTCGAGAGTAATGATCTTGTTCCAGTTGCCGAATGCACTAGCATTTAAAACCAAAAAATAAAAATAAAAAAATATGTCTTAAACAGAATAACATAGTCAAAACATAAATGATATACCTGCAAAAGTAATAAGTAGATTTTTTTTTTTTTTTTTGGTAAGAATAAGTAGTCTGGACTCTCACCAAATGACTCCAATTAAATCATCAACTATTTGCACAGGAGAGCATGCTGTAGCACCCAGCTTATAAGGCATTTATCAGTCAGTCTATGCCAACAGGACATGTAATTATCATCATCTAGGTGAAACTATGAAAACATTGTTTATGGTCTCCATGAATGTCACACCGATAGGTCTACTCCGCACAATAATTGGTGCTTTATTATGTTGCAGCAAATTATATTTCCCCAATTTAAATTATGCCTATTTTTAGCCAGGCATAGAATTCTCGAAAGAACCGACACCTAAGTTAATGCAGTTCAAGGGAAGATTGATAACGTGAACAGTACCAGCCCATGCTACGACAGCCCATTGATATATACAACCAAAAAAAAAAAGGGCCCATTGATTAGCATGAGCCTTCCGCAAGTCAGCTGGGTGCTTGGATATTCTGGAGTTTCTTTTTAGTTTAATTGCTTGCGCAAGTATTCCAGCCACATGGATCTAATGCTCATCACCGATAATGGGACGTAGTTCGACAATCCAGCCTTTTTGGCATTCTACATTAACCATAAAATTAAGCACTGGAAGACTTCATTCGTGCACCCCCAGGACAACGAACAAACCAAGGTAACCAACCGAATGATCCTCCATGGGCAGAGTAAGCGATTGAATAGTCTCAAGAAAATGGATGGACGAGCTGTCCGGCATCATATGAGGGTACCGAACCACCAGTCGAGCTGCGACAGGAGAGAAGCCATTCATGTTACCATTCGGTACCGAGGTTGTGATCCCAATAGAGGTGGTCGTATCTTCGCACCGCATGTTGCATTTCAATAAATGGACCGATAGCAAAGGACTTCGTGCAAA